>CM076572.1:1321563139-1322027386 GCA_034641835.2 Pinus albicaulis
AACGGGATTTACAGACTTGGCCCCCTATCCGGCCTCTAGAATCCCCGCCGCCCGTTAGCCTCAACGTCAGCCCCGCTACCCTCAAATGCCACCGTGCCGCACTTATGCACAGTGGTATCGCCTGGGAAGTGTCCATGTGCTGGTCTAGAGTCTCAAAAGCCCTCGCCGTAATTTCCGGGTTCACTTGTAAGAATCACGATTGTCGTTAGACCAAAACCCGCAGGTGTTAGTCAACGATCGCATCGCCAGAGATAAGGATCCACAAAAGGTGGTTAGTCCATGTCATGAAACACATGGGGAGCGTTGGCTTATCCAATGTCCAACAATCTCCCCCCCAACGCGAGCCGGGTGTGTATCGAACTCGTGACCTACGCTCCGATACCACTTGTTGAATCTTGATTAAACCTAGAGTAAAAGTGAACCGCCTTAATACATGCAATAGCCTTTTAAATTTTCACCAGAGTTATTTACAGCTTGAATATGTGAACAATCTTATTTGCATCCAATATTAATTTATTGTGACACCATACTTAAGTTGAAAGCAGCAAGAAATTACGCAGATTGAAATAATCACCTCGACACATAAGAAGCACACATAGAGACAGCAGATGTAAGTGGAAACCCATAAAGGGAGAAAAACACATCTTATTATTGTTGTGATGCAAAGGCAAGCTCCAACTTCCTCTCACCACTATTTTCTGCAGGCACCAACCTACAGGAGGCTCTATCCTCAATTCTGCAAGCTACAACTTGCAAGGAAGCACCAACTCCCTTCAATTTTCTGTAGGCACCAACCTACAGGAGGCTCCAACCTCAGTCAGCTACAACTGACAGCTATCAAGCTGCAACTTGACAGGGAAGCTCCAACTGCCTCAATTTATCAAATTGAATGTCGTGTCGATTTACCTCCGACACGCCTCTCGTTCGTAGCCCTCTTTCTCGCTCTTCTTTCTTGATCTCTCTCGCTCGTGCCTTACCCTTTCCTTCGTATTCTCGCCTTCTTTCTTTACTCTCACCTCTCGCTCTCTCTCTTTCGCATATCAAGATGATATTATTTATAGATTTCCTCACATGACTGTTTGTATTTTGCTTGGAATTCGAAATGGAAAGTCATGTCTCTTTGCCTTCGCCTTCTCACTCCTTTATCACTTCATCGCGTAAATTATAACCGTAGGTGTCAATTTTAACTTGTAACATTACAGTGAATGGGTTTTCCCAGACTTGCCAATGCATCACAAACAATAAAAAATCAATTAAAAACATTTACATTCAAATTACAATGTGAATCTACCACTCATTTTGTCTTTGCTGTCAGGCATTTGTTCTTTTTCTAACTGCTCTCTTTGTCCTTTTCTTCTTTTTGTATGCTCTTCGTTAAATTCCGCTGCGTAACTCCCGAATTTATGAACTGCATTTTATTTTATTTTTATACCAGCGCTTTATATATAAATGAATCTGCTGACTGTAATTCAATCCTTTACACGCAGCAAGTGTCTTGTTGATGTGGCGAGTTCCGCAGGCCGGAACATACATATATTACAATTGCATTACATTAATAATCGCCCTCCCGTTAAGCTGAGGCCCGTGGGTCTACAGACCACGCGACATGTTTTAATACAACCGCAACCATGTTTTATATATCTCACAGCAATTATTTTATATAAACAATCGCCCTCCACCTTAAGCCGAGGCCCGTGGGTCTACAGACCACATGGCTTATCGCAACAGCATTATATATAAATATAACAGCGCCTTTTCATACATATATAAGTAATTTCAATACTCGGCATACATATCAATTCTCGGCATTATATAATAAAAACTCTTTAAACACGTTCCGAAACTCAAAACTATCAAGTCACAATTTATCAGTCCATCGGGTCCGATTCTCAATCGCAATCTCAACTTTCTGTTGTGATGTTCCGATGCTCCACTTTACCTCCGATGCGATTGATCATGGAACTGAAACATTTGTTAGTCATAATTTATAAGCCCATCGGGTCCGGGCTTCAATCGCAATCGCAAGTCTTTAACATATGTTCCGATTGACCAGTGCCGATGCGATTTGACCGTAACTCAAATATGTATTAACCACTGTTTATTCACCCATCGGGTCCGGAACTTCAAACAAATGCAATTGGGGCGCATCATAGAAAAGTTCCGATTGCGATCAGAACACGGATGTGATTTGCATCTATTAGCTCCTGTTTATAACCGGATCGGGTCCGCCATTTCAATCGCAATCGCAACTTTCTGTTGCGATGTTCCGCTACCCTTGCGATCTCCGATTGCAATTGGGGAGGGGTCCCACCTTATCAAACTTTGATTTATGCGCTCCATAATATAAATGCCTTGGACCTTTGTTTATGTGATGCACTGCACATATATATTTATATATATGTTTGCCGCTGGAGTGAAGCGATTCCCGGAATAAGTTTGTGTTATATTATATGTATAATGCCGGTTGGAGTGTGTGATTCCCGGAATATGTTTGTGTTATATTATATGTATAACGCCGGTTGGAGTGTGCGATTCCCGAAATTTGGTTTTGCATTATATGCGTAACGCCCGGCTTGGGGTATGATTCTCGGAATTATATATCTGTCCTCCGGGTTGGGCGATTCTCGGAATTTGTAACTGCTCTCTGCCTCTGTCTCTGCTTCTGTCACTCTGCCTCTGCCTCTGCCTCTTCTGCTCCTGTCGCTCTGCCTCTGCCTCTATTGCTGAGATAACTGCTCTGCCTCTATTATATTCGTTTTCTTGAGAGCTGCCTCCTTTGCTTGAGCGCTGCCTCCTTTGCCATCAATGACAACATTTCCAACAGTCTCCCCCTTTGGTATTGATGGCAATCCACTTTCTCTGTTTGCTTTCTCTTTCTGTTTGCCTGCTCTTCCTCCTGTTGTTTGTTCTTCCTCCCCCTTTGACATCAATGGCAAAGGACGACGCCTCATCTCTCCGTATGGGCTCTGTCATTGTACTTCCTTTTTCTGAGTTACGTTTAGGTCCTCTTCAGCTGAAATTGTACTATGCTGCTCCAGAGTGATGTATGAAACTTGTTGAGAGAACGCTTTGGTTTTAATAGTTGTATCATGCTGCTCTGTTTCATATTTGTAGTGCTTGTAAGCCGATACCATATAGTGAGCCGATATCATGCTGCTCTGTTTTATATGATGCTCTATACCATTGCTCGTAATCACGATTGCCGAGACCAAAACCCGCAGTGTGTTAGTCAACGATCGCATCGGCCAGAGATAAGGATCCACGAAAGGTGGTTAGTCCATGTCGCGTAAAAACCTGACACACGGGAGCGTTGGTTTATCCAATGTCCAACACCCTCTCCTCAGGCGAGCTTCCGGTGTATCGAACTTGACCTACGGCCCGATACCACTTGTCTCCGTTTTCTCAAATGCAATCGGGGCGCATAATAGAAAAGTTCCGATTGCGATCAGAACACGGATGCGATTTGCATATATCAACTCCCGCTTATAACTGGATCGGGTCCGTCACTTCAATCGCAGCATTTTACAAATTCGTGCGATCAATCGTAGAGTTCCGATTGCGATTGAGATTCCGGATGCGATTTGCATCTATCAACTCCTGCTTATAACACGATCGGGTCCGCCATTTCAATCGCAATCGCAACTTTCTATTGCGATGTTCCGCTGCCCTTGCGATCTCCGATTGCGATTGGGTGAGGGTCCCACTTTATATTACTTCCTTTCCATTGATCATAACACGCTCCACTTAAATATATATCAATGTATATGCCTTGGACCATTGCAGATTATGAAATGCGTGACATTTATATGTATTGTGATGGATATTATATATATATATATGTGTATATATATATATATATATATATATATATGTACGTGTGTGTGTGTGTGTGTGTGCAATATTCGCGGTAGTGTTAGGCGTTCTTTGAGGGAAATAATGTTGTAATTATGTTAAATCTATAGCACGGTTAAGTGTACAATTTGAGAATTTGGTTTTGCATTAATTATATAAATAGCATGACTTGGGGTATGATTCTGGAATTGTATCTCATCCTTCGGGTTGGGGGCGATTCTCGGGTTATAACAGCTCCTGCCGCCTCTGCATCTCTGGCATGTCGCTTTGCCTGCACTACCGCCTCCCTTTCTGATGTTTAACGACTGCTGTTATGTTTGATTCTGCGCTTCATTTGCTACCTCCATTGTATTCCTTGCTTCCTTTTTCTATCTTTGTTTCATTTGTGCCTCCTTTGCCTGTCTGTGATTAATGTGCCTCTGCTTTTTCTTTTTGCCGCTTCTGCTATTCGACCTCTGCCTCTACCTTTGCTGTACCTCTATTCTTTGCCCATCTCTGCATCTGCTGCCTTCTTTGCACTACATTTCTTAAGTTCAACTCTTTTGTACATTACGTTGCCTCTGCTTCTATTCACCGTCTCTGCTTTGTCTGCTACCTCAATTCCTTATCTCTCTTGCTTCTTTTGCTGCCTTGCTACTTCTTCTTATGCTTTCTCTGCTCCTTGGCTGATGTTTCAAGTGCTCCTCCTTTGTCATCTCCTTTGCCTTATTGCTAGTTCAGGTGCTGCTCCTTTGTGCTTCTTTGCCATCAAGGACAATATTTCCAACAGTTACCACCCTGTAGTGTTGGCTGGCCAACTAATCCCAATGGGGCCCATAAACTCTTGGTGTTACATCTCCTCGGGTTAGGGTTTTATTTTATTTTTCAATACTAAAAAGGCCCTTGAGCCTCATTGTAACACAATTTAGAGGAATGTAGTTGCCACATATCTTCTCAGAGATAAGATACCATCGCCAAAGCTATTTTCTTTCAATTGTGTCTATAAGAATTTTTAGAATTTGATATTAAAGAAATGAAATATTATTTCTGTTGCATATTTGTATTTGTGATTATATTTTTATTATGTTTTGTTCCTTATTAAATTCATATTAATTGTATCAGAGTGGTCTGCTCTTTATCTTTTTTTTTCTTTGTCATGTCCCTAACGAGGTCAGGGTATAAGGAGTTAGGGATTGATCTGGTTGAACCCTTACAAGATCAACATCTCAAAATTTGGCAACCTCCCATGGTGGGCGAAAAGAAATATGAGGGAGCAGGAGATCCTAAAAAAATATTACTTGAAGAATCCCTCGAGCGACAGAGGAAAGAAATGATAGACAACTTTGTTCAGATCCTGCACTGGATGCCCACGGGTGACACATCTTCATCCGACAGTCACTCTGGAGGAACCACTCCCTTCAAGGTACAAATCAACTTTGACATTCTTATATTTGAAGGCCAGATAGATGCAGATGAAGTAGATAGATGGTTGAATTTTATGGAAGGGTATTTTTCGGTCGATGATTTCTCCAATCAAGAAAATATTACCTTTGCCCTCCTCAAAGCTGCCCCTCATGTCAAATATTGGTGGGAAACCTATTGTGAACAAAGGGATGAGGAAGAAACCTCACCTTTTTTAGTCGCACACACTTGGAATTCGTTCCACGATGGCATCAAGGAACCATATTACTTCATGGGGAGCTATGAGGAGAAGTACATCTAATGGACCATGTTGTAGAAACAAAGGATCAAGATGTGCACGAGCTGAAAAATTTGTTCCATACCCTGCGAACAAAGTTGGGTATTAAATATTTAGAGAAACATTTGGTGCTCAAGTACCATAGCTATTTGCACAGAAACATTAAGGAGGAAATGGAGTTCCTCAACATTACCTTGCTTGGCACGTCATATTGATATGCCACCAAGAATATGCATAAATTTATGTAGGAGAAGTGAGACTTTGGATCCACGAATCTAAAGCTAGGGAAAGGCACCCCCAAATTACATAACAAGGGGCAAAGCCAAATCGAGGCGACTCAGGATAATCCACCAAAGCAGTAATCAAATAAAAACACCACAAAGCCAAAAAAGTACACTTAAAAGTGTTGCGAATTTCATAAAATATCCACTCACAACACAAGTGAGTGTTGGGCCAAACAGTTACTGGTGGCCGAGCTGAAGGTATCCAAATCATATGAATATTCTAATTCTAAGTCATAACTGGACAAGTTGAATGAAAAATGGAAGAAGATCATTGATGTAGAACCTAGTTCCATTATTCCCACCACCAAGCTCCGTAGGGAGGAGCTCAAGGATCTAGAGCAAGGTGAGTGCCTCTTCCATTCCCAGATGTGGGTGGAGGCTTCTTCACTGCAATTCATTGTCAATAGCGGAAGCCAAAATAACTTCATTTGAGTAAAGCTCTTGAAGTGGCTTGACCTGCCGAATACAACACACCTGCGGTCGTATACCATCGGATGGCTTCACCAAGGAATAGATCTTTGCGTCAGCCAGTAGTGTCGCATTTCCTACACCATCAAGTCCTCCACTGATGAGGTAGTCTGTGATGTTGCTCCTCTTGAATTTTTTGATGTATTATTAAGCCAACCATACTTGTGGAAACGACATGCTGTGTATGAGTCTAAGCCTTGTTATGCTATTATTACTTTGGGAAATAAATTGTACAGGATACCTGAGGTAGTACTGCCTTTCACTGTCTCTTTGATCACTGCAAAACCAATGCAGTAAGATTATTTCCCAAGCCAAGAATTTTTTTTTCATTATGATTCACCCACAGGGTAAGAAGAATATTGTGGTTGCACCCTCCAAAAATGGATCCCCTGCAAGACAACAACAGATGGAAAAAGTAATGGAGGAATATAAGGAAATTTTCTCCTCACCCACAAGAGTTCCTCTACACTATCAGACCAACCACTCCGTTGATCTAACCCTAGACGCGTCGTTGCCTAATGGGTTGATCTATAGATACTCTACTTTGGAGACAGATGGCGAGACAGAGGTCATCAACATGATAATAGTGCATATACTCTGCATGTAAAAATTCAAGCATCCATGAACATGGGATGAGAGCCTTCCATATGTGCATCACAACTATAAAATAGCTCTCCATAGCTTGATTGGTCGCAGTCCCTTTCAAGTGGGCCTATGATTTCAACCATTGTGTCTGATTGATGCTACCATACCTCATGTGACCACATAGACAAAAAAATGCACACATGTACTATCTGAGGCTGATAAAGAAACCATATTTATTGAGCACATATAGCACATCCTCCAGGAGGTCCATGACATCTTGGATAAATCCAATTCCAATTAAAATAAGCGAGATGATCAACATTGGGTGCCACACAAGTTTAAGGTGATTGACAAAGTTTGGCTGCATTTGCAGAAATAACACCTAACTAGAGCCCATCAAAAACTCAGACCACTCCGTTATGGGCCTTACACCATCATCAAGGAAGTGGGAGACAATGTTTTTTAGCTTAGAATTCCCCCATTCCTTGGCCCACACCCTGTTTTTAATGTGGATCTCCTTCATACATACTTTCCACCATTAATGCATGCATCCGATATTGTAGAACAAATAACACTGATAGAGTTAAATCTATACTTCATGGAACAGGCTGCAACTGATCAAATAATGGACTCACAGGTTAAGATAACTCACCAACAGTGGATCCATCTATATCAAGTTGTCAAAACAAGCCAACTCCTTCACCAGGGAAAGTGGTTCACCAAGGACCAAGTTCAACAGAAATTTCCCTCCTCATGAAGGATTTGTACGCAATGGGGACCATTGCTTTCTAAGGGGGAAGGAATGATACAAGTGTATATTTTTGGCCACTTGCCTATTACACCTAGATAGTTTCATCAATTTTCTTATTTACTATTTTTAACATTTTTGGGTCTTGAACTTCCAGAGCAATTTTGACCCCCTAAACAGAATTTTTTCAAGGTCAGCTGCAATCCCATAACTAGAGGTAGGGGATTGTGTAAAAACCTAGATTCCTCATAGATATCTTTCCAACGAGGTATCATACATGCCAAACAGAGATAATATGACCAAGTTACGACCCCACGAAGTTGGCTTCCCAACTAACCCCAACCGGGCCCATAAACTCGTTGTGTTACATCTCCTGGGGTTAGGGTTTTGGTTGTTTAGGGTTTTCTCTTATTTTTAAATAATAAAATTCCCTTGAGCCTAATTTTCACATAGTTCATAGGCATGTAGCTGCCACATCTCTTCTCATAGATAATCTACCATCGCTAGAGCTCGTTTCTTTCAATTTTGTGTGTAAGCATTTTTAGTATTTGATACTAGTGAAATGAAATTATATTTCTCTTTCATCTCTATATTTGTGAGTATATTTGTATTTTTTTTCATTCCTTACTAAATTTAGATCAATACTGTGGGTTGTTTTCCTTAGGAATATATTACTGTGGTGTGTAAGTTTCTTGATTAAGCATAGTGTTCTTGTATAACTTATCAGAATACTTTGTCATTTTCCTTTAAATACTCATTCTGATTTGAAGGTATAAGTTGTGTGTGACCGGGAATGTCTGAAACATTGTTCCATAAACATATAATATAGTTTGTGAGGGATTCCCAAGGTGACTCATATATTTTATTTATGATTGGGTAAACTGTGAGGAATATATGTGAAACTATTTCATTAAGGTATTGATGGCTATTGACATGAGCACTTAACAAGTCCTTTCTTTGAAACCATTGAGCTATTCTGTAATTAAAATATTGAGGGGATTATGATTCTTTATGAATATCTTGTAAAACAGAGCATAAATGAAGTAACATTAAAGCCTTGAATCTTACAGTCTCTTATAATGCTTTAAAATCATATTTAAGGATTACAATCTATGCTTTGGTGCAAGATTCAAACTTCTCTCTTCTCTTTCTTTGAGATTTATTTATTGTTGTGATTTTACTTTCCTAGTTTGAGAAACTCAAACATTTTGAGGATGAGTATTGGTATAACCCATTCATTAAGGAACATGTGCCTTTGATGGTTTGAGTGAAATAGTGTAAATATTGATGCAAGTTGATTTATTATTTGAATAGCACTCTTTCAGAATGTGATTCTGAGCTGAAATGATTTCTTTTATTTCTTGCAAGTTTTCCTTTGGAGTAAAGATTCAAGATCTTCGGTTGATTTTTTTTTTTTTTGGATAGAACATAGTGTGATTCTTTTTGTTGTTATGCAAGTTAACCATATTTATTTACACACCAAAATTCTCTAATTAGAAGAGTGTGACCTTTTGTTATGCATGTTCACCATATTTATTTACACACCAGATTTCCACACTTTACATTTGAATGTATGAAAGACTGAGAATTTGAAATAGTACAAGAATCTACAAGTGGAATTGATATAGTGCAGGAATGATTGGAGGCCTATTTGATTTTATTGGAATCACTCTTTTGGAATTATTATATTAAGACTTGTGTTCTTTTTGAGATATTTGATTGTTTATCTAGTTTGAAATATTTTTGTTTGATGAATGAAAGTGTGAAGTAGCTAGTGTCTAAAATTATTAGTTTTTTTGTTAAATTCACCATACTTAGTATAGAGATTGAGTTGGTATTTTATGCATTTTTTTCAAGAACATGGAAGATTGTGAGTGCATATTCTAGAGTAAGGAGTGATTTTATTTTATCTTTTTCAATTGCTAATAAATAGGGTTTTCTCACAATTTTTGATAAATTTTAGGATTGGTTTTTATGGTTTTATTTCTAAAAATTTCTCTTGAGTGCAGGATTAGAGCATATATTAACTAGTGCAGGAATTCGAAGGTACGAGCATTTTTCGAACAAGTTAGTGTTTTTTTGCAAGTTTCTAGAGTCTTTCTCTACCATTTCCAGTGTCGTGTATCGAAGTCCACCAACCGTTGATTGACAATAATTTTTGGTCCATTAATATACCCTATACTACACCCAACAACCTCCAATAATATGGGAGTTCTATATAAGTGGGCAGAAGGAACACATGCAACCATACCTCCAGGTGTGAGGTGAGGCGATGTGAAGCCCTATTTCCAAGAGTTTCAAAGATTTGGGCATGGTCCATTGAGGTGCTCTCCTCATAGATCATTACCCTAGGTACAAGGGCCCAAAATATTCAGTAGTAGGAGGATAAATTTCAGTAAGATATTGAGGAGTGCAAAGAAGTGTTGACAACAGAGCAGGAGGCTCAGTAGCAGAGTCATCAACAACATAATTCTTCCAAGTACACAATTTTCATTTGATTCAATGATTATTTTTTTTATTTTTTGGATGCTTCGTAGTTGCAGATGTTGCAGTAGCAGTAACAAAAAAAATATGTGTTGCATGTATTATATTCCAATGTTATTGGACCAGGGTAGATTTGAATCCCTTTCTTAATGAGAAGGAGTGTTGAACAATGCAGCAATAAATTCCTAATTTGATTTTTCCTGAATTAAATTAAGATAAATTCAAAATTCCACATCAACAGATAGCTTTCATGAGTTAAATGAGGTGACAAGGTTGTTATCACTCATTTATCTCAGTTAATTTGAGTTAGGGGCATGGGGTTCAGTTATTTGTGGTGATTCCTAGATTTTAGGAGCCTAGGTTGAGTTAATTTCAGTTGTAACAATTTAATCTAGTTAAATTGAGTTATGGTCAGTTAAACTAGTTCTATCTGTTGGAGAAACTAGTGGAAGGTCAAATACTCAGGTGTGACTTCAGTGATCAACCAGTTAATTGATCAATAAACCTAAATTAGCTCATGCATGCAAAGAATTTTAGTTACCCAGTTGATATTGGAGTTCAAGGGAAGTGTACTATCAGTTGTAAACTAATCCAATTTGTACAGGTGGTGCATGCAGTTAGAGGAAGAGCCTAAACGAAGTTCATAATCCATATTGAGGAATTTCCCTAATTAATAGGAGCTAATTCCTTTAGGAGCAACGCAAGGAAATTAGAGCTTAGTATTTTGATAAATTGGTTAAGTATTGGTCAAGTTTAGTCAATGAAGTAGTAGGATAGACTCCTATAGGAACAGGCTATGATTAGAGTGATCAAGCATATTGTATTCATCTAGATTCTTTGATTAATGAAATACATATAGGAATTGGTTTTGAGTAGTTGTTTCCCCCTAGATAAATATATGTGTATGTGTGTTGAATCTTGTTGCATGTTTATGATTTGTCATTTCCATTGTGAATTGTTTTATGAAAATGCGTAGAGTAAATGTGAGTCTTCTGTTTTAGTAAATTATATGAGCAGTTTTGAATCTACATATAATTTCTACAGATGAAGATCTCTTGAGGCTTTAAAAAATCACGAGGAGTGATCATTCACCAATGGGGAGATCCAAGGGTAGGAGAACAAACCTTCACCCATTTTATAAATTTCCTAGCGAACAAAAAATGAGATAGCACTTTTAATAAAAAGTCTTAGTTGAGACGGTCAAATGCATTTTCCATATCAAGTTTAATGAGCATACCTTTATGCTTCCCTACACTACTTGAATTTACTTCTTCTTATACCAAGACAATATTATCTATTATGTGCCTCTCATCCACAAATCCCCCCTTAGTTCTCAGAGATGAGCTTGGGAAGAAGAGGCTTTATTTAGTGTGCTAAGGTTTTATAAATAATATTATATGAGCCATTGCATAAATAGATCATTCTATACCTAGAAAAGGTTGATGGATTGACTTCTTTGGGAATTAAGGCAATAAAGGACATGATAATCTATCCTACCATACAGTCATGCTTGAATATGTAATCCACTAGATGATTCTGGTGAAAATTAATGATATCCTGTTGGCAAGAAAACAGGTCTCGCAGAGAAGACCCAGGTTCAGGACTGAGGGCCAACAAGGTTTTTCGCCGTAGTCTAGTTTCACGCCAGCATTTTCACTCTACTCTGAAGGGCAGAGAGTCTCACTCGAGGCGTGATGTGACCCTACTATGATTGAGAGTAGATCGATATCATTTCCCCAACATCTAAACAGGTGAAACAAAGCTAACTAAGAGTTAAACAGCAATAACAAAACATTCCGCAACACATATGCTTCGGGGAAGCAGTTAAACCAGCAATAAACAAAATTTTAAACACAGCTATGAACAACACTCATTCGCATTCAACATCATATATAAAAACAACCATATTTAATATATTAATCAGCAGCCAACAGAGGCAAGTCATTACAAAGTTCTGCTATAGAAGAGCATAGAACAGAAAATAATACAATGCGTCCCGAGGGACAGAGAGAAACTACAATGATCTGGAAGAGAGGAGAACAGTGCAACCCAATAGAGCTCTCTTGTGGCTCTCTGTTGCCTATCCCATCTATACCAACCTCTTCTCCATTGGCCGGTTGCTTATTTATTCTCCCTCTTGCGCGACTGACAATTCTTCCTTGTTTCTTGCTCAGCTGTGTTTTGTTTCTTTTCGTTCACTGTCTGTTTCCTTTCGTGCCCTTCCATTGTTTATGCTTGATCCCATGATATCCGCAACACCTGTCCTCTGCCTTTCTGAAACCTTGACACCTCCCTGTATACCAAGGTTTCCTTCTGCCACGTGCTTGCCATCATTCAAAATCTGCTGATCTTCAAAAAAAGGGCCCCAACAGGCCCCGACCACATCCTTTTGACTCGTCCCGAGTCAATTGTCTTGAACCGTCTCCACCTCCATGGGGATGTCTGACCTTGTGCCTTGTTCCTGCTGTGCACGTTCTCCTTTCTATCTAGACAAGGGCCCCAACTCCGAGACCTTGGTCAGAGCTGAAGCCTTAAGCTCTTGGAAAGTTACCACAGCCTGCTGCCACCCTTGCAATAATGCATCCGTCTCCGCTGTGATCTTGGTGACTGATTCCTCCCCGACATTCGCCGGTACAACGCCAAATACTGTGTTGAATTAGTTCTTGGATTCAAAGGCCAACTGTTGTATCATCCAGGCGCTGATCTGTATGGGTTGGCGAAGCTCCCGAATTGCCTGCTTCGAAGTTGTCGACGTCTCCTCTACTTGTTGAATTTGGACCTCTAACACATCCGCCTGGGCATACAGTGGGTCCAGTTTAGAGGGGTCTGTGGTGTCTTATATTTCTTTGGAGATTTGTTGCAACTGGGCCGAAATTGACTATGTCTTCACTGTGAGGGCCATTGAGCATTCCTGTAGACCTTTCAGGAGGTCGTAGGCATCTCTAGCTGCAATACTGAGGACTTCTTGCATCTTTGTCACTTGGCCCTGTTTCTCTGAGATTTGTGCTATGTATACCACTGCTGGGTCGGGTAGCACCGGTCGTGCTTCCAATGCCACCTTGAGCTCTATATTCTCCTAGTGGAGGTTGGAGTATGCCACCCGGAGGTGGATTGCTCGCTCTACTACTGCTGTTTCTTGCACATCCGCTGGTATCTGACTGTAGTGGGCCATCACTGCAGGCCACACTTCCCTGAAAACCCTGGCCATTTCATCCATCTAGTTTTGTAGCTGCCCGTTTTCCATTGTGAGCTACTCACGTTGTTCAGTAAGTGCGATTATCTACTGCTGCTGTTGCTCACATTTCTATTGTAGCTCGGAGTGGAGCCTTTCTTCCTGCTGTACTTCCCTCTGGATGAAGTGGTACAACTGAGCCATTCCCCACATCTCCATGCTCTTGGCCCTTGAAGTACCTTGATCTGGCCCCCGCTCCTGGAGTGGTTTCCCGCTGGCAACTGATCTTGTTGATTGACCTCGAGGTGACTGCGGTGGGGTTTGATGGGGTGCAGAGTCTACCATGTTCAGGTCTGGTTGCTCCCCTTGATCTTCTTGGATGGGCTGTTGGAGCGGAGTAGGCTCAGGGAGTGGTCCAACTGTGTCTTCAACTATTTGTTCCATCTGAGTGATTAGGTTGGTAAAATTGGTCTGGAGGTCCACGACGGGGTTGGCTGGAGGTACCACTTCTGTACCCGAGTCAACCTCTATCCCGCAGTCCCCATTAAGTAGGTTCCAGATTACTGGATTTGATACGGTGGTGGATGAGGTGGATGGTGCGGATGAAGTGGTATGTGGTAGTGGGTCGGTACGAGGTGGTGAGATATGGATGTTTAGGAAATCGAAGGGGTTAATGGGATGGTGGGGTGGGAACCCACTTTCTTCCCATGTCTCGGCGATTGGTTCTTCCTAGATTAGTACCCTTGTGCTCAGTTGCCAGGGTGGATCCTCCCCTGTGAGGTTGACCGCCAGACTTTCTTCTAGAGTTTTGGCCCTCTTGGCCTTGGGTGCCACTATGGGTTTCGCGGACCTACTCTTTACCGCCAGCGGTGTGGCTGCTGGGCTTGGTGAACTAAACAATACATTTGGAATGGGTGTGGGAATGGAGGTCGTGCTTGGAAGTGGGGTCGACTGAGAAACTTGAAATTCTAAAAATACTGGGAATGGTTTGGCACTACTTGATATCACCTGAACGACTTTGTTAAAGCTTCGTACCTTTGTATTTAGCTATCGAATGATTGAAAGGAGCTGCAGGTTTGACACCCTGCTGGCTGCCTCCATTGCTGTTTATCCAGGCAGCTGGTGTGGTAGCATCCCATCGAAGAGGTATGTGTACACCCTGTTTCTGACTTCCATCGTGACCCCTAGCCATGAAAAAAATTCGGTATGGAAATACGCTTCGTCGATTTGGAATTTCAACAGCCTCATCTGGAATGTTGCCTCTAGCACACAAGTGGGTCTAAGGAATG
Source organism: Pinus albicaulis (assembly GCA_034641835.2). Lineage (NCBI taxonomy): Eukaryota > Viridiplantae > Streptophyta > Pinopsida > Pinales > Pinaceae > Pinus > Pinus albicaulis. The sequence continues at coordinate 1,321,577,700 of CM076572.1, forward strand.
TGTGCTTGTGTGTGACCCCAAACTAGACTTGCTCGCTGTATCCGTCCAGCAGGTTTCTGGGGATCCTCTGTTGGCTCATCACCACATCAACCGTTAAGCCATACCAACTTGTGAAGGCCTCTGCATTTACCTCCTTGGTGTTGGGGTCTCCCGACACCTTCCATGGAGTGAACTTCATTGCCAGTGGTTGATCCTCCGCTATCTCCACCAGCACCCTGATGAGGGGGGACGTCCACTTCCACATGGCCAGTGCTACTATCAAGTATCCATAGATAAATCTCGTTGCCTAATTGTCTTCACATGCCTCGAACAGCTCCTTCAGCAGGAAGGAGCACCAGTTCAGCTTGGTCCCTTGGATGTAGTGCTCCACGACTGAAATGGTGTCCAAGGTACACTCCCCCTTGGTGTAATTCCTCATTTTGTTGCTGGCAATGAGGTAGCATGCGAACCTGATTTGTGGCTTGTTGATGAGCTCGATTTTTGACCCCTTTCTTCCCCTTCGGGTGTCATACTTTGCATAATAATCTGTATGCCCCAACTTCTTCACCCTTTTGAAGATTGTTTGGAATGATAAAGAGACATCCTTGCCTTCATGTGAGAGCCCTATCAGCCTGTGAATTTCCTCAGCGTGGATTGGAATCTCTTTCCCTAGCCACGAAGAGCTGTTCTGAATTCGACTTAGCAAGAATTTGGTACATTGCATGGTAGCGCTTGTCATCCCAAACACTGGCAAGTTCCTCAAATTCAATATTGAGGACTGCTGGATACCTCGAAACTTAGGTAAGACTTTTACTGCCGCTCGTCCGACTTCTGTTGTATAGTTCTCAATGTATACTTGTCTTTTGAGCGTAGGGAACTCAAAGGAGTCTGTGAGGTTTGCGTCAATTAGAGCTGCGCTGTCATACTTCCCGACGAGGGACTCCATTTTTTGAATCCTACTGTCTAGCTCCTTTTCTACTACTGTTGGACTTACTTTTGTCATCTTTGCTCGTCGTTGATACACCTGCAAAATAGTTCTCGGCCCCTTCTCGTGGCTTTCGTCTTTTGGACAGCTTCTCTACTTTGGTTCTTCTCCAACTTCCTTTGCGCCTTCGGAAATTTCTAACTCTAACTCAGATTTCTCCGGCATTCTCGCGCTTTTCTTCATGCAAGTTATGTTAGTAACCAGCACGGGTGAGGTTGATGAGACCCCATAACTAATTAATGTTTCCCTGGCTTCTCCCGCGGCTACGATCATGTGATCCATTAGCTGCTGAGGTGGGTTCTGACACTTGCTGACTGTGGTCTTGGGATGCAGGTGGACGCGACAGCTGGGGGTGATGTCTAATTATGGAAAATTTATTACGGGATGGATAGTTCTAATTATGGCGATTATTTCTAAATCTTGGCGATCCTACGGACATACACTAGTACTATTCTAAATGATGGTGGATTGATGTTCGACACGCTTTCTATCTGACGTGGATGTCACGCTGGACACTACCCCCCCGACCACTAATGGTTGCGTTGAGGTCTCTGCAACTGAGCTACGGTGTGTTGTAGTAAATTAAACCTATCTATGTCATCTCGGCTGCAAGAGACTCATTGACCCTAATCTACCCTACAGACTCCTCTCGGGTGTGAGAGTTATTGAAATATAAATGAATAACTTACTCGTGGTAGGGTTTTAAGCGAGCGCCATTAACCCATCCTTGTAGAATCTGTCTATATAACTGTGCCAAGGGGACTGCTCCTGACGGTTTGATCTCCATAACATAAAATGGTCCCAGCCAATGCATCTGTAATTTCCCTAGGAATTTCTGGAACTTGTTGTCGTAGAGTAGGACCTTGCCTCCAACTTGGAATGTCTTGTGTTTGATGTGCCGATCATGCTGGGCTTTCTGCCTTGCCTTTTCTACTGTCTGATGGAATTCTGCAAGAAATCATCCTTCCTCAACCTCTTGTAGCTCGTGTAGCCGCTCCTTCAAAGATTCCTCTTCAGATAGCTGTATTGAGGTGGCAATCAGAAGGCTTGGTACCGTGAATTCTGCTGGGATGACTGCTTCTCATACATAGACTAGATGGAACAGTGTCTGATTATGCAGGTGGTTTACCATTTTTTGGTATGCCCACAGGGTTGCTGGTATCCATTCGCCCCAGTCATTCCGTTCGGTGTTGCATATTTTTGTCAGGCCTTTTTCCAGTCTTTTGTTAAATTCCTCCACCGTGCCATTTTCTTGTGGATGATATGGGCTACTCTTGTGGTGTTGGATCAGGAATTGCTACAGGAGAGACTTAATTGTCTCATTGATGAAATGTGTACCCTGGTCACTGGTTAGGCTTCTTGGGTACCCAAATCAGCTGATTATGTTTTCAAAAATAAATCGAGCAGCAGTGTCTGCAGTACAGTTCCTTACTGTGGCAGCTTCTGCCCATCGGGTCAAGTAGTCGATCACAGTTATGATATACCTTGCCTTTGAATTTCTTGCAGGTGGCGCAATAGTCCCACAAAATCTAATTCCTATTTCTCGAATGGCTGGAGTGACCCTACAGGATGGAGCAGTAGCTCATCCTTGTGGGAGGGTCGTCTGGTTTGCTAACATACATCACATTTCTGAACATACTCTTTGCTGTCCTTGTGCACTATTGGCCACCAGAGACCTGCTTGCAGTACTTTGCGTGCTATTGGTCTTGCTCCCACATTCCCTCCCGCAACACCGTTGTGGCTTTCCCATAATATATCATCCTTCTCGTGATTTAGAACACATATCCGAAGAACTTGGTCCAGTCCCATCTTGTATAGCTGCCTCACGATCAGCTGATATTCTGCTGCTCGAACTACCAGATGTTTCTTTTGCGTTGTAGTATACCCTTGCAGACACTATCCCGTGGTGAGGTAAGTTGCTATTTCATTCAGGTAGTCCGGGATGGCTTCTACTCTAAAAAGATCAGCATCCAGTAGCTGATCATCTAGAGAACCTCCACTTTCACCGTTCTTTATATGGGATAAGTGATCAGGCCCTACATTGAGCCTTCTAGGCTTTACAATTACTTCGAATGTGAATTCTTGGAAAAGTAGGAGCCACCGGCAAACCCTCCCTTCTAAGATTGGTTTGTTTACTAGATATTTTAATTCGGAATGATCCATGAAGAATTTGAACTTACCCCCAATAGGTAGTGGTGGAACTTATAAAGTGAGTACACCGTTGCCAGTGCTTCTCGCTCGGTTGTCGTGTAGTTGCGCTCTGATGTTGACAACTTGCGACTAGAAAAATACACTGGATGGTCGACTGAGGTGTCCCCCGCCTGAGCAAGAACTGCACCAAGTGCAATGCCAGATGCGTCAATGTGTACATGGAATTGTTTTTCCCAGTTCGGGTGGACTAGTATCGGTGCACTTGCCAACTTTTCTTTCAACACGTCCAGTGCCTCCTTGCAGCTGTCCATCCATTGAAATTGCTCTGATTTCTTTAGCAATCTCTCCAAGGGCGTTGTTATTTTTGCGTAGTTGTGGATGAAACACCGGTAGTAGCCTGTGTATCCCAGAAGTGACCGCAGGTGTTTGACGATCTCCAGAGCCTCAATATTGACAATCACTGCGACTTTAGCCGGATCTACACAGACACCTTGATTACATACCACATGCCCCAGCAAGGTCCCGAATGGTACAACAAATATGCATTTCTTCAGATTCAATGAGATCTATAGTTGTCTACACCTATCAAAGATTACTCTTAGCAGGCTCACATGGTCTTTCAACAAGATATACACAATTCAATCATCCATATAGAATTCCAGGAACTTTTGAATGTATTATCGGAACGTCGCTATCACAATGTGAGAGAAAACTGTGGGTGCATTCTTCAGTCCGAATGGCATCACGTTGTATGCGAACGAGCCCCATTCAGTAGTGAAGGTTGTCTTTGCCTTGTCTTCTTCCACTATTCTCACCTGATGGTAACCTGAAAAGCCGTCCGTGAATGAATATGCTCCGTTCCCTGCAACATGGTGGAGCACTTCGTCACTGAATGGGGTAGGGAATGGGTCATGGACACATGCATTGTTGAGGCTTTGGTAATCCACACAGACTCATATCTCTGATTTCTCCTTTTTTCTTTGTATAACAATGGGGCTTACCCATTCTGCCTCTTCTATGGGGAATATGAGCCCGACTTTCAGAATTTTGTCGATCTCTGCTTTCAATTTTTCCTTCACCCTTGGGTTTAACCAATATGTTCTATGTTTGACAGGCCGAGCATTAGGCTTCAACATTATTCTCATTTCCCCCATATCTCCTTTTATGCCCTTGAGATCTACTACTGATGAGGGAAACAAGTCCTCATACTCCTCAAGTAGAATGAATATTTCCTTTGTTGTCTGCTCATCCCAGTAGTCTCCAATGGTCGCCAGCTTGGGTTTATCCTCCGTCCCAATGTTGACCTTTTTAGTTCTGAGTGGCAGGAGGTGGATACCTTCTGTAGTGGGTTCCTCTTTAATGTCCCTCTCCCCCTCTGTTTCTTCGAAATACAAATGTCTAAAGTCCTCCAGGTTTTCGTCGTCCATCTCGCTATTAACCTTTTGACACGCCACTTTCTGCTGGATACCCTGGTACCATGGGGACTACTCGTCTGTCTGAAGGTTATCAGGAAAGAACATTACCTGATTTATAGCTTGCAAGGCTTGTGCAATTTTCATTGTTTGTCCCTCAAAGGTGAAACACTTTATGAACTTCTTCGCAACCTCCTGCCAATCTCGGGTCCCTCTTCTCTTTTCCTCCGTTAAGTACCAGGCTTTTGGGATCACATCCAAGGAGTAGATGAACCTGTGGACCCACAATTCCTCAGGGTATTCATCAGCTCGCCATTTTGCTTCACATTCTTTCAAATGGTTTATGGGACTTGCATCCCCCTGGTACTGGTCCCTCCACCTGTGATCCTTTTCCTCTTGAAATATGGCTTTCATCGTTGCCGCCACCTCATCCCATCGCGTCAGTGAGTCACGATGGTTACTCCACCATCTTGCAGTTATGGACTGCAATGCCACGTCCATCAAGGGTATCCTCTGGTATTTTGGCACCATGGTTTCTGCCTTGGCTATAAAAACACTTACAACATTCATATCTGACAATATTGGGTACCCTTGAAGTTCAGCTCCAATCCAATTGACTCTTTCAACACTAGCACATCTCCTTGTGTTTGTCTCATAGCCCCCTTGCTGCCAAACATCCCATGCCAACTCTGATCCAAATTCAGAGCTCTTAATACTTCTCCAACTTACCGAGCCTTCTGTTGTCGGGTTGATGTAGTCTTCCCTTCTTCCGGCGGTCATCTGGTAGAGATGGTCCAAGAGCTGAGCATCTTCCTGGTTATATACAATCTCGGTATACCTCGATCCTTGGTAGGGGTCGAGCGTTTGAGTGACTCTGATTTCCCCATCCTCGAAGATCATGAGTTATTTCTTTAGATCAATTACCGCATAATTTTCAAAAGCCCAATCGATCCCCAACAGTGCTGGGTACAGATCCTTGTCCCCCATGATGTCAATGACTTTGAAATCCGTAAACATTTTCACCCCCGCAATGTCGACCTTGACATTCTCCAGGCGCCTAATGGGGGCAATGCAATACTGATTTTCCATCCGAAGCTGGATCGAAGAGTATGTCAATCTTGGCCTCCCAAGCACTTCCCAAGTTTTCCTTGGTAAGATGTTGACATGGGATCCCAAATCAAGCATGGTGTCCTTAATCTGGAATCCCGCCACTTGCGTATTTACTCTAAATTCCTTCCCCATCCTTCGTTTCTTTCTTTTTATTCTTTGAACATATTTCTAATCTGTTTCTGCTGCTTCTTTTTCTCCTGTGTTCTGTTTTAGCACCCCTTCTAGGTTTTGCTTCAGCCATTCCAACATTGGCGCCTTGTTAACAATCTTCAGGAACAAATGAAACCATTCCTAGATTAAGGCGTCATTAGTACTCTACGTCTCCTTATCTTCCTGAATTTTTTGTAAATCGATTCCTTTATTTCCCCCTAAATGGGATAATGTTTCTGCTACTTCCTGGAAGAATTTTTTCTATCTTTCGGGTTTGAACAAGGGCTTTGGGGATGCTGGCCAGACTACTTTTATGGGATCCATAGTGTGTGTATCTTCCCCCATTCTTTTGCCTCCTTGGGTCACTATGGCCACGTTTTGCATTGGTTTGGCTCTCGATAGCCTGGGTTCCACATTTACTAGATTCACCCCCCTCTGTCTGGCTCTCTCCTCCCACCTTTTCATAAGCTCTGGGCAGTCCTCTGTTTGCGTGCGAATTGACACGGCATTGCGAGCACCAGGGTCTCCTAGGTAGTGGACACTCTCTAGCCACATGTCCCTCCTGGTCACAGTTATAGCATCATACTGGACCTCTACCTCCTGTTTGGCCCCCTTGCATGCCTCCTCCTCTCCCTCGGGGAGCTTCATTTACTCTGTATGATGGCCGGTCCAACCGCTCCGCCAGGGCATCCACTGCTCGACATTGTTCTGTGCTATGGGTGGTTGAGGCAAAAAACTCACAGCACACATTATTTGGAACATTAGAATACTTCTGTAGGATCGGACACATGCGAGGTTGATGACCCATACTTTTACATACCTCACAATATTCATTGGTGGCTGGGCTTGGCTGTGCGGAGAACCCCGTATATGGCTATGCAGGGAACCCCGTATTTTGTTGTGGTGGGTATATCCCATGGGTGTTGATTTGCGCGACTGCTCCTAGAGGTGGGGCCCCCTGTGCTCCTGCCGTCGATGTCCCCACCATTGGGGCTCGCAACTGGGGGCATTCTGTGGCTACATGTCCCTCCACGAGACAGTGCATGCACCACACGTTGGGTCTCGATGGTCACACAGGTTGCATTTCCTTAAGTTTCTCTATCAGACTGGCTATCTGATGCTGCAAACCCAATATGGAGGGGTCCTATACCATTGCACCCCCTTTGAAATCCTACGGATAACTCGCCATGGCTTCTATCTTCATCGCCTGCTCCAAAGCATCCTGCAGTGTGTCGATCCTTTGTTGAGTCAGTGGAGTTCGGGTCAAGGGTAGTAAGGCCTTGATGAACCAATCCCTCTAATGGTTAGGGTCAATTGGGTAGCTGAGTTTCCCAATGGCATCCTTGAACCTCCGCATCAAATCCCAAGCAGTTTTTCCTTCCTTCTGCTTGATCTCCCACATCTCTGACAGACCCTGTTGGTCCATCTGAGGTAGTTTTAATTCCTTGATGAAATATCTCTTTACGTCAGCCATCACTGGGTTTGGGTGGGCCTCCGACCATTTCATAAACCATCATAGGGCCCTCTCTCTAAGATTGGTCTGAAATTATATCAACTTTCCAACATCTGGTGTTTGTCGTGCCCTCCAGATGGCTTCACAGAGATACCAGTGCTGTTCAACATCGTCATTCCCTTTGCTAGAGAATTCTGGGTACCATGTAAGTGATCCAACTATGCCTACTTGATTGGGAGGCATTAAAATAAAGTCGTTGGATCCTGGTTGTGAGATAGGGCCACTAACAGTCCCGCTGCTAACTTGTGTTCCAATCGGAGACTGACTGTGTTGCAATCTACTTAATTCATGTAACTTAACAAAAATTTCACCTATGGGCTTGTAGAGCACCAGGGGAAGGTTGGGATTAGAGCTACTAGAATTGTGGGGACTAGGAATACCTGGGGATATGGACGCCGACCTTTCTTGAAAGAGTTTCTCCAGTGCAACTTTCATCTCCACATTGGACATCTCCTTTGGGCGCGTGTCTGTACCTTATTCGTCATACTTCCTTCCTTGCTCCACCTGGGCTGGACTCCTATACGTTTTTCGTACTTCTTTTGTGACCCCTCCTATAGCCTGGGGACCCACCTGACCTTCCATTCCCTTCATCTTCTGAGGTGCCTCTTCTTTTCCTTTATGAATACTTACTTGTCTCTTCAACTCTCTCATCACCCTTCTTAACCACCTTTATGCAATCTGCACCCTTCAATGTGCTCGCCGCTCTCTGAGCCTTTTGGCAGCCTTGACATCCATACTCCTACTCCCCTTCTCATGGTTCTAATAACATCTCTCCCTCAGTCCCTTCCCCCGGCATTGGGTTTTACGCTTCCATCCCTACCTTCTGGAATCCCATCAGTCCTTCATCTACCATTAATGCCTTGATCCACAAGGGAATCTCCTTCAGTAGTTTTTCTCTTAATCCAGATCTGAAGGTACTTTCTACCTTTGAAAAATACTAGTAGCACTCGGTGGAAAACTCTACTATGTATCCTTCCAAAGTAGATTCCACCCAAAAATCTACAGCTCAGGTTAGATCAGTGTCTAACTGATGAAGCGTCAACAGATCTTCGTGTGCCCACTTGCGATTGATACTGTGTGATTTTCCCTTGATGGTCTCGGCCTGAAGTCTCCGCAACCAGTTGTAGAGTTCTTCTGGGAACTTTCCCCAGAATATTTCATAGGTATCACTAGCAGAGTCAGAAAACAGGACCAAGTCTTTAATTGTATTTTATTTCTGTCTTCTCAGCTCAGCTTGCTGGGCTATGAACTGATCTATGTGGTTATCCCACCAGCTTCGTATTTCTCTTTCAAAGATCCGAGATACCATGATATAACTCCCCAACATATTTTCAGGTCCCGTCAATGGAACCATTTGTTGGTGAGAAAACAGGTCTCGCAGAGAAGACCCGGGTTCAGGGCTGAGGGCCAACAGGGTTTTCCGCCATAGTCTAGTTTCACGTCGGCATTTTCACTCTGCTCTGAAGGGCAGAGAGTCTCACCCGAGGCGTGTCATGACCCTACTGTGATTGAGATTAGATCGGTATCATTTCCCCAACATCTAAACAGGTGAACCAAAGCTAACTAAGAGTTAAACAACAATAACAAAACATTCCGCAACACATATGCTTCAGGGAAGCAGTTAAACCAACAATAAACAAAATTTTAAACACAACGATGAACAACACTCATTCGCATTCAACATCGTATAGCGCAACAACCATCTTTAATATATTATTCAACAGTTGACAGAGGCAAGTCATTACAAAGCTCTGCTATAGAAGAGCATAGAATAGAACAGAATATAATGCGTCTCGAGGGATAGAGAGAAACTACAATGATCTGGAAGAGAGGAGAACAGTGCAACCCGATAGAGCTCTCCTGTGGATCTCTGTTGCCTATCCCGTTTGTACCAACCTCTTCTCCGTTGGCTGGTTGCTTATTTATTCTCCCGCTCGTACGACTGACAGTTCTTCCCTGTTTCTTGCTTGGTTGTGTTTCGTTTCTTTTCGTTCACCGGGAGTTCACTGCCTGTTTCCTTCCGCGCCCTTCCACTGTCTATGCTTGATCCCACGACTGCCGCGACACCTGTCCTCTGCCTTTCCGCAACCTTGACACCTCCCTATCTATCGAGGTTGCCTTCCACCACGTGGCTGCCATCATTCAAAATCTGTTGATCTTCATAACAAGGGCCCCAACAATCCCATTAAGATTGATAGAAGTGGGTTGAAAACCGATATGGACCTAGAGTTTTGTCGAGACTAAAACAAAATATTACTTTTCAGATCTCCTCTTCTAAATTTCTTCACATCGAATCCAAATTGTTGTCTTTAATCACCAATTTTAGGATTTTTTCTAACATATTTTGGACAACATTTGAATTGGGTACAAGATAAGAAAATTAGAGTTAATTGAATTAATAATAAATTTCCCTTTGGTCCCTTTGAAGTCCTTGATCTCATGCACTCCATCCATGCTAAAAAATTTAACATTATTCCTCCAAACTCATGCATCTTGGTCATTGAAGAACTTGCCATTGCGATCTCCAGTAGTTGATGTGGCCTTTGGGACCATGTGTCAATAAGGGGATGTGGCCTGGACCAAAGTTCTTCACATAACCTAAGACATTTGAATATCAACTCCAATGGGTTTAGAGGCTCTGTTAGCCTATGGATCTCTTACTCTTGCAAAGAAAAGAGAATGGGAGAATCCTAGAGTAATCCTAAAGTTATATATACATGAAATTAAAGCTAATGTTTTATTTAAATATGCCTAATCTACATGTTAATCAATTAATATGATATAATACAGAAATAAAGTTAGTGGTTAATATACAACACTAGAATACAATTGATGATATACAAATTGTGCAAGGTGTATACAAGAGATATAATAGAAAAGAGAAGAAACCAGAAACTCATATAACTGGTAATAATAAAGAATTAATTACATTCTATTTGTACAATGTTTTATATTCAAAATTCAAACTGAATAAATAAATTTAAATTATAAATGAAATTATAAGTTAAATGTCTATAGCTCTCAATCTGATATTTTGTAAAAGAATGAAAACTAAAATTGATGCAATTCTCTGGTCTCTTAAACAAATACAGAATACACTGAACTTGCTTGCATATTTCAAATTAAGAATCAATACAAATTCAACTGTAAATAATGACCTAATACCATCTCAGTCGAGGCAAAATTAAACGACCATACAATTTCTATAAAACAATAAATCTCAGCACTTAAACTCCAAAATTGTTGAGCAAGTGAGCGATAAAAGACTATGTAAACATATAAATCATTACAATCCACGTATTAGCCCCATTCATATGTAAGCCACGTACTCAAATGACCTAAATCCCCAAAATTCGTTTTAAGAATCTAGACCTAAGCAATGGATATATCCAAATTATCTTTTAAAACATTGGTCTTAAAAAGTTAAAATGATCGAATATATATATATATATATCACTTACACAATAAGGAAATATGTAATTAAATCATTGTTTATTCATAGATAAAATTCATGAAAATAATAATGTCAATTCTTCATAATTTCCCAAAACAGGGTTCTAAATTAATTCGCAAGACATTCATAGGTAACTATGGATTTCAAACATTGTATATAATTAAGTGTTGGTATGTTAAATTTGTCCAAACAGAAACAATACTTAAGTGACAAAATGTATAAAATTTTCCACAATCATCAAAATTTTATCATCATCCTCCCTCCCATTTTTCTCAAAAAATTAAGGTTTATGTACATGTCGACGAGCCCTCAATACTCTAAACTAAATCTTAGAAATCAAAATAGTCTCTCTGGAAAATAAGATTAATAGTTTAACTATTAAGACATGTCGGGTCAAATAATAAATTTTTGAAACGAAATTAACATAATTAACTAACATGAAGTCCATAAGCAATTTGAAACAGCCGAATCACATCCACAACTGACATTGTGCAAACCAATGCCAACATCCAGTAGATGAGGATAACCTGCCACTAATCGATAACATGAAATATTAAGTGACTTGTATTATAATTAACATAAGCAGCTATAGAATCTCATATTTTGTAGATTCCTTCAAAAATAACAAACTAATTAAAAATAACTACGCATACATTGCCAAACTTTCAACCTGTAAATAGACAATTGACATCATATTGTTTAGGATAGGTTTTGTTGGGAAAAATACTAAGCAAGGGGGTTTAATCAATTTTTAAAACTCACTTTAACTTTTCTTTTCTTATTCATATTTCTATACACAACTTTACTGAAAGAAAACTGCGCATATACATGACTTTTATGCAGACAACTAATGTATATCCAATCAACTTACTTTTTAGTTAATTCATCATATGTTTAACTTGAACCAGTGTATCATTACTTCATTAAGCATTAATTAAATAGTAACCATGTGCAGTAAGAACAAAATAAACCATCAGACATAAGCTACACACATGAACATTGAGATTTTTAGGTGGAAACCCAATGTGGGAGAAAATCAATGTTGTTGTCATCTCTGTCATCTTTTTATTATAAAGAAACACTTCTTACAATATTGTATTGGTGTAGACTCATACCATAATGCATGCACCCACTTGTAGAAAGCTACAAACTTTTCCCATTCTCCAACACCCGCTGGAAGGGAGCTCCAAACCCCTGATATCGTTTATTGACGCCCACCGAAAGGGAGATCCTACCCCCTGATATGATTTAACAACTATCACTGGAAGAAAGCTCTGAATCCCTCACTGAAGTCTCAAACCCTTAGCACCACCATGGACCACGTTTCATAAATTTTCACACAAGATCCACCTGATAAAAAACATCACAACTTGTATTCCACTTTTCATCAAATTTTCAGACTAGACCCACTACCATCATTTAAGCCCAATTCCAAATATCAAAACTAAAACCGATCACTGTAATAAATCACTCAATCATTGAACCAATTGAATCAAACAATCACTGAACCAAATGAGACCCAAATCAATGAACTTATTCTCAAAAAATCAAAGCAGTTAGATCACTGTAAATCTATTCACTAGAATACCAACACTGAACCCAAACACTGTATCAATTTACTGAACCAACTGAAAACCCTGATTAACAAAATTTCAGAATATATATGCCACTTTACTTTAGCAAATCTGTGTGTATATGTGACTTCCTTAAAGCATATATGTGTAAAAATCTCAAAACACTGAACCCGAAACTCACTCATTTTAATTCTAAAATAAAATTTGAGTCACACACAGAACCACTAAATCATTCAAAAATAATCACAAAATTATCATTTACATTCAATCAAATACAACTAATACCGTCATTACTCTTCAACATATCAATCCTCAATCAATGAAAATTCAAACATCACCATTAAACCCAGATCAGCATGAATACTTCATTGAAAAAAAAAAAAACACAACGCTGATTAGAATGATCAAATATTATATTCAGTAAAACCCTAGTTCATATACGCGCTTTCCACAAAACACTTTCGCGTGTATACACTTTTTTTAGGAATAATACCCGCATAGCGACATGTCCAAAGTAAATAATCGACATGCGACTTACTATAACGAAAACCACATATGTATGTGACTTTCAAGTTATCAAATCCACATATGCACATGCCTTTTAGGTTATCAAACCCACGTACATATCTACAATTATTGACTTATACCTTCACTACACATCAAACCTTCAGAAAGGAACCCATATCTAAAAATACACAATAAAACATGCATATGACATTAATATCACATATCAAACCAATCCATTATAAATGTATATTCATTTCAAATCTATTGGATCTGATTCATCATCAAACTCTCGGGTTCATACTTAGTTTTAGACAAACAATTCAATATCCCATTACATGCACACTTGCTTCAGATATAACTATTCATCAAAAATATCCATCACTTGCACATTCAAAAAATTTTGATCTCCATCTCCTATATAGCTTAGGCCTTAGCCAATACCACATGTCAAAACCATACTAATTTCAATGTGATGCAGAGATTTTACAGAAAATTGATCCTTGCGCACAATAATAGAGTGTGTGCTTCCTTTATATAAAATACTCAATCACAAACTTCAATAAAGTCTACTTAGACTCAATTCAAAATACATATGAAGAGAGAGCCAAATAATAACTAAATAATTGCATAAAATACAACCAAAAATTACAAATGAAAACATTTCCTTGGCCGAATATTACAATTGTTGGCCTCTTGGCTCTCGTCCACATAAACTCTCACACGATTTCTCTCTATCTCTCTGTGTCTCTCTCTGTTCTCCATCCTTACATAATCTTCATATTTATACATAATTATGGATTAATTTGAATCCATGATTTACTCCACACAAATATCAACCAAATCCTAAAATATCTTTATCCCTTCTTTGACTCAACTAAGTTCCATTTAAGGAATTTCTAATCCCTAAAATATCTACCCAACAAATTCCACTCATATCCTCAATTTATTAAGAGAATATTTACAATAAACCTCACACTCAGATATTTCTCTCAATTTATTAAAAATGAGCAGTTAATTTATAAAATAATTAAAAAGACATCACCCCCTAATTACACAATATTTTAATGAAAATCAAGCAGGATGCTCCTACATCAGATTCCCCATGTAGAGAAGTTTTCATAGACTCTTGTCTATGAGGTCTGCCACTTTTATGTAATAATGCGACAGCCACAAGTCTTGATGACTTGTTCCCTCTAGGATTCCAAGCTCTTTTTTGTCGTTGGTATTTTAAAGTATCAACTCCCTTTTGTAATTCTTCACCAACATCACTCTCTCTGTCAATTGGATTCCATCTGTCAATTCCTCAGAGTAATTCTTCTTTATTTGATGTTTCGTCTCCAATTTCTCTGAACACTTAACTTTGTGAAATGAAGAATAATCAAGAACTTCTCGTTGATCACAACTATAGTCATTGATTGCTCCTATAGTAACAAATTTCTCATCTGGTGTTGTACCTGCATTCATCAACCAACTATTAGTTTTAAAAAGACAAGACCTTTCAGCCTCTTTTAATGCTTCAAGCACCAATCTCCCATCATAGACTTTCTGGATTTCAGTAGATTCTGTTTTGAATTGCTGGCTGCTTTCATCTTTATCTTGTTGATTCAATACTTATTTTTCCTTTATGTCTCTAAGGACATAACTTTCTTGCTGCTCCCGATCTTTCATCTCATCTCCAAATACTTTCTTCTCAATTTCTCTAATTTCAAAATCATATTTATTTATGTTTCCTTCTGTACCTACAACCACATTATTATTTGAAAAGTTATAACATTCACTCAACTCTATAAATGTTAAAAACATTTCATCCCTATCATGCACAAAAAATGAAATATCTTTTGTATCAGGTTCTACAAGCTTCACTTCTCCCTCAGGTTCCTTAAGCCATCTTTCCAAGAACTCTATTTCCATGTGAAATCTTTCTAGCATTTCATCACAACCTTCATTCCCAGTTTCATTCTTGTTCTGGCAATCTTCCTGAGTTATCCTAGTTTCTGTATCATCACATTGCAAAATTATGTCATCAATTTCATTAAACAAATTCATTTGTTTACCTCCTTGGAATATCACTTCAGCATTTTCATTATGCTTCTGCTCCATAACAGCTTCAACTGGCTGTCTTACACCAAACAGGAATTCATCTATGATTTCATTCTGCTTCAATAAATCAGTACCTTCCTTCTCTGTATTGCATTCTCCATCATACTTCACCTCAACAGTTTCATTCATCTCTGTAACAGTTTCACCAGACTGCCCATCATCTTCTGCACATCTTGAAAACATACACAAACTATGAGTTTTAAAAATACAAGGCTTCATAGCCTCATCTGCTTCTCTTGTCAACATATCTTCTAATTATTCTGAACTATTCCGATAGTTCATGAGATCCTTCTCATTGATCTCTTCACTCAGAATTCCACCATGTTCTGGGCCACAAATGGAAACTTCCATTTTCAACTGAGCCTCCCTGAGTTCTTCACATCTTAATTGCACACTCATCATCTGCTCGAGCTTTCTCAACTCTTCTATCAATTGTATGTTTACCTGTTGTTCACTCTTTGCATGTAGCCTCTGCCATTTCACTTTCTTTGTCATGGTCCAACCATGTTTATGGTCTTTCTTATTTCTCTGCAACAATTCCATCAATAACTCAAGGTGAACTGTTATCTCAGTTTTCTCCCTCTCATACTCTTCATCAGTCAACTCCTTACATATGCCATTTTCCTTGGCATCTTCCTTCTTGTTTCTCCTGTTTCAGTCTTTCTTAGAACCTTTGAAATGACTATCACCAATCATCTTCTCTTCCTTTGTGAACTTCATCTGTTCACGTGTGGATTTCATTCAATCCACTTTTCAGCAAGCCTTCCTACTTACCATCCAAAAATACAAGTTCTCTTCCTGAGCTTGACCTCTTGCGGTTCTCTATATTGGAATCATTTCTCGTAACTCTCTTACTCCTCTTTGCTACAAACAATAAATCAATAATGTTTGTGTTACAATGACCAACTCTTTGGGTGTCGGGCTCCGCCAATCATGCATCCAATTACATTTAAACCATTGATTTGGCTTAAGATTCTTTGACTGCAGACTTGACATCAACTCTTCATTTTGGATGAAAAATACACCCTCTTGTACAGTAACTCAATGGTTTAACTTGACTCAAGCTATCCAAATTTTCATTTGACCTTAACATCTGATTTGACTTCAAGGCTTGACCCAATAATTACAATAGTGGATATTTTGACTCTAATTCAAGTTATACAATATGCCAATGAACATCCACCCTTAATACATTTTCATGATGTAAAATATTCACTCTCTCTCATACTCCATTCTTATGAAAATATCGTAAGTTTCTCATTATCACTTCACATGATACTAAATCCTTTAAATCGAAATGCAATCCACTTTTCGCAAGATTTATTTTATGATGAAAATAAAATAAATAATTTAATTTTCAACATTTAAAATACCTTTTCAAAATGAATTATCAAACTTTATGCTCCCATCAAGGTTATTTAATAAACCTTCTCTTTGCAATTTCAACTCTCTGGATTTCACTCTTCTGTGTCGTCTTTATCATTGTGACTTTTCGCATTCCCTTCATACCGTAACCTCTTCAACATGCTCATCATCTTAGCGCAGATAGTTTTCCTGCACTTCCATGCAGCTCCTTCTTTGCATTGACAGTTCTCATGCAACACCATCTCTCTTCAGTGTACAAAAAAATTCCTTCATAGGAATTTTCCAAAACTTTCTCTTATCATGGTGGCATCAATATATATCTCTGGCAGCAACAAACACAAACTGCACTATCTTCTGAACAAAAAAATGTGAACACTTTCACATGCGCTACAAGAAATGATCAATCATGATATCCAGGATCTCTAGATCATGTATTCTCATATGTTGATAGATGATGCAGTCTCAGCCACATCTACCCACATTAATATTAGCATGTCCCAAGGTTTCAATACACTTTATCATGGTGAAAATCCACATTACTTAATCAAAACATTTCTTCCTTCTATCTTTATGCGGTAGCATTTTCATTTTGGATTTTACTCTTATAACAAAATTTGACATACCTGCATTAATAAAATTTCACACGAGCTTTAGTGAAATTTCATTAACACCAACACTATGTTATCCCCCATGAAATAACAATAAACATTTTGATTTAACTTTTGTGCCCATATCAAATTTATCGTTGTTCTCTTTAGCTTCAAATATCCACCATCTTCAGACCTTCTAAAATGAATCTCTTCTTCTCAAAGACCCAGTTATAAGTTTTCCAGTCAATCCACGCTGGATAACAACGCTCTCCAATTCTGGATAACCTCTTCAATTCTAGATAATGCTCCAACAATTATTTCATAACTTAGGAACCAATTCGGCCTCTTTATGAAGCTGCTATAGGCATAATTTCATTAATAACAAGTTGTTGTAGGTATCATGACAATTCGGCCTCTATCGCACTGAATGTTGGCTGTGCGGCTCAATTCCAGAAAATCTGGCTTGTAATCATGTACACTGGCAGCAAGCACTCCTTCCATAGGTCGGTCCATGCCAAGCACTTATAAACCACCACTGATAGCTCCATGGATCAGAAGTTTCCACATGCAGGTATTCTTGCATAAAGTATTCAACGTATGCATCAGGTCTTCAGTGTTGGTAGCATCTCTTCATGAATTTTCATACACACAAATATCTTAATAACTACGCAGAAGAATCTTATAAACAATTCATCTTGGAAAAATATGCTATGCTTGGGAATAACTTCAGGTTTGGACTATTGTTAGACATAATTTTTAAATGTTGTTGCAAAAATGAGATAGCATCATTCATACTTCAATCATGAAATAGTTCTTTGACAATAACACACAACAATCGTGTTTCTTTGATGGCACTAAAATCTTTTGCCTTCCGTTCTCAAATCTCCGCTGACAAAAACTCCATGTTAGAGATTGATAAATCAGCACTCAGCGACCCGTGAGTGGCGGTATGAGATCATGCCATAAAAGCATTCAGAATCAACATTTCATCTACATCCACGTTCAAGTGTACATGAAGGATTTGATATTTGGAAAATCGATTTCCAAGTTCATGATCCTAGTGTAGAGTTTGAGCAGTAGAATTTGCTTTCTTTACTTCATACGAATTGGGAATTAACACCAGTTGTGCATTAAAACAACTACAACATCATAATCCATATGCAGTTTCACAGTGAGGTTCTAAATCAAAATATCAGTCCACACAGTGCCAATAATAGTTGACAATGGGCTCCTATAGGCTAACAATGGGCTTCCAACAACACTCCCTTTTGCAAGACCAAACCTTTGCTCAGAGCATAGCTCTCATATTTCATTGCAGTGGTGGTGCTGAAGACACTCAAAAATATCATCCCATGACAACACTATGGTGTTGGATTCCATCCAATCCCCAAGTGGAGGAAACCCACGAACTCGATAAATACAAAGAGATTTTTTTCTTTGCCGGGTTTAGATTGTCGTGGGACAACTTGAGAAGAATTAATACTCTGGTCAACATGCAACAATACATACAACGTGACTCTCCATATTTATGAAAATTCTTCAGACATTCTACCAACCAGCACATTATGTTTTCTCCAATCCCTTGATAAGGTCTGCGCCCACAATGATTGCAGCTGATCGGCACCAATTTTATGCACATTCAACTCTTTGTCCAACACAAATAAAGGCCTCTTTCAGCACAAATCAACGCAGTGTGTCTATATAGTGAGCTCATTACAACGATGACACTATTGAATTCTACTTCTCAATTGGTCTTCACGTTCAAGGCTACTTGATCCACAATTTTCATAACCAGCAGTAAAACCAACACTCCAAGACCTCCGATCACACCTCGCTAGGCATGGATCTTTGGCTCTGATACCAAATGATGTAGGGATTCTATACAAAATAGATCCTTGTGCACAATAATAGAGTGTGTGTTTCCTTTATATAAAATCCTCAATCACAAACTTCAATAAAGTCTACTTAGACTCGATTCAAAATACATATGAAGAGAGAGCCAAATAATAACTAAATAATTGCATAAAATACAACCAAAAATTACAAATTCAAACCCTTCCTTGGCCGAATATTACAATTGTCGGCCTCTTGGCTCTCAGCCCTTTGCATAAACTCTCACACCATTTCTCTCTATCTCTCTGTGTCTCTCTCTGTCCTCCATCCTCACACAAGCTTCATATTTATACATAATTATGGATTAATTTGAATCCATGATTTCCTCCACACAAATCTCAACCAAATCCTAAAATATCTTTATCCCTTCTTTGACTCAACTAAGTTCCGTTTAAGGAATTTCTAATCCCTAAAATATCTACCCAACAAATTCCACTCGTATCCTCAATTTATTAAGAGAATATTTACAATAAACCTCACACTCATATATTTCTCTCAATTTATTAAAAATGAGCATAATGATTTATAAAATAATTAAAAAGACATCACCCCCTAATTACACAATATTTTAATGAAAATGAAGCAGGATGATCCTGCATCATGATGGTATTCCTTGACAGGATCAAATATTCATTACTACGCTCAACATTTTGGGCTAATACCACGGTAAATACCCTTGGTATTTAGAATACCATGGTGCAAAAACTGTACACACCTTTTCCTCTTCATAACTGCATATGTACGTGGATTTTCTTCACAGAACCCATGTGTACTTCTCAAAACGTCACTTCCATTATTCGTCTGTCTCTAAACTACTATTCCTTTGACCAAAGTTTCTGTCACATGTAGAAACATCTTTTTGACATCTTGGTCAAGTAGGTTTCCATCAAAAGACAACTCATAAAGTAGGTTTCCATCAAGGACAACACATTAGTCATAATTCCAACAATATCCCCCTTTAGTCAGTTTTCACCATAAGTATCTGTCAATAGCAACATGAGCAACAACATTTATATTTTCAATATCATCAACCTCTGACCAAGTATTCAACATCAACATCTTAAGATTTTTCCCTAGAGATAAGTTATCAAATCATCCTCTTGACCTCATCGAGGTCAACTTTCTCTTTCTCTTTGTAGGAATAGCCTCAATCCATGTTCATCAAAGAAACATATATTTTCATGCATCAACAAAATATGTGAGAACCAAACGTATGCCATGTCTCCAAGTATCATTCAACAAATATAGCAGTAAAATTTCAATAACCATATCTTCATCATATCATGTATATGTAGCATGTGTAAGTACCATATCCATCATCCATGACAGTAACATTATCGTCGATTAATCATAGCAAGGTCTAAATTTTCTTTCCACAAAAAGAACAACAATCCCCAACATATCATATATACATGCATCATCACTAGAGATTTTTCTATCATCCCACATCTGATAAGCATCATCCATATTTAGAAACTCATGATTCATCATTCAAAAAATTTAGCAACATGAGTATCTTTAGAAAAATCACCAATGATAAGAATGAGTTATATTAAGGAATTCTTAAGAAAAATAATGCCAAAAATGCATTATTAGAAGCATAGCAAATGCTCCCTTTAAACCTGTGCCAATTGTTTATTGTCAAGTCTAATCATATCAATGCATCCATCAATAAGGATATCAAAACAACTTCAATAATCCATCAAATCATCAAATGGCACATTGCAGAATCTCATAAGCCAAAAACACTTGTTACACATAATTTTGTCTCCATGACATTTGTCTGTCAATATGAATATATTATCATCCATACTCATGTTTCCTTAGAAGTCAAAACATTCATGTTCTTGAACCAAGTCTTGTAAACTAGAAAAATCTCTTAATAAAGGTTGTCTGCGCATTTTTTTTGGTGACTTCATGCGGATGCCCTGATACTTCCTCTATTAGCTGCACTGATATCCAATCTGTTTTCCCATAAAAATTGTGCACCCCTGTAAAAGAAATTAAACACAAAAAAGTAACTTCTAGAAGCCTATTTGAGTGAATATTCTTCCAACTAAAAGCCTCTTGAGTTGTGCCAGTTCGAGCTATATCCCTCCATTCATGGAACATATCCCCTTGGATAAAGGAACCCTAATCCCTTCATTAGAAGATATCATCCCTTTCTTGATGGATCTGAAAACTCCTCAATTTCTCCTATAAATTGAGTTGAAATTCAGGGTTAGGGGTAGATAGTATATTGTAAAATGTACATTGGAGATTACACATTGTACAGAAGAGTTCATTGAAGATAAATCTATGTTGGTCATTCTAGAGAGGGAGGTTTGTCAAACCAAGGAGCACGTTCTTGAAGGCATACGGGAGAAATATGTACAACATCAAGGCTTAGGTTGTAATATTTCTCTTTTTAATTCTTGATAATACTTATGGATCTCTTTTTCTCATTGTGTTGTTTTTAGATTCATTAAAACAATGAAAATTCTTAATCTCCTTGATCATTAAGTTGAACTAGTGTTTTTTATTATTATATACTTCAGGTGATTTTGATTCTTTGCATGTTTTTGATTGTAGGTTCTTCTTAGCATTGAAGGATTTCTTTGGAGCAAAAGGAAAAATCTACATCAAACATCTCACTGAAAGGTAGGAGCATAACCTCCTCATTTCTAAGTTATAATAATCTGAGGGCTAATAGTTTAGGGAAATAGGAATTCAAATGGTTGTTTGTTTGTAGTTATTTGTCAGGATACTAGGGAGATCGCTCTTGTCCGCAAGAGGAATTTATCCAGAAAACAAATTGGTGACTCCACTATGGACACAAGCTTAGTTTTCTCTTGATTCTTTTTGGTTTTTCATTCAAAATTTTCTAGTTTGACTTTTCCGAGTGTGGTTGGATTTATAACCTTTTATATTATTTGAATTAGAAAGCCTTGAGTTTGTTTTTTTTTACATTTCTCTACCCTGCATTTTTTTCTGTGATAAACAGAGTGCAAAAATATGCAAGTTTATAGCTTAATTCAGTTGCATGCACACTGGTTTGTATTGACAACCTACGCACCCCCTAAGAAATTTTGAAAAAAAAATTATTTTCTCTCTCAAAGTTAGATAATTTTTTTCCTAAGGTTTAACCTAACCTATACCAACTCTCAGATTCTGTTTGTGAACTCTTCCTAATTACCTTAGAGTCTTTTTGATAGATCATCCTTTTTTCACATTTGGGTAGGGTTTGCCTTGGATTGATGAATTTATCTTTTGGGGAAAATAGATTCACTACCTAGATCGTTGGTTTTCTATCACTTTCCTCTAGATCTACCAGGAGTCTTGTCAGCCTTGCTTGCTTGAGTGATTGTTTCTTGCTCATTTTCAAAAGGAAAACTTTTATATTATCGAAGTGTGATTTGTCTCAAAAACAATCTTGCATGCGATTGTTTCTGCTAGTTAAAGTGAAAAAATAATTTAGTTTGCTTTCAACTAAAATAAATCATGAAAGTTCACTCATAGGTATTGTTAACACTGGAAAATCATACAACAGAAGATGGCATTAATTAATGTCAAGCCTAAGGATTTATAGGGCAGTAACACATTATGGAATCAAGAAAATATTTAAAATCTCTAAGGTTTTGAGAAAATCAGATTTGAACTAGTCATAAATGCTGGATTGTGTGCTTAATCCTTCGAGAAGAGCACCTTCTGCCCGCCTTTTTTCCCAATAAGCGTGCATTCCTGGAAATGGAAAAATGTCGCTTTCCAGGACCAAACCAAGCAAAGGACAGTTACTCCTTATATGAAGCTGCCTAAGGACAACCACAAACGCCTCCCTAGACATCATGTGAGCACACAATGGAATCATACCTCTCCCTTGGGTCACCATCCATCATGTACCAAGGGAGGGAAGGAGGATTTGAAACTCCCCTATATAAAGCCACCAAGAGATGAAGAAAGGGTGATCACATTTTTATACTAACCAAATTTTCCCAAGCAACACCAGCAGTTTGTGACCTGAAGCTGGAGTTGAAGAGGACTTGATCGTTGGCCACCCAAGAATCCCAGTCCACCACGCCAGAGAGAGAGGGAGAATGCATCAGAGGCAGAGCTTGGAAGGAAACATCCTTGCATCGGGACCTGGAGCCATTGCCTAGGTTCCCTTTGGCAAGTGGGTAAAATTTCTTGTCCATTTCAAATGTTTAATAAGAAGAGGCCTTTGAGCTATCATTGGTATTATTATCGTTTTGACTCTCTTTGATAACTTCTATATATTTGTGTTTTAGTTTTAGTTTAACTAGAGCATACTTTAGCATATTGTTTCCACTAAATTTTATGCTTTTGAGCTCCACCACTTTCTTCTTGTTACCAATAGTTTAAAGAGTATACCACACTCTTTAAACTGGTGCGATTTTGTACAATCGTGCGACAAATCCACCACTACAGGATTGGCGACTCCACTAACGTGTTCCAAGTTTATGTGGTTGTGCCGTATTTTGCAGGAGACCCTTTGTCTATGCTAGAGTGGAGTTGATAGTCCTCTAACCCATCTTACTATCCCTAGATTCGCTGGAGTGACAGATTGAAGAAGGCATCTCCTATTTTTTTTTTACTTGCAGGATTTTGCGCATTGTTTCTTCTCACAGACACGCAGTGCGTGCGTTCAGGACCGACCCGCGCAGGAAAGCGCACCTGTCAGAGCCTTTTCCACGCAAATTACAGAATGAGATTTTTTTCTCTATATTCTGTATTTTTCTGCTTGTAAGTGTGCTGAGGAGCCCCTAATGTATCTGCCAACACTTGTGTTGACACCCCACAGCTTCTGAGAACTCACTTTTTGCTGCTTTCTGTAGGCATAGAGTTAGTTTTCATTTAAGTTTGTTTTTTGTAGAAAATATCCACATAGTTTAAGTAGGGGGCGAATTAACCATTTCTTTCTGAAAATTTTATGTTTTGAAAATTCTGATATGCACACTGAGATTAACTAGTCCAAGTAAGCTAGTTTTATTTTCTAGTGTAGAAATTGTTTAGCTTAATTCAATTTTTGCATTTAGGAAATTGCGGGACTAGGTTTGAATCGCCGATCAGAGCAATTAATCTTTGCTGCCTTTGCACCCTTCGGTGATCCTAATCAAGCATATGAACACTCTATTTTTGCGATTCACCATCTCCCTTTAGTTAGTCACATTGATTAACTAGGAAGATTTGAAAGCAGCCCATTATCCGCACACGTTTTCCATTTTGAGCCAGAAACAAGATAACGTAGTTTAACCAGGGGTTTTTTGTAAAGGATCACTAATATCCAAATGTTCAAAATGTGAGCTTTTTCACCTTATGCTCACACACACTCACCCACTAAGCAAAGAAAGCCACCTAAAACTAACTTAAACCAACTCACTAAATTCTCTCCACAAGGGCCACAAGAGAATTTATAGATTAAGTTAGGATCAAGGGGGTAGGCATCCAATAAGCCACCTTGATCACACTTCATACTGAAACATAGAAGTTGTGTATTTAGGGAGCTTCAAAATCTACCTATCAGCCCATGGCAAAGAAAACCCGAGCGCGGCAAAGACCCGATCCAGAGGGGGTTAGGCTTAGAAACAGTGCGTGCAATATTAGTTGGGTTTGCTTGACTCGAATGATACTCGGTACCATTATCTGACTACCAAGAAGCCCAAGACTCAAACACTCACGTGGGATGGTGGTTCTTAGTGGCCAAAACTAGGGCATCCTTTACCCTATAGGTGACGGCGTAGGCAAGCGCCAGACCCTCTACCCTTACCTTGGTGGATTCTCTTCGGCTGACTGAGGGTGTCACCAGCTCTTATGGGATGTTGTGCCAGCACTCATAAGAAGTCTTCTCAAGGCCCAGTTACTTTTGAGTGTGTGAGGACACCTAGGTCTTCTAGGATTTTGAGTATCATGCACAAAACAAACAAAAACCATTTTTTTCTTGATTGTCACATAGATTAAAGTTAAAGGGAAAATCATTTTATTTTCGCTTTGTTTTATGTATGTGGCCATAATGTTTCTTTGACCTAGACTCTATCCCCTCAAATTTTTCCAAAACCTAACCTGGTCGACACCCAAATGGTCCCAACGGAACCTCGTCGATCCAGGCGTCTTTTGGACCTCCTCCCATTATAGGGAGGGGTTTCAGGTCTTTCACCATTTAAGCGTAAAAGACGAAACACTGCCACCATAATTGGTTCATCCTTCATTGGAGCAACCATAGTTTGGAACCTTAGTCAGTCTCCCAACACCACACCGCACACCACTCCCCCTTCGACCCCTAGGGGGCAGAGGAGCGCGTCCCATTCAGGAAGCCAGCTGAACACACATCAGGGTACGTCATAGACTAGCCCTCATTCTAACCAGAACTTCGTGTCTTCACACGTTGCCATGGCATCAACATCCCAGTCACCCTTCTTAGCTGCATTGAATCTACCCAATTTAACCAAGCTCACAAATGACCCCATCGCACATGATCCTTCATGGCCTCCCATGCCCACGAAGCTCCCTTCGGATATACCAAAGTTCGAAGGCAAGCAAGCAGAAGACCCAGGTAATCATATAATGACCTTTCACCTGTGGTGCTCATCGAATAGTATCATCAACAACACTATTCGATTGAGGCTATTTCAACGAACTCTTACGGGAGTGGCTGCGAAATGGTATGTGGAGCAACCTCCTTCTTCACATGGAACATTTAGTGCCCTCGCTACCGCATTCCTTACTTATTTTCAGATACCCATTCACCATGATTAGGGAATGGAGTTACTGACTCATTTTAGACAAACCCTCACCATCCATATCTCTGACCATATTCATGAGTGGAGGCGGCGTCGCAGTTTATGAAAAGCTAAACTCGATGATCAGGTCCTCTTAGATTTATTCTTGAAAACTACGACGGTGGAGATTTCAAAGGATGTGGCACAGCAATACCCCACATCTGAAGAGGATGCAATCAGTAAAGCCCAGAAGCTTGAACTGATTTATATGCAGTCAAGATATATTTACAATATCCTGCCTAACACCTCGCGCCTGCAAACTTATCAAGAATTGCAAGGCACGTCGAACTCTGCAGATGGACTAATTGGGTCAATGACGCAAGGGTACCTAGGCAACAATAGTTCCAATCCTGGTTACGCACAGAATTCTATCCAGAACATGTCTCAACCCGGATTTCAAAGTCATCACATGCCTCAACAAGATTTGACTAGTAGGGCGCAAGCATATCACTAGGGAGGACCCTATCCTCTGGCTGAGGGGACCCAGTATGCAGGAAGAAACACTGACGGAAAAGCTCCCCCCCAACGGCCAAGTGTAAACAAGGGACAATGCTATGCTCAGTCCCAAGCACACAACACACCTACAGAAACCATTGCACAGGTGAACTTTGTTCAGACATCCCAGAATCAACCACACTAGTATAACCAGGAGAACTGCTCTCCTAACGTGGTTAAGAAAAAATTAAAAAACAAGCCCAAAGGGAACCCTGGATAGGGGGGAAGCAACCAACAACGCCCACCACGATTCTAGGTTGGAGGAAACTCTAGAAAGAATCAAAACTAGGAACCAAGCAATGCCCAACGACAAGGCAAAAGGCCACCTCTGCGAACAAACCATTCTTTTTCAATTTTTGGTGCGTACGGGCATTATACTCACCACTATACCGATCTCCCTGAGCTAAAAAAGCTTTAGAGTAACCGAGGAAAAAGAGGATCTTCCCAGCAACCCGCTGTTATGCAATAACCCTTCCCCCACCAATGGATGATCAACACTTAGCAGCAGAACCCAGACGATTCCGGGAATAACAACCATGAAATCTACATGACTGGGGAAGAAATGTTTTTCCAAACACAGAATCACAGTTACAACACCCCACCAGACTCCACTACGTTAGGGGCTAGTACTAGTGCGCCAACTGCACCTTTGACCACTTCAAAGATGCCTATAGAACCGTTGCCAAAGATGGAAAAGGGACCTAATAGGCAAGCAGGTAACTACTCTAAATCAGCCCATAATTATAGCATCGTGGACGATTTATCTCAATCACCTGCTGCTATGTCTGCATTGGAGGTACTGCATTTGTACCCAAAGAAACGGAAATCCCTACTTTCTGCATTAGGTGCTATCGACCCTTCTGATATGCGCATGATGGCTTTTTACTTAGACAAATCCATCCCTAGGCTTCCTTCCATGGTCGCATTCCAGATACCAGTATCGGTGTAGAATATCACTATTCACCGATGTGTCATAGATGAGGGTGCATCGACATGCATCATGTCAAAAAATGTTTGGCAGAAGTTAGGTTCTCCTGAACTAAAACCCTCGGTCATAACACTTCGAGCCTACGACGGTCGTCCCTCGACACCCGTCGGCCTCTACCAAGATGTCCTGGTCTGTTTAGCTAGCAAGACGGTCCACATAGACATCAAAGTCTTGGATGCTCACTTGGATTACAAGATACTCCTTGGACGGAGTTATATGTACGCCATGTCTGCCATAGCCTCCTCCGTATTCCGCATTATGATGTTCCCCCACGAGGATCACATCATTACTGTAGACCAGCTGACACACAGCAAGAAGCGTCCTCTAACCAACATGGATGTAATTCTACCCTATGTAGATACAACCACAGATGGTCTTTCACGGTACCAAGAATATGGCCCTGGCCAATCCAAACTGTCATCTGTCTTAGGGTCATTCCTAGGAGATCCTCCCATTATCCCTGAGGTATGACCCGATGCTACAGGGGCTCCAGTGTGCATGATGTCCACATAAAGCACCAAGGTCAGTCAGGATATAGATTCAAGCAGTAACGACACTGAGGCATCAGCCACGATAGCCTCTCTAGCCTACGCTGCCTCCCAAACCCCTTTCCTCTACCCCCCAGCTGGCTTTGTCTCCCAGCAGGTTTTGGCAACACTGGTGTTACCCAACATATCATTGGCATTCCCAATTTGGTACCTCATTCCCCATTCCGGAATAGGAGCCACCAATGTTACTACCACAGGGTTAAAGCCCCTTAGCCTCGAGGAGCCCCAACCAACCCGAGAAACGGTCGAGACCGCCCCCACAAAGGAAGTTTCCATTGTGAAACCAGTTATCACGGCCAAGAAAACTGCAAACAGAGGGAAGAATATGGTGACCCCCGCCATTCAAAGGGAATCACCAATATGCACCATAGGCGATGTTATAGACCATCCTACCCACATATTTATAGAGCTGGATGAGTTAAAGCCACTCCTTGGCTCCGAAGCAAACATCTCGATGTCGCGTTCTCGTAAAAAGGAACCTACCTCAAAAGGTAAAGATAAACTGTTGCGGACCAATCATGCATGCTCTCTCTGTGGCACCTATGGGCACTATACCCACCATTTTCTATAGATACCATGGTATAGGGACGCCTTACATGCGGTCGAGTGATCTTATTAGGAGGATCCCTCGACCCAGTCGGTTAATGATGAACCTCACACCATTCTATACTTACAAGAGGAACATAGGATTTTAGAATGACCCCAAGTAATGCCCCTTATATGTTGTACACTATGCGATGAAAGTGACCACTACCTCTAAGAGTGCACAACTTTGGAACTCATTCACAGATGGTATCTAATCGAAAGGGTTTACAACATAGGGCTATGGGCGGCACAATTCACATGCCCATTATGAGCCGACAATCACATTTTGGAGAATTGTCACTACATATCTCGTTTTCGGCTAGCCCTTGCTAGCCTCCGCTCAGCCATAGTCCGCCTTTCCCAAGAAGATGATATGGACGCTGAGTCCACCGGCAGCTCTATAAACCAAGAAGATGAGATGAGCGGATCTATTATGTTCTTGAAAGCCGAATAACGGCCTAAAAAGGAACCCCTCGTTACCCCCAATGGCACCTCAAGGCAATGACCAACGTGTGCGTTATGAAAAAAGATGGACCATGTAGTCATCCATTGCCCTGATTTAGCAGCCTTTCGGTGTTGGTTCCATATCAGACCTCAAACTGAAGTTGAAAGAACTTTCATATCAAGGATATTCTTTCTGATATGTCAGGATAATCATTATGAGCGACATTGTACTTATGCCTCGTAGATTCATCCCACTATTGACATGATTAATGCCATAGAGAAGAGACAAGACGATCTCAGAGAATGGCATAAAAAGTACATCATTGGATCAATGTCCCCACCCCTGCAATGGTGTGTCAATCTTGACAAGACTGCACACCACCAAAGATTAACCTCGACCAAGCCTAGGATAACATGAGGCCTATGTGATCGAAATGACCACCGAGTCAACCAATGTAGAGAACTCAAGCCCCTAGCAAAGAGTCTCTCCATAGTCCCTTCTCTCCCCCAGAAACTTCTCTCCAATCAAGAGAAGATCACACACACTTATTGCCAAATTTGCTGACACTTTCACCATACATTTAAGTGTATACATCTCCCCAAGCTGAAAGTGGCATGAGCTATGTTAAGTCTACACTCCACTAAAGAGGAAGACAAGTCTAAGCCAACAACACAGAAATGGAGACAGAAGACAACCTCATCTATGTCTTATCCTTTCCAAGCATCCACATGAGGAACAACGAGTAGCATAGAATCACACGCTATCTACTCCGTTGGCTTAGTAACACCATGCACCATCTACACTGAACTGAATCAAGAACCAGAAGTGTGCCCGTTAATGGAAACATTTAGGCACCTCTGTGGCAGTCTCAATTTCCACCTACCCGAAATTAACTATCCTGGGGGGGAACCTAACTTTGAGCCCATATAGAATTCCATTACGGAGATTCTTCCCCCACCAAACGTCGATGATAAAATCCACCATATACTATTTGTATCCACTCATATTGGTGAAAGGATTACTACCTCAACCCCACCCCAGTATTTCCATCATAATCCTATCAAAAAAAACCAAGGCACCTTGCGTTTTTGCGTCGATTTCTGAAATATCCCAAACCTGCATGCCGCCATCGAACTCTTTGATGACACCCAACCTCTAGAACAATTCCTAGTACAACTAGAGCTAGTTGACGAAATTTGGCGACAATCGCTGCAGCACAATGAGGCCATTAAGAAAAGGGTGAAAGCATCATTCGATCGCCACATCAACCCTCGCTCATTTACCGAGGGAGAATTATTCCTTCGCTACGATGTTGCAAAAGAGGCCTTAGGGACAAGAAATTTCGAAACCCTGTGGAAAGGAACCTACATCATCAAACACTACCTCCGACAGGGGGCATATATCTTGACGGATTCGAATGGGACTAGCCTCACTAACCCCATCAACGGCCTTTACCTCAAGAAGTTCTACCCATAAGGGCCCCAAAGGCCCTTCCCCTAGAGTGAAAGTACACAAAACCAAATCACCAAAATATTTTTGACCCAAAAACATGCTCAAAGTGCCAACATGGATCACCAAAATAAACCATACTTCGGATTTGCTAATGGAGCATCGCAATGGTCTCAAAACTTAGCTGCAGCCGCCTAGGTAATCTACCACCCCGATCGATCGTCGCTGTGTTCAAATGGTGTGTCCATCGGATCAGCAACAAATAATTAGGCAGAATATGACACTATCATTGGACTTATGTGCGAAGCCCTCCATTGGGGCATTCGTCGTATGCATATCTACCTCGATTCCCAGTTAGTAGTATCACAGCTAAACCGAACATTTGAGACTAGAGACACACACCTATTTAGAAAATATTTACGTGCCAA
Organism: Pinus albicaulis; assembly: GCA_034641835.2. Lineage (NCBI taxonomy): Eukaryota > Viridiplantae > Streptophyta > Pinopsida > Pinales > Pinaceae > Pinus > Pinus albicaulis. Next base: position 1,321,608,194 of record CM076572.1, read on the forward strand.
AAGATTAAGCAGACAATTTGATCACATCACATTTTCACATGTATCAAGGGATCAAAACAAAATAGTTGATCGCATAGCTAACAATATCCTAGACTGGAATGTATCTTGAATAAACCATCATCCATAAAAAACAAAAACATATATATCCATCAGCATAACACAAAATATATAAACCAAAGTAAATAGCACATCATGTAGAGCCACAAAAAAAATCTCTCATATATATATAAAAAAATATGTGTATCCGAGTACAAAAAATAGTATCGTTGGCCCACTGGCTAGCCCAAAGATACAAAAGTCATCAAAAATAAGGGAAGCATCCTCATAATGAGTGCTTTCCCTGTGTAAAAAACTACTCTAGGGGGGTGCCCCCTCAAGAGGAGCACCTGGACCCACCACCGCTCTTGGTACCACCACTAGAGCTGTTGTCGCCACTGCGATCACGACCCAACGTAGAGTGGGCCGATAATCCCTCCCATAGGCCATCACTATCTCTAACCAAACCTCCTCGAAGTCATCCATAAAAACTCGAGCAGGCATACCCTGGGTCAAGTGATCCACTCGACCCCGGAAGTCCTCAAGAGTGGTCACCTGAGCTGTAAGTACTACGATGCGCACCTCAGCCGCATGTACACTAGCTCACTCGGTCACAACCTCTGCTGCAGTGGAGTTGCTGCACTCACTAGAAGGGCCAGCACCATCTCCACCAGGTCCACTGGCACCACCACTTGGTCCACCTACATCACCTCTGCCTTGACCACCTCGAGGTCGTAGCAAAGAGTCATGACCCACCAGTCGGGCCATTGGGTGACCTACCTCGCCAACATCTTCACAAGTAACCAAAATAATGTCAGTGTTAAGAAAAAAAACGTAAGAACATAAATACTCACACAAATTTAGAAGAAATATAACACATACCTGCAGGCCCCCAAACATAACCAAAGGGGATACCCATGTCTAGGTCACCCTGGAAGTACATCCCCGCATACGGGTATGGCAAGAAAATTTGTCGGTTGGCCTCAAACCAAGCCTCTGTCGTGGCGTTCCAATAATGCCCCACCACGCCACCATTGCCCTGCGGCATCACCGGAGCCCACCTCCTCATCCATGGAAATCGTGGCGCCCCAATGGGCATTGCCACTACCGGCCTCAGCAACACCACCCTCTCGTACATAATGTTGCATAGGATGCTAGCGTATGAAAATGACTTAGATCCATGTTGGACCTTGTCCAATTGCAACACCATCCCATAAAAACAAAAGCGGGCGAAATCGAAAAAGTGCCCACCCCTCAATCAGTGTAAAACTCCAACCTACAGGCCAGATGCCCGATGTGGAGCAAATTACCCCGCCAGTTGCACAATAACTTCCAGAGCACACCACTGTGCCATGTCTGTCACTGATGCAATGTTGATGCACCCCTCAGTAAGAGGTGCACCACCACAATGTCGCCTCTAGAATATGTCTAGGTTCACTCTTCCAGCAAAGAGTGGGTACCTCAGAGCCTCACCTTGAGGCAGTAACTCGGTCACAAAGTAAATATCCGTCTCAGGATGAATCACCAGGTTCGTCCCCTGCAGTACGAACATATTTTGCCTTCGATGCTAGTGTTGTATAATGTAACACATTAGTCGGCCCTGAGACCAAAGGAACTTGTTCTCAATGAACTTCAGAAGGCCCCATGCAGCCAACTGACGACGTGCCCCAGCATCAGCAGCTAGAGCAGTCCGGATCTCGATCCAATCCCACTCTCTCCACACTAACCTGCCAAGCAACACAGGCACCCATCAATACATAGAAAAACATAAAAAAACAGACAAGAAACCAAAATTTCCTGTCACTATCATTAGGGGAATTTTGAGGTCTAAAATGGGCCTCCTAAGGAAATAATAAAATAATAGCTAAACCAATAAAATAATATTTATGAATTTGCAATTCTCTTTTTGCACTACAATCCATGTAACCATAGTTAAATTCAATTAAAAAGATATACCAAAATAAAATTAATAAAAAAATTGTATTGATGTGACAATAAATAAGAATGAACTTTTCAAGAAAAAGTCATTATCATTGAACAACTAATGTATTTGTCCTTCGTACTTAAATAACTTAAAATAAAATATAAATATAAATGTATAAATTCTTAATTATATTATATGCTATTAATTAAAATTTATATTATTTAAATTGTATAATAACATGTAATTAATATACTATATAAAAACAATATAATATAATATAATATAATATGATAAATGTATAGGGATATGCATTGTTTCTTTCAATAAATATGAAATGAAAATAATATATTTTTATTCAAAAAGTGTGAAATGACATTTATTATGAGTACTTTACTTTGACTTTAAAAGTAATTAGAGCACTACCATGGTTAACCATGAGTTTTTGTACACCATTGAGAATGTGTCAAGTAAGTACCTTTAACTCAAGCAATTCCACCTCAACCATTAGGGATGATGTCATCCCCTAAAATGTGATTGGTTCTCATAAAGTGAATTTTGATTGTAAATTTTCCTTAGGAGGCCCATTTTAGACCTCAAAATTCCCCAAATGGGCCTTTGCACGTCTGTCCCTTAGGCAGGCGTGCCCTCGCGCACCTGTTTCCTTTACAGGTGCGCCTTTGTGCACAAAAAGTAGGGAACAATGCGCCCTCGCGCGCTTGTCCCTCAGAATTGCGCGCAAGAAAGGCACACTTTTTCCTAGATCACCCGCGCAATCTAGGTCAAAAGTTTCTCAAAGGCCATGCACACCTAATTTGTACAGCACCTAGCACCATCAAACTGAAGAAATTACAATGCAGGACATCATGAAATTTACCTCGGCATAGTATCGCTAATCCCTGGTACATAGGTTGACCGCAACAACAAGAAAGGCTCTGCAAGCACCTTTGATCTCCAAAAACTCAACATGTACAAATGAATAGGATTAGGGCCATAATCCCATATTTATCGCCCTTTTCCAGAACTTTGGAGGTCCATAACAGGAGATCAAAAGGTCCATTCCACAAACCGTAAGTTGCACCATCATTAGTATGCCATGACGAACGAAAGAGATGCCACACATTTGCTTTCCAAGAAAAATATTATTTCAGCACCGACATGTATGCCCTCTCCCATCTTCTTTTTAAAGCTCTTGTATTTCAAATAATATTTGATGAAAAGAATATGCTTTCACTTGAGGTAGTTGTTTTTGCAGGAAGAACCCACAACCCGCTTACAACACCATCCGCTGAAAATATCAGAGCAGGTACAACTCTTCATATCCTGACATCATTTCTCCATCATAAATAAACCATACTGTATAAAGACCACCAACGATGCCCTTCTCTTCTTCGCCCTCATATGCCATATTTTTCCCCATGGAAACAATCCCTCATTCCCCTTGGTCTAAGTATTTTACCCCCATGCACGCACCATCACAACATTCATAGCTAGTTCACACCCACCCTAGAAGTCCTACCGACTCCAGGGATTTCCCCTTTAGAAATACCTCTGACTCCCTCCAAACTGCTAAATTATACTCCGACCTCGGGCCACTGAATCCCCATCATCTATTTTCAGTCACCTCTCACCAACATTCCTATGTTAAACCCATCACATCTAGGTCCCCGACCCCTCAGGTCGGCAACCCATGGTTTGGTTAAGGCTTCCTTTTTGTCAGCCTCGACACCTCTTTTCCAAAAAGGAAGCAGTACCTTGGATCACTCCTCCCCATGCAAAGGGGTATCCTCAGGTGGCACTGTGGGAGACATCATTGTCCATAGATGTCATCGATCCTCCTGATATTCGACTATAGCAAAAGCTTTCATGTCACAATGGTATCGTACCATTCAACCATTTCACTTTGATCAGATCCGTCGAAGACCTGTGCATCCATAAGCGTCTCTATCAACAATGCTTACACGGGAAGGTCCCAACTAGTACATATGCAGTTTGCACATATGGGTACCACATTCCACCTATCGTCAAATAAAAAATGACCCTGAGGGCGTCAACAGTCATCGTCAACAACCGCTAGCATCACTACCACAGTAGTGGCACCTACAGCACATGTATCTGTCAATTTTGTTTAACTAGCCATAGCACCACGAGCATGGGACATGCCCACCTTGTTGAAATTTTGTATATATGTTGTATATGTCGTTTTCTTGTAGGGACCCCTTAGGCCATGGTCATCTAGGAAATGGTGCAAGGTGTTGTCAATTCCAAGATTCATGCAGACTTCTCTCTCTCTCTGCGCACGATACAGAAAAGAAACTATAATGTATTTCGGCTATACAGTTCTTCCTAGACCTCACACATTAGGGGGAAACTGTTAACACTGTAAAATCATACAACAGAATATGGAATTAATTAATGTCAAGCCTAAGGATTTACAGGACAGGAACACATTATGGAATCAAGAAAGTATTTAAAATATCTAAGGTTTTGAGAAAACCAGATTTTAACTAGTCATAAATGATGGATTGCGTGCTTAATCCTTCGAGAAGAGTGCCTTTTGCGCGCCTTTTTTCCCAATAAGTGCGCATTCCTGGAAATTGAAAAATGGTGCTTTCCGAGACCACACCAAGCAAAGGACAGTTACTCATATGAAGCCGCCTAAGGATAGCCACCAATGCCTCCCTAGACGTCATGTGAGCACACAAAGGAATATGTGAAGTACACAATGGAATCATACCTCTCCCTTGGGTCACCATCCATCATGTACCAAGGGAGGGAAGGAGGATTTGAAACTCCCCTATATAAAGCCACCAAGAGATGAAGAAAGGGTGATCACACTGTTATGCTGACCAAAGTTTCCCAAGCAACACCAGTAGTGTGTGACTCGAAGCTGGAGTTGAAGAGGACTCGATCGTTGGCCACCCAACAATCCTACTCCACCACGCCAGAAAGAGAGAGGGAGAATGCATCAGAGACAGAGCTTGGAAGGCAACATCCTTGCATCGAGACCTAGAGCCATTGCCTAGGTGCCCTTTGGAAAGTGGGTAAAATTTATTCTCCATTTCAAATGTTTAATAAGAAGAGGCCTTTGAGCCGTCATTGGTTTTATTATTGTTTTGACTCTCTTTGATAGCTTCTGTATATTTGTGTTTTAGTTTTAGTTTAACCAGAACATACTTTAGCATACTGTTTCCACTAAATTTTATGCTTTTGAGCTCCACCACTTTCTGCCTTTTACCAATAGTTTAAGGAGTAGACCACACTCTTTAAACTGGTGCGATTTCGTACACCCGTGCGACAAATCCACCACTACAAGTATCTTAGTTAGGATTGTTAGTTAAGAGATTTAATTTTTTGAAGTTTTTACATTTTTAGGGTTTTATAGTTGATTTTTATTTTGAAAATTGTTTGTTCATAAAATTGCATATTTTGGCTTTGTAATCAACAAAGGCTTTCGTCACAAAATAGTATTGGTCATGCTTAAAAATGAAATTGTTTTCTTGATGAAAAAGAATTGTTATGGGCTATTTTAGGAAATTTGTACTTCTTTGAGTCTAAAATCCCTTCTACTTTCTCTTAAATAGAAATTCATCGAAATAAAGAATTTCATTTTTCATTATTGATGCATTTAGAGTATTTTTTGAGTTGGTCACAACATCATTGAGTTTCATCTCTGTACCCCTCTATGTAAACAACAAATGAAAAAATACATCGCTTAATAAAATTGATATAGATATTTTTACATTTTCTAGGGCTCATTCCACCAATATATCTTAGGACTAGTGCTTTGGAATAGGCAGTAATTAAATTTTCAAAGCAAATATAACAAACAAGTAGCATCTTGCGGTAGGGAAAAACCCAATTGTTGCAATTGTGATCTGGGAAGCTCTTCTTAAAAGAGTCAAGAACGAGGTCATGTCAGACCCAGTGGAGTAATTGTACCTACTTCACCGGTGAATATAGAATATGTGCACGTAATACAAATGGAAAACCTTGATTATCCATTGTCGAGGAGCCTGGGATCACTTGTTAGTAAACTTCATATTTACCATGTTGAGGATATTTCAAGGGGATTGAGCTTTGATACTCTTCCCTTGCATGTATATCAGGCCACAGACTGTCCCCCCGGGTTCAATTTTCTCATTTGGTAACCTTAGTGGCCATAATATTTAGGATTTTTCCCAAGGTGATGGTGGAGCAAAGGTCCCACTGTACCTGGAGCAGACGTTGACTGGACTTGCTTGGAATTTCCGTAGGGTTGTCTTCACTTTGAGATGGTATAGTGAAGTTACTTGCGCTAGACTGTTTCATTAAGCAGGTTTTCAGGGTAACTATTCCAACGACTAGTTTTCCACATTAATCTCTACGAGGTTGGATTTCATCACCAACTAGTGATTTTATAGTGGAAACATATTGTTTGTGCATGCATTGTTTCTTATATTTTGTAAACACATGTTCATTTGTTTGATTTTTAGAGGCCTTAGTTGTGATTATTTTGATTTTTCTTGATTTCGTGTGTCAAAGAAATTAATCGTGGTTGAATTACTGAGATATTCAAGTAGAATGCAGGGGAAACCCCCTGAATATACACCTAGTCAATTGGAAAAAATAAAAATAGAAAGGGTTAAATCATCAGAAACTGGGTCTTCTAAACAAGGAGAATCATCTATCATAATACATCCTGATTTCAAAGTTAATTAACCTCAAATAATTGAAACAGAATAAGATGAACCAGAAATTTCTGAAGTAATTACATTTGAATCTGTCACTAGTAAGTTCTCAGATACACAGCTCACTGAACCTGAAATATTTTTTCCTGAGTCTGATTCCACTTCATCTGGTCACCTTCGAATCTTATAGCTCCAACTCCTGGTCATCCTTGTTCACCTCGAGTAAAGCTTCTCATCACTAAGAATATTTCTCCTGGCCTTATTAGAATTGAAGAAATCTCTATTAAAGAAGAAGAGATTACACTTCCATCTCGTCAAGAATATTTAGAATTGAGGTTTAGTGAACCAATATGCCCTTTGGATTTACCTTTTACTCCCTTTCGACCAGATCCTTGGTATCTCCAATTCATCAATTTTTTACATAACTATGGTTACGGTCGCCCATGACACCGAATCTCATTCTACTCTTTACCTAGGTATAGTAACATGGCTTCTGAGAGCATGTCTACTAAGTCATCCATGTAATATTATTCACCAGAAATATTTTTGTGCGGCATTCCTTCTATTTCAGTTGGGTACCAGTCTCTTTCTGGCACTTTTTCAGGAACATCTCCTTTTCCTGAAACTTCTATTATGTCAACTGGTCTATTTGAGTCTACCACCCAAACTTTGACGACGAAACATGTATATTTTGTTTTCCAGGAATGTCCCTCAAAGCTCACAAGGTGACTATATAGTGCCCGGGGGGAAGCAACCTCTCCAAGGGCAACAACCTTTTCAAGGGGAGCAACCTCTCCAAGGGAAACATCCTTTCCAAGGGCATCAATCTCTTCAAGGGTAGCAGCCTTTTCAAGGGCAACCATATTTTCAGGGAGGACAACCTTTTACTGTAATCTATCCAACGGTTATAGGGCAACATATTCCTGGTAATTATCAAACTTATGTTCCAATGCCTTAAAATGGTTATGCTCAACCCTATGCATCACAACCTTCAATGGGAACTCCTTACCTAGGGATAGATACTATGTGGAACCCTTTGTTTATTCAACAATATTTGCAACCTACAATGCAAGTACCTTATAATCAACCTGCTCAGCCGGTTGGACAATTTGGTTATACCCAAGTCCAACAATCTGTTCAAGGTGCACTTCAAATTACCCCAAAGGTATTCGTGCAAAGTAGTCAACAAGCTAGTTCGAGTACTCCTAGTACTCCTATCCAATGTGTTATGCAAACTTATGTTCAACAAAAAAGTACACCTATCCCAGGAGTTTCTCAATTATTTATTGCTAGGACCCATAAAATGTCAACGTCGACTGCCACTCAGGCTATCTCACAGACTACTACCCATCAAATTGGACCTACTCTCTAGTCGATTGCTTAAGCCTCTTTGGTACAACCTAGTGCAAAAACTATACAAACAAGTCAACCTTTCACAGGTCAAACTTTTAAAGGATAACCCTTTGTAGGTCAACTTGTTCAAGGGCAACCTTTTAGAGGACCAACTATTCAAGGAAAACCCTTGGTAGGTCAAACTTTTCAAGGTCAATTTGTTCAAAGCAAACTATTTCAAGGGAAATTACAATATCGACAAGTGGGAAAAAATCTAGCTTTTCAAAGCCAACCATATCCTCATTATACATATCGAACACCAGCTCAACCTCAACTCAATATGGCTACCCCTGGATACCCTGGAGGTATACTGATTCCAATTGCTCAAGCTATCCTAGGTTTTCCTAGATATCCTCCTCCGGGTACTGGTATTGTCCCTCAAGGTTATCAATTTTCTTAGTAAGGCCTTAATAGGTGGTTACCTTTCATTGCAACTTTATATTTACCAGAATTATCTTGACTAACAAATGATCCAATTTACTATCTTCCATTTTGGCCGACAATGCCTACTAAGTTTCCCAGTGACATTCCAAAATTTGAAGGAAAATCGGGAGAAAACCCCTCAAATCATGTTATGACTTAGCATATGTGTTGTGCATCCAATTCTTTGATTGATGATTCTATCTGTTTAAGACTTTTTCAAAGAAATTTGATCGGCTTAGCCTCAAAGTGGTACATTGAGTTACCACTAGGCTCTTTCAACAATTTCAATGCTTTAACGACTACTTTTCTTACTCATTTCCAGTTACCAGTCTGTTATGATAATGGCACAGAAATTTTCACTTCACTTAAACAAAGTACGTCTATGTGTATTTTAGATCACATCCACGAATGGCGACATAAACGCTGCTTAGTCAAAGTTTTCATCGTGGATCAAATTTTGGCTGAATTGTTCATTAAATCATTACTTCCTAAAATTACTGAAGATGTAGCTAAAAGAGGCGATGTAACATAAGAACAAGTCATCGCTAAAGCCCAATATCTAGACCTTGTTTACACACACTCTGGTACTTTGTATGAAAAAATAAGTGATTTACCTCTCCTAGGTCAAATTACCACAACTACTTTTGGTTCTCATGTCGCAAACGATGTAATCGGTACAGTTAATACCTCAAAGAGTAAGAATAAACCATCTAACTATACTATTCCAATCATAAATTTACCTGATTCACCCAAAGGAGACTCTTCTCTAGAAAATTTTGCCGAAATTCATGTCGCAGACTCATCTACTACTAAAACTAAATAACCTGACAATAAGAAGAAAGGGAAGGGTAAAAGTAAACAAAAAAATTATCCAAAAGATAAATCAGAAAAAAATAAACCATCAGACGAAAAACAGAAACCTCGTTATCCCTGTCTTATCTGTGACGAGGATCACTATACATAAGAATGGCCACATCGGGCTGATGTATCTACATTTTTAAAAGGTTCAACCAAACTTGTTATCCTTAAAGATCCTTTTCCATCACAAGACAAAAAAATGATTGGATCTTCTTCCAATTCATCGACGGATATCCTGATGATGTCCCAGGTCATGGTTGAAACACGATCTCATGAATATGGATCTAAGACTCCTGTAACTGGAAAGGAAACTGAATCATCCAGTCAACCTCCAGTATCAACTCCTCCTGTTTCAAAACCATTACACACCGAGAAACCTAATCCTGATAAAGGTGTACTTCACAAATCAACTTTCAATCCACATGCAAGAGCCACTTAGAATTACAATATTGTTGAAGATCTGGCCATGCCTCTTTCAATAATGTCGGCCCTTGAAGTGTTGCAATATTGTATAGCTCAAAGGAAGTTACTATTATCAGCTATTGAAGTGATTAATCCTCAAGATTCTAATCTTATTTTCTTTGATCTCGAGAACTTTGTACCTAGACTCCCACACCAAATGGATTTTCAAATTCCTATTTTAGTCAAATCTAGGTAATTTTTTCACATAGTAATTGATGAGGGAGCATCTATGTGCATTATGTCCTTAGCCCGTTGGAAAACTCTTGGTTCTCCACCGATCAATCAGTCACCCACGATCCTTAAAGCCTTTTATGGAAGAGGTTTTCATCCATTTGGAATACTCCAGGATTTACCTATAGAGGTAGAAGGAAAAACCGTTATGCTTGAGGTGGAAGTTGTTGATGCCCCTCTTGACTACAACCTTCTGTTAGGTCAAATTTGGTCTTATGCTATGACCGATGTCATTTCAACAATATTTCAATTGATCATGTTCCATCATAAAGGAAATATTGTCAAAATCGATCAGTTGTCTTACTTTTCTTCTGACCCTACCTCTATGGATAGTATCCAACATGTTGGAAAGATGGTTATCCCTTATGAAATGTCAGGGTAGGATTAGTTAGAGATTCTGCTCTTATGGGAACTTTTTCTATCCCTCCTCCTAATGTACCTCGAACTATTTCCAATATCAATATGATTACATCAAGCACAATGCCATTTGATGACCCATGGAATGTGCCTTTAGAATCTGAATTGGAATATTATGGTGACGAGATGTCTTTAAGTCCATATGAATTGGCATATGTAGCAGTACAATCGTTTTCTAATATTTCATCAACTGATACTGATCAAATGAATGTGGTCAGTAAAGTGTCTTCTTCTCTATCAAGCTCAACCATGACATATTTTTCTAATCCTTTTCAACAAATGTTTTCAACTGATGAAAATATTCAGGAAATATTGTCATTGGATGAATTACCTTGGGACAATATTTATCATCGATCCTCTTTTCTACCTGATCTTGATAGAGTCAAAAATAAAATTTCATCCATATTTCCAATTAACTATGTCGAGGAATCTCAAAATCCTATGTCAATCTTTCATTCGGATTCTGAGACAAACTTGGGAAATATTTCCGTGACAATCCCTATTGACTTATCAATCAAACCAGGTCTAACTGAAAAGATTCATATAGGTGCTTCTTGCTCAATTGAAGAAATCAATATGTACAAAGCCCTACTTCAGGAATTCCGTGACATTTTTTCCTGGTCTTATGAAAAAATTCTAGGAATTGATCGTAAGATTGTGATTCGTGGAAATAAGACATACCCAGATTCTAAACATATTATATAGAAATTACATCCAATACATCTGTGAAAAGCTGCTGCTATTAAAGCTAAAGTTGAAAAACTACTTCAAGAAGGATTTATTTATCCTATTCCTTTGACGAATTAGGTATCTAATATAGTTATAGTGACCAAAAAACAAGGGACTATCACAGTATGTGTCGATTATAGGGATATTGTTGGCTTGAGGGGTCCTGACCCAGGTTTGAAGGTTAAGGTTTACCAAAAAACCCCTATACTACTGGCCCTTTCAGAAGTGACCTTCTTGCGCAAGCCAAAGTCTCATTCGAAGCAGTATGGGTGGGTAATAGAACTTGGTTTCCACACCCTGAGAGAGAGAGAGATAATAAATCGAACCGTTTGGCAACTATCAGATATACATAGTTAGAGGTCGTTCGCAGGACTTTCAATGATTAACCAGAGTATAGTTTTACCAGATTTATATAACAGGCTCGCCTCCATGTGCAGAAAACCAAGTATAATCATAAAAAATATATTTGCAGCAGACTTAATCATATTGCAGATACAACTATCACAACATAGATAATTCGTAGCTCATAAACACATATCATTCGCAGCTTGTAACAGAATCACATATAATTCGAGTCCTCAATAACCATAACAAGATAGATCAAACAACATCAGATATCCATAATAGTTCGCATATATTACTTATCAAAAGTTTCTTACATACCCCCAAAAACCCACCTGCGCACACAGCCAGCAGGGTCCGCACATAGCTGGACAAAGGATCTCTGCGCACACAGCCAGTAGGATTCCTAACCCAATAACCCAATCCCAGATCTAATAGTTTGCACTTAGCATCAATCTCTATTCCAAATCTACCTACTGACTCAAAAAGGTTCAACTATTTATAATACTTTAGCCTACGCATCTAACGGTCCGTAAACCATGGTTTGTGGACTCTTGGTCTACCCTTGGCCCTCTTACAATGTACTAGGGGCTTTGACCCACCCCAAAACCCCTATGCTAGAATAAATATAATCAGAAATATACAAAATGGACCAGATTCGCAGCTTGCAGGAGACCTTGTTCCAACAGTCCCCCAACACAATCTTGTGAATCTTCCTGAGTCACGGTGGTGGTGGGGTCTCCACCTATGCGTGCAGTGTATTGATGGCTGCGACTAGTAGGGGAAACACTTTTACACTTTGAGTAGCAGCACTCTATGCAATTTCCATGAGATTTTGTGATGTTGGTCCCTTGGTCATAGCCGTGACACTCTCTAGTGTCTGGTTTAGGTGCTTCACAGCACCATCAACATCCTGTGAGAGCTAGAAGGCTGCAATAGTTGAAGGCTTTAAGCGTTCTCTGAGAATGTCCTTCTTATGCTGGAGTTCCTCAATCTTATCTTGGAGGGAGTTGTTGGTCCTTAGACAAGCCAGACGCTGTGTAGGGACCAAAGTGGGTAAGGTAGCCCCAATCTGCTCAAAAGCTGCCTCTTTCTGTCGCAATTCCTGACTAATTTTTTGGAGGATCGGATCTTGTTGGAATTTGGTCCATAACTGCATGGTTGTCTTGAGAAACCAGGCACCTTGAGAAATTTGTCCTGTAATGGTGTCCGTAGCTGCGGTCACCAGCGCAGCATGTTGAGCGCGTACCTCTGAGGGTGTTTCAGGCTACAGTTTGGCCTGCAGGTCACTGATTTGCTACTCCAGCTGCATCTTAATGACCTACATTTCTGTCCTAGACGCCTTCAACGCTGCAACCAATCCTTCAACTTTAGCTTGGGGTATGGATGCGGCCGGGATCTCTTCTGTAACCTCCGTGCAGAGCTGGTGGATCACTATTTCAAGCTTTGCCTGCTGCGAGACAGCGAGGAGCACTTCTTCGTTTTGCTGGGCGATGGTTTGCTTGGCCATACCGTGCTGTTGGTGTACTTTCCGGTCACGATGGTGGATCTCCTAGAACACGGCAGTGTGGAGGCTCTGTAATGCCTCGTGGGGTAGCTTGGCAAGATCCAAATGCATCCTTGTACCTTCTTGGAGTTGGATTCCTACAAAAGCAGTGCTAGGCAAAGAGCAGAGATGGCTTTCTTTCGTAGCTAGCGCTGCACTGCTGGTTTCTAAGGGAGTCTGTACCTGAACTACGCTAGTCTGCAGAGTATCTGTCTTAACCGGAGGATGCGAAGCTTGGCCTATATGGTGATGATCGCAACCTTCTGTTGTTCCTCTATGGCTTCCCACTTATCCTCTATAGCCGGTGTAACTACAACGATGATTTTCTCAAGGTCACCTTCAGTTAGTGTGACCGTCGCATCATATTTTTTGTGTTGGGCGTGCTGCTTCTTTCAAGACCCTTTTGCAGGCTTGCCTGGCCACTTCATACCCTGGGCAAAGCTGGTATATTTTTCATTCAACCCTCTCTTGCTAAGGTCTAGCTGCGAACTGACCTGAGTCTCGGCCTCGGTGTCCGTTTCGGCAGTCTATGGCGACTGTGAATCCTTTTTCGTAGCTGCGTCCGAGCCCTTCTGGCTTGGTTCTGTGGCCTCCTTATCGCGTTGGTCCCCTTGGTGCTCCTTTCACTAGTTTTGAAGTCACTCCTCCACAAAGGGAGCCAGAGCGCAATTATCCTATTAATTTCCTCGTCCTTAGGCCTAATCTCCATGATTTCTGCAATTTCTGGCTCTATAGGTGCCGAAGCTTCCACAGGGTTAGTAGTCCTCATTTTAGCATGAAAAAGGAATCTTGATTCTGGGGGACTATTGGCAACGTGAGTGGGTTGATCAGTCACGAACAGAACGCTACAGACCCAGAGAACCGTGCAGCATAAAGAAAACACATACGGGTTATGGAAGTGATACGAAACCCTTGTCTGAGCTATTTTTCCTAATTTATAGTGCCTACGATCATCCAATGGTAGGGTAAAATTCACCTAGAACTTACCATCAAGTAAATGGTAAAAAATATCAAGGAATTGCCTCATTAATTTCCATCCGCCCGCTCCATTCAACGATAACTTTTCCTTTTTACCAAATTTCACTGTTTCAGAGGCTATTTTCCACTCCGTATGTGTGCTCAGCGTACCTGCTAAGCTTGGAATAAACAGCCACGCCTCCTACGCATTCTTCCCCAACACAGGCTTGTTCCCTAGGTACTTCAAAACCAAAGACATGTTCTTCCGACATGCGTCATCCCAATAGAACTGAACCACCTTCGCAAGCAAGTTTCTCATAGGTGTTGTGATTAGTGTGTACTGTCAAATGAACTTCCTATAATAACCTGCATGGCCGAGGATTGAACACAGATTTTTCTTTGCTATAGGATTATCTGTTTCCTCAATCTGAGCCAACGTAGGGTGCGTCTCAGTGCTACCCATTCGCAGCCTAAGCGACCTAGTAACCATGCGCATCCCTTAAAATTCTGAGTCAGAGGCAGCTTTTGGATCATCCTTACCCTCTTTTGGGGCTAGGCTGCAGTAATCAACCATACTTAGTACCTGCGCTTCCCACGTGGGTATTTTAGGTGTGATACATAGGTGCGATTCACCCCATGCTACAGTGTCAATGTTTCACAGAGCTGCGTTCAATGCCTTTTTCCTGCCTACGAAGCCAAATGTTCCAATAAATTCATCCCTCAAAGCCTCCCAGTGGCAGGTGCACTCGTGGAGCTCCGCATTTAAGTACCATGTGGTGGGAAGTGGTTCCAAGGCATGAATAAGAAGATGAACCCACTTGTTGGGCCAGAATTGTAATCTACGGATAAAATACGCTTTCCTAGACCGGTGTCTAGTCTAGAAAAATAGGTGAAATACTGCACTACCCTGTTTCTTAACTCAGAACAGATATATAGAGAGGATTGGATGCTTACTTGTTTCAGTCACTTCCAAATGGCTCCTTTCTTTCGCTTCCACTACAGCCTCAACTTCAAGCTGTTTCAAATAGCTAAATGCTTCCTGCAAGAAAGAGCACTAAAACAGTAGAAGATACAATAATATAGATAACTATTCAAGTTAATTAGCCAAATTAGTTAAGCATAAACTACATTCATCAACCAAGATTTTACAACATGGAAAATCAAAGTAAACATGGATGCATGTAGGGAAAAACAAGAAGTACTCTTTATTGATGATAGAAGGAGAGGTTACAACCTAGTGACTGATTCATGGTGACCTTCTAGCAAAGTTCCCAATTATCATCATAGCATAAGTCTCTCCAGCAACAGCTCCACAAATCAAACTCTCTATTGAAAATTCTCCAGCATTTCTCTACTCAAATTATTCCTCCTTGAACACTCAGATTTGTGTTCAATTTATAGATGAATTGTAGGTTGTTTTGCAGTAAATTTCATTCCAAAAATAGGAAAGACATGTTTTCCATTCATGTATATGTCAAATGGACACTTGGATCCAAAGGATGACACATGTGAACCATTCTAGAAGACACTGGCCAAGTGGATATTCCAGAACAATGAGAATTTCGCTCCCAATGTGACCAACACACCTTTGAATGTCAGGAAGTGCTTTGCAGAGAAGCCCTGAATGGGTCTACTTGCATATGAAATGCACTTAGGCCCCTTAGAGCTTGCATTGGTGAGCTCCCACATGTTTAATAATAAGCTTCAAACCATGGAAACGCCTTGCTTTGATGAAATTCATTGTTTGATTTATGTTTTTTCCTGTCTTAGGGAATATAGAAACTGAGATGATAGGGAATGATAGACCCTTTGATCATCGGTCCTGGAGATGATTCCCAGTTAATCAGGTCATTGGGAATGCTGCCCAAATTGACCTATAACAATTGCCCCCTAAAGCATGAGATCCAAATAATAAGAACTTTTGATTGAGATGCTTTAAAATGTGATGAGCCTGGAAACAAAGAGAAATGGTCACCTGCATCAATATTACAATAAATTACATCATGATACATCCTCTATTGATCATAATTGCTGAGGGTAGGCATTCCCATAGTCATCACATAAAAAAATCTAATAACATTGTTGTAGCCCCTACAACACCCTCCAAAAAGACCACCATTTCAAATTTTTGGAGCCCCTTAAAACTAAAGAGAAACTATTAAGTCGCCAAGTCACCAAGTCGCCGGGTCGCAAAGTTAAACTATTGATGAAAACCGCGACCCCAGGTCGCCAGGTCGCCAGGTCGCAAGGTCGCAAATCCCCAACTTTAACGAAAAGTGCGACCCAGCGACCTTGCGACCCCGCGACCCCAGGTCGCCAGGTCGCCAGGTCGCTAGGTCGCAAATATACAATTTTAATGAAAAATGTGACCCAACGACCTTGCGACCCCGCGACCCCAGGTCGCAAGGTCGCAAGGTCGCAAGGTCACAAAACTCTGGAATTAATAGATTTGCGACCCAGCGACCCGCATTAATTGCCCGCACGTGCGACCTTCTATATAAGGGAGGTCGCCAGGTCTCATTTTACACATTCAGCGATTTGAAAGAAAACGCCTCTGACATCTCGACTGGCGCGATTTTCCTGGGTAAGTTGCCATTTCCTCCTGCTTTTTCCATTATGAGCATTTCTTACCAAACCCATGTCCCCTTAGGCCTTTAAATTTCCCTTTGTCTGAGCTTTTATAATTTTTGAGTGTTTTGTGACTCTGCTTTCTCCATAAATGTCCAACCTCACTACACTTCTGGTTCAAACTCTCATAGCCTTGTCCCTTGCTCTTAAAACCATTCCTCAGCTCTGCCTAGACCCAACTAGCTCATAAATTCTCAAGAGGAGGGAGAAAAGAAAACTCACGGCCACGCGTGCGCAAAAGCCCCCGGCAAGCCTTATCGCGACCTGCGACCCAGCGACCTAGTCGCAAGGTTGCAAAGTCGCATTTTCGCAGATTTCTAGAATCTGCGACCCAACGACCCAGCGACCTAGTCGCGAGGTCGCAAGGTCGTATTTTCCAATTTTACGGAGAGTTGCGACCCAGCATCCCAAGGACCTGGTCACGAGGTCGCAAGGTCGCATTTTCCTCTGTGTTTGTAATTTGTGACCCCGCGACCCTGCGACCTAGTCGCAAGGTCGCAAAGTCACGCCTAGACCTTTTCTTGCAATCCGCGACCCAACGACCCAGTAAACCAGTAACCCAGTTTTACATGTGTCTCAGCTAAATTTCATCACTAAACTGTAACTGGTTTTATATCATCATGTCGTTCTTATCTTGGGATTCCTTTATGAATTTGACAGGTGAACTTCAAGAAGACATAAAGTGCATACCTGTTTTATCAGATTCTAGTGACATGGTGCCCCCGCTATCCCGAAAGAAGGACAAGCAAGTGGTGGAAGAAATTGATGAGCTGGACGTGGTGTCCCCACCCCAAATATATAGGGATACACTATGTACATTTGCAAAAGAAGACAACATGCGATGGTACCAAGTGTATCATGAGTTCGCCATACCAGAAGAGGAATTTCCAGAAGATCTCCCAGACTGGGAAATATACTTGGCAGTCAAAAAGTCCAAACTACAACTGGCAGGGGCGCATCCAGCCATATTTCCATGTCCAGAGGTTATAGATTGGATCATACAAAGGAAGAATCCCAAGAAGTTTGTGATCTGAGACAACGAAGGCAGGGCTTTCGCTACGCTCGTAGGCGCGGATTCCCACCTTTACTACTCGTTGCCTCGCCCAGATGAGCATTTCACTCCAGAATGGGCTACCGCTCACGCTGTTCTGATAGTTGATACTATTAGACAATGGTGGGAGGAGCCCGAGAAGTTTAAGGTCAAGAAATACCAAGAATATCCAGTGGCTAGCCTGAGAAAGGTTTATAAATTGGTTGCTGCCATGCTTTGCAGGCTTTACGGGCGCCCAGATTGCTCCACTTTCAGCGATAGTTGGGCTACTATCATGGAGTATGTGACAACACATGGCACCTGTTTCAACTGGGCAGGCATATTGATGACTTCGATGCAGACCAACTTGAACGCGGCATTGGCCCCAGTTGAGGGAATGCCTTCTGAATTTTACATGGCCTCTTACCTACTAGATGCTGTCTGCGCAAGAGTACACTTTGAGGGTGGGCACACAACTGGGATTCCAAGCAGTCGCGTGCAATTCATCTGCAAATCAGGGTATTTTGGGAGTCCAAATACAAACAGGATATAGAGCAGATCTCCCAAGTATTTATCCCCTCTCTATATAGACACTTATTTGGCCAAGACGCCCCCTGCATGTCTTGGTGGGCCAAGGAGACTCTAGTCAAAGTGGCACACTGGTTCCCTTTCCCCGAATATACCTTCATCCGAGTCTTTGGAACTTACAGGGCACCACATGCTATGGCTCGCTTTGTGACAGACAAAATGCTCATTCAGGAGGTATGCTTCCAAATGTCTCAAGGCTTCTCTAGCATCCTGTCTAAAGGCAAAAAGAAGTCGTGGCCCACGCTACCCCTCACCATTGGCGCGTGCACAGTTAAAGACTTCAGGGAAGTAGCAGCAGAGGGAGAAGCAATGAAAAGCTATCAACTTGGGGCGCTAGAACACCGAACATATGACCCAGAGAGAATAGTTCCTGAACACTGCCTGAAAGCTAAATTCAAGTGGACTTATCAGCATATTGAGTGCCCAGCAGAAGATGAGAGAAGGAACTGGTATAGCGCTGAGAGACAATTTGCTCCGGGAGTAGACGTGGGCCAAGAAGATCCAGATGATCAGAGCCTAGAAGACAGAAGTCGTCGGTTAGGAGGTTCCTCTTCCTCTTTACCCAAGAAATCTCGGACCAACACAGGGCTTACTACATCTATCCAACAGAAAGAAGCAGAAGCAAAATCCCAGCAAGAAAGGGAAAAGAAGATAAAAGAGGATGAGGAAGCACGCCAGAAGAGTGCAACGGCAACACAGAAAAAGAAGCAGGCCAAGGAGGCCAGGAAAGAAAAGGAGGAAAAGGAGGCACAGGCCGCAGCAGAACAGACACTCAAGGCAGAGCTGGACAAAGAAAAAGTTGAGCGCCAAAAGGAGGCCGAACAGGCCGCTGCAGCTGAGCAGAAGAGGAAGGCCGAAATAGAAGCAGCAGCAGAAGCTGAACGCTGGCGAAAGGAAGAAGAGGAAAAGAACACAGAAGAAAGGGAGGATGACATGCTGGAAGACATCTAGGTAACTCCCCTCGAGATACCTCTGGGAAGTACCAAGCTTTCTGATGTTAGATCCCCCCAGGGGTAGGAAGAGGATGTATTTGACCTCACCAGACTCACATTCAATCAATTCTCTTTCAAAATCCGGCAAGAGAAAAGAAGGTCACTGTCGCAAAGTCCCTCTGCCACATCCACAGTTGCAACAGGCAAAGACATAGTCCTTGATACCAGGACTAATCCTGTAATGATAGCATCGGCAGGTACTGCTTTCGCCGCAGCCACAGAAGAGAACATAACCAGAATGAGTAGAGAAATAGTCTCTCTGCAAAATAGACTGCAAGCAGCTGAGCAGCGTGAGAAAAGAGCAGAGCAGGAGAAAGTAGATTTGAGAGCAGAAGTTCAACAACTCCGAAACCAGACTCCACCAGTAAATGAAGTCCCACTGGCCATTTTCAAGGAGTGTGAAGTGTTAGAAGTAACCATGAGGCAGGTGTATGGAGAAATGTTCACCATCAAAAAAACAGTCGCCCCACTGGTAAGAGCACGAGCAGAAACCAAGCAAAAGCACGAGCAGCTCAGGGAGGCCTCACAGGCCTTAGACAAGATGATGGGTTGGACAGTACAATACCCTCAGGCACCTGAAAAGTTTCCCAAGAGGGATTGGATTCACACACAGGATGCTAAGGTTCAGCTCCGTATGGCAATACAATCTAAGGACAAACTATCTAAGGACCTGGACAAGGTAATGTCTTCATACAATCACCTGATCAGCGGTATCGACTCGATGCACACTTTGCACCACATTCCGTCGCTTGGGGCATTGGACGAAGAGAAAGCCTGGGAACAAGTGGATCAGGACATCCAGTCATTTTTGCAGCCTATCAAGCAAGCCGCTGTTGCTCGTGAGCCCTCAGCATCTCAAGAATATCTGAGTCAGTTTATTGCCACTCCAGCTCAGATTTATACCAAGCTCGCCTCGCTTTCAAACCAGATCTCACAGAAAAGGGAAACCTTAGTACCAAATGCTTTGGAATGCATGCATCGGTTGAAGGAGGAGGTTCCTTTGGTTTCCCCCATAGCGGCAGAGTACTGGACATGGCAAGATTTTCTCAAGGAACAGCATATTGATGCCCCTGACCTCAACATAGCGCGTCCATCTCCGCAGCCCGGTAGCAGCAAGTCATGAGCAGCAGTTAGAAGTAGGTCGCAGGTCGCACTGTCTATCCAGGTCGCAAGTCGCACTGCCTATCCAGGTCGCAAGTCGCACATACCAGACAGGTCGCAGGTCGCAACCTCTTCAAGGTCGTGAGGCAACTCAACAGGCAGGCAGGCGAAAAGTCGAGAAGCCCAAAGGGCAAGTTTTGTGCTATAAAACTCCCCACGGGGAAAGTAATAAAGGATTTTTCTTTTTGGAAACTCAAGAGCTACATGTCATTGTATTGAAAGATTATACACTTGTGCATATGAATATAGATTCTTGTTAAAACACCCTATGGTTATGAACTGTTTTGCTGTGCGAACACTGTGTGTATTCCTTGTACAGTTTCAGTAAATCCTATGATTAATGAAGCTACACTCTTCATGTCATCATTTATGCGTCATGGCTATCTGTGTTGTATCAATGATGTTCATTTTATCATCTGCTCTATTAATGAATGTTAATGAACTATTTTGTTAGCATTTCGTTTTATCTTTTAGAAGTAAAGGGATATCTCATCATGAAGAACTATTTCTTTTGTGGTCAGACTACCATATAAGCATTACCCCCAAAGATGTGTTGCTAATGACATATCTTGAGGTGTACATGCTTTATTTATAATCTTGCTACGCATAGTGTTTGATTCATGTTTAACGCATCAATCATGTATTATGTATCATGTGAATAAGTGTATTTCCGTAGGTTCAAATAGTTACTTTTGAGACCTAAGGGAAGGCATCTTAAGCGGTAGCCAGACCCACACCCCGGACGGGATCCCTACTCCAAACGGTTCAAGGTCTAATTGGGACTTTCTACCGGGGAGATCCCCTACTGTTGGCCGGACAAATTTTCTCGTCAACAGATTTGGCGCTAGAAGGAGGGCCTGATGGCAGCCTCCCAACATACAACGAACTTTCCATCACAAACTCCACAAGGGGAGGTCATAAACAATGAAACTGCCCCTCCTCCTCTGGAAGATATTCCAGAGAGGGAGACTCGATATTATGAAATCACCAGGGCGCAGTTGAGAGCCTTGCGCCCAGCTGCCCGCGATCTTATCAGAAACTTACGATTTACTCCGATCATGGAATACCTTGCCCACACTAGAACCCCTCCGGAGAACATCACCCGGAATGGTGCCCTTGCAAGTACCATACCCGAACTCGTAAATCTCATGTTGGAAGACCTCGGCACTGCTATTGAGGAAAATGACCCGATTCTCCAAGAGGGCGAAGAATTTGGCGACACTGAACCTTTCCCCGACTCCCAACCTAACCAGACTCGGCAAAACAACAACCAAGCACATCCCCCACCGGGGGATGGTGAAGAAGACAGAGGCCGAGGAAATGTAGACGGGGGAAATAGGGCTCACAGAAATGAAGGAGAAAGGAATAGAGCTCGTAGAAATGAAGAAGAAGGCAATAGAGGCCGAGGGACTGGAGGTAGAGGAGATAGAGGCCGAGGCCAAGGAAACCAAGCTCGCAACCGTCACCCAAACCCAATTAGGCCTCCTTTCCACAACTTGGGATATCTTAGAGACTTTCTTTACCGTGGGAGACACCAAGACCAACACTCTCGTCATGAGTCAGAAGCATCGGTCTCAGGTTCGGGAGGTGAATCTAAGCCTGATTTTAGGCAACACTAGCGGGCTAGGAGAGTGCAACCCCTAGCCTGGATGGCGCAATCCCCGTTAAACCTTTTGGGCCCACTCCACGATCTGCCTAGGCATCCGGAGAAACACCTCCCCAAGTTTGACCCTGAGAAAGGCACCTTAGCTGAGGATCATATCAGCAGCTTCTATTTGTCTCTGCAAATCATGAGAGTACAGTCTGATGATGTCGCATGTCAATTTTTTCCCCATACTCTTGAAAACAAAGCGGCCACATGGTACCGCTCTCTCCCCAGTGCCTCTATCACTTCATGGGACCAATTCCGTCACGTATTCCTGCAGAAGTTTTCAGAAGATAAAACTCCTTCCATGCTTCTCACGGAATTGAGCACTATCAAGTGTCATAAAAAGGAGAAGGTTAAGGACTTCAACCAGCGCTTCGCTACCATACTGCAGAAATTTCCCACCAACCTGGCGTTGGATGACTCAATCACCATTGACTACTATACCAAGGCTCTCCCTAGGGACATTGCCGTTTTCGTCAAACGTGAAGCCCGCGCTACCCTCACGGCTAATTATGAGGCTGCTCTTGCTGTAGAGAAAGACATGCTTTCAATAGGGGCCATCGATCACGAAGGGAGAGATGATAAAAAGCCTAACACAAAAAGGGGTCAGTCCTCCACTCCTAAGACCACTGATAGGGATAAAGATGTGTTTTATTTTGAAAGCATGGCAAAAACCCTTAAGCTCTTAACGAATGAAGTCACTGACCTAAGGAGAAAGGGCACAGAATCCACAACTAGCACTAAACCACCCAAACCTTTCTTCAGAAAAAGTAATCCCAACACTAACAGACCTCCGTCTAACCCGAATACTACCCTCAATGTGGAGGAGATAGGGAAAGATAACTTCTGTTCTTTCCACCAAGCTGCCCACTCTGAAAAAACATGCCCTCAATGGATTGGCAGCATGACAGCAGTAGTTAATCAGCTTTTAGATGACCAAACTCCAGGGGATGTGACGGAGGATGATGTTTCAGATCACGATGAGGATCCCCCCTCGAACGAAGAACCAGGATCCTCTATCCTTGCTTTTGACATAATCCGAGGTGGGGACAACCTTACCTCCATTGATATCAACATGGTAGATACTCCCAAAGATCAGCCCGTGCAGAATTATAGTCTAAGGAGTAAAGGACCTGTTCCCGAGCAATCCTATGAAGACAAGAAAAGGGCTTTCCTAAGGAAAATTCTGCCCCCAGGAAACGGAAAACAATCTGCTCTGGAGAAGCCCCCCAACAACATTACCCGAGCAAGTCAAAAGGGAAAGCTCCCGACAGAATCCTCAAAGACCTCTACCGAGCCTAGCCCTCAACCAGAATCTAGCTATAACATTTTTGAGGATATGAAGAAAACAAGAGCAAACATTTCTCTCTATGAGCTGGCCCACATTACTAACCAAAAGGAGCTCATTCTAAAGGCTTTCGCAAATACTTCAGCTACGAAGACTGTGAGCAACACATCTACGCAAGTCGGTCCAGATGTATAGTCCATAGTAAATGCCATCAATACCAACTCAAGAGGATCCACACCTCCTTTCCTTTTGTCCTTCAAGATTTTTAACTTCAATGTCCACAACTGTCTAGTCGACTCCGGTGCCTCAACAAATCTCATGCCCCTATCTGTCTGTAAGAAGCTAAACATTCACCCGGAGAAGACTGACGTGAAGATCATACAGCTTTACAGATCACAAGTGACCGCCGTAGGAGAGTTGAACAATGTCATCATCCGCCTGTCGTCAGACTCTAGGGCCCATCAATGCATTGACATTGTGATTTTCGACATCCCTGAAGCATATGGCATATTGCTTAGCAGGGACTGGTCCAGCAAGTTGCAAGGCTATTTCGCCACCGACTGGTCCCACTTGTGGCTTCCTTACAAGGGGTGGAACAATCAAATCAGGGTTGAAAGTGAACCATATATGAAACACACCGTGACTGATTTGGATGTCGTTAATGAACCCATCAGCTTTGCCCAGGAGGAACTTGGCATGTGTTTTCTGGAAGCCATATTCGGATTTTACCAACCCTCTCAGTCTTTCGTAGGCCCCGAGGTCCAATCGGAACTAACACTTGTCGCGGAGGAACAAGTCACCCCTGTCTCACCTACAACAGAAACCCCTCCGCAACCTATCACCCTGAAGGAGCCGGAAAGTGACATGTGGACCTTGTATTATGACGGTTCCAAGACTCATGACGGAGCTGTTGTGGGTTGCATATTGCTTGACCCTCACAAAAATAAGTTCTTAATCTCATGCCGATTAGAGTTCCAGTGCACCAACAACACTGCCGAGTACGAGGCGTTAATCCTCGGACTTAAGAAGGCGCTGGATTTGAAGGTAAGATGTTTACAGGTAATTGGAGACTCTGAAATTATCACTCGCCAGGTACGCAACACTATTCACTGTTTATCTCCACATTTAAAGGCGTATCAACAAGAGGTATGGCGATTGATTTCTTCTTTTGATGCATTTGGAATTAAATCTGTTCTTAGAATGCACAATGCAGCAGCTGATACTCTGGCTAATGCTGCTGCTAGATTTACCCCCTTGAGGGATGGTTTTTCTATTGAAGTTGTATATAGACCCTCTGTGCCAGACAACATTTCTAATCTACGCGTTTTTAACGATGATCAACAGATTTTGGACATTATGTGCAATGCTGAAGTATTCAAGGACGTGGCAATAGACGAGGAGGAGCATGAGCATGCTTTACAGAGAGAGCATGATGAACGCAAAGAGATAGCCCGGTCCTTTTTCATGTTTAGAGAGTCTGAAAAAGAGGATGGAAGAGGACTCCAAAAGTACTTTTTCATAAATTTGTCTCTCAGATCCAAAAAAGTGTAAAATAATATCTGAAAGAAACTCTTTGGTCATGTTTAACCAAGGTATTCCTTTTTCGTAAATAATCTATCTCAGTCCGGAAAAGGGTTAAACTTATACTAAGTAGATATTAATTCATTTACTTTAACGAGCTCGAAATGACAAGTGCTCGAAAATATTTTTACATTATCGAAGTCTGAAAAGAGCTGAAAGAAGACTCCAGGGGTTCCTTTTTCGTTGTTATCGAAGCTCGAAAAAGAGATGAAAGTGAGCTTCAAATCCTTTTTTGTTTTTAACAAAGCTCGAAAAATAAGGAGAAAAAGCATGCTTTGTGGTCAACTGATTCTTTGAATAAATCTGCATGACTAATTTGTTCATCAGTTGTATTTCCTGTTCAGAACAACATAAAATGGATTAAAAATATCTGTTTCATGACAAAAAATATAATAAAACCATAGTCATAGCAATAAATTTAACTTGCAAGTAATTAAATGACTATATAAAGTAGTTTCACTATTCATTTTTACAATTCCATAGTTACCATTTGCATTTTGGAGCTCTGAACCTGATTTTTCCCCTGAACTTCAGCAGTCGATTTCATGCAATTGGTAAGAATGTTTTGAATGCCCCCTACAAGAGCACATGTCGAATGCCCCCTGCAAGAGCAGATGCCCCCCAAGCTTAATTTCATTAAACTAAGTAGATTATTGGTTACTAATAGATGGATGGAATGAAGGTTCATTATGGGGGAGGATTTGTTTCAATTTTTAACGAGCTTGACACAGGAAAAGAACTATGCTCATGACCTATTTCATTTTTTAACGAGGTTGACATAGTAAAAGAACTTTCCTCAAAGGCACTTGTTTCATTTTTTAACAAGGTTGACACAAGAAAAAATAACTATCCTCATAACTTTGTTTCATTTTTTAACGAGGTTGACATAGTAAAAATAACCATCCTCATGGGAACCTGTTTCATTTATCGAGGTTGACACAGGAAAAGAACTATCCTCAACACTTGTTTCATTTTTTAACGAGGTTGACACAGGAAAAAAGAACCATCCTCATTCTGAAGTTGGAGTAGTGAGTGTGTGCTAGAAAAGATGTAGTCTGACAGAGTCATCATTCAAGGATTTTGATGAATACCACAAATGATAAGTTATAGCATGCGTTGACAGGTCTTCTCCAGGGTTTTCATTGAATTTTGGAATTTCAGAGGGTATTTTATGTGAAATCACTAGCCACCAAGGGGAGTAACTGATGGGATCAACTTGATATTGCACTGAAGATGTGAATAAAGGATCAAGCCATTCAGTACTTATAAGGGAGGAACCATATAGGATTCCAGATGATTACATAGGTGAAGTCAATGGACAAAACATCGAAGATGAAGCAACAACAGATGTTGTCACAGCTGAAATAGATGGTTCAGTCTCGGATGTCATCTCAGCCATGGTCAAATGACCCAGTGTATACCCTATAGAATCTACAGGAACTGAAAGTGAAACAGGATCAACAAAAGCTGAGGAAGGTGATTGAGGAAAAGAATCATACAGGTAAAGCTCCTACCGAAAATGAGTTGGAGTTAAAGGTGTCTCGTCTTATGATATTTCTTCAATCACAATTAAACCAGGAGGAAGAACTTCATCGTCAGGCCCAAAATATATTTCCAGCGGTTGACTATGTGATATGGGAGTTTCAATAGCTACAAAATTTTGTGGGATGACCAAGGTAGGAACGACTTTCGATTGCTCAACTTCGGGATCAAGATTTTCTCCACTTAGGGAATATAGCAACACAAATATAAGGGGATGATAGACCCTATTTCATTGGTCCTGGGGATTATGTCCATTTTTACTAATAACAGTTGCCCCCTAAAGCATAATGGGATCTGGATCAACTTCCAGTTGAACAACGTTGGGTTTGGGAGGAATGGTCTAAACGATTGAATGGATCGTGACCACGGTTAGCTGTGAAGACTCTGTTTCGACAACAGTAGATGAAACAGGATGTGTGGAAACAATTTGAGCTAACTCAGGATTAAAAGATGATGTTTCGCCAGAGGTACGAATTATACTTGATTCGGCAGATCGTGATCGCCTTTGCCTACCAGAAATAACTTCCGGTGGTAAAGGTGGTTTTAAAGCTAATCTACGCGAATGACGGGGGGTAGGATTTTGTTCTTCCACGATTACTTATTTATTTTATCCAAAAACAAATAAGCAAAAAGAGTGTAATTCTAGGCAAAATGGTGTACCAAGGAACTGTGAACTGCAGAATACCTCTTGGCAAACCAAGAAGTACGAGCAGGTAATCTCCCTGAATGTTGTGTTTGGTGTATCACAATTTCAAGGTGGCCAACTTGGTTCACTATGGATGGATAGCACCTAAAATTTGTCCTCCCAAATATACTCGAAGGTACGTGGAGGCCCAAGTCCATATTAGCATTGTCTGATGCAAAACTGCACAGTGAGAGCACCCCTTTATACTTATCGTACTGTAACACTGCCCGATATACCCGAAAGTATGTGGACGAGCTACGATATACTTACGTAGGTGAAGTGAGGTATCACAATCGGAATGTATCGCAGACAAGTTAACGACGACTGCTATGTTTTATGACGCCGGAACATGTCTCTAGCCTAGACCTTCTAAATTTTATCGTTAATGTTCCAAAGCGTTGTTAAGTAAATTGAGATTTATTTTATGTTGATCTTTCTTAACAGTTTGTCTTTTAGGTTCACCACGATGATGTATATGAAATTCCTAAAATTCAAGCTAAGAATGATAAACAAACTTTCACTTTCAACTTTTTCAAGAAATACCTAGCTACTAAGGGAAGAGAGCAAATAATTTGAGAGAAAACAAATCAATGATCAAAACAAATCAATGAATCTCAAATTAAATGCAGATTTCCTAATGTTCCTTTTGAAAAAAACACACAGTCCTACATGCAAATGCAAGTTTTTCTTTT
Source organism: Pinus albicaulis (assembly GCA_034641835.2). Classification (NCBI taxonomy): domain Eukaryota; kingdom Viridiplantae; phylum Streptophyta; class Pinopsida; order Pinales; family Pinaceae; genus Pinus; species Pinus albicaulis. The sequence continues at coordinate 1,321,636,013 of CM076572.1, forward strand.
CAATTTCTTTAATGTTATGAATGTAGAAAAGAAACTAGGTGCACTAGATCAATAATTGAAATGATTTTTACTTTAGAGAAATGAATAATAAAAACGACAATTTCTCTTTTGAAGGAAAAATGAGGATTTCAACAACAATTTCTCCTATCAAGGAAATGAAGATTTTACGACAATTTCCTATTTTGAAAGAAAACGATTCTTAATGCTACCATAAAAAGTACTTTGAAATCAACTTGTCAATGATAATGATTTTTTTTTTTTAAACAACAATGAAAAAAATTTTAGTCAAAGGAAAAGAAATATATAGAGCTACTGGTCAATAGAGCATTAAACTTTCTAGAAAAAATCAACAAACAGAATTGAAGCAAAGTACAAAGTCAGATTCAAGGGGATTTGTTCCTTTCAGGAGCTAACGTAGTCTCCAAAGGGAGACAGTGCTCTGCAACATAGGCTAAGAAGGGAGACAGTGCTATGGAAAGCACTGTGCCCTGACCAAGGGTGCGTTGGGTGTAGTAAACAAAGAAAAATCTATTGTTTGGCTCACTAACTTTGCAAATTAAGCTCTGAAAATGTCTAATCTTTATGTAAAACAACCACTGGGTGGAATTAGAAAGAAGATTAGAGACTAAAACACCAAGATTCAAGAGAAATTCTCACTAGTGGAGTTGCCAGTTTGTTGGGCCAGAATTGTAATCTATAGATAAACTACACTTCCTTAGATCGGTGTCTAGTCTAGAACAACAGGTGAAAGACTGCACTACCCTTTTTCCTAACTCAGAACAGATATACAGAGAGGATTGGATGCTTACTTGTTTCAGTCGCTTCCAAATGGCTCCTTTCTGTCGCTTCCACTACAGCCTCAACTTCAAGCGGTTTCAAATAGTTGAATGCTTCCTACAATAAAGAGCACTAAAACAACATAAGAAACAATAATATGGATATCTATTCAAGTTAATTAGCCAAATCAGTTAAGCATAAACTACATTCATCAACCAAGATTTTACAACATGGAAAATCAAAGTAAACATGGATGCATGTAGGGAAAAACAAGAAGTACTCTTTATTGATGATAGAAGGAGAGGTTACAACCTAGTGACTGATTCATCATGACCTTCCAGCAAAGTTCCCAAGTCTCATCACAGCATAAGTCTCTCCAGCAGCAGCTCCACAAATCAAACTCTCTATTGAAAATTCTCTAGCATTTCTCTACTCAAATTCTTCCTCCTTGAACACTCAGATTTGTGTTCAATTTATATATGAACCATAGGTTTTTTTGCAATAAATTGCATTCCAAAAATAGGCAAGACATTTTTTCCAGTCATGTAGATGTCAAATCGACACTTGGATCCGAAGCATGACACATGTGAACCCTTCTAGAAGACACTGGTCAAGTGGAGATTCCGGAACAATGAGAATTTCGCTCCCAATTGGACCAACACACCTTTGAATGTCAGGAAGTGCTTTGCAGAGCAACCCTGAATGGGGCTACCTGCATATGAAACGCACTTAGGCCCCTTATAGCCTACGTTGGTGAGCTCCCACATGTTTAATAATAAGCTTCAAACCATGGAAAAGCCTTGCTTTGATGAAAGTCATTGTTTGATTTATGTTGTTTCCTGTCTTAGGGCATATAGCAACTGAGATGATAGGGAATGATAGACCCTTTGATCATCGGTCCTGGAGATAATGCCCAGTTAATCAATTCATTTGGAATGGTGCCTAAATTGACCTATAACACCACTCCTGGGTAGTTCTATCGCACCATTGTTTTATCCAAGTGACCAGATATTTGTGTGGATTTTTGGGTCCAAGGAACAGTTTGATTCACATGTTAGCTGGGGCCTCAAATTGTAGGATCAGCATATTCTGACACTCCTCCCAATCCTAGAATTCCTCCTCATGTGTTACCCACCATTGCATAGGTGATCCTTGCATGGCCAGCTTACAGGTCCATAGCCATCGTTCTTGGGGAACCTCGGCTTCAAATGCCCACCAAAAGTCCCTAACCTTACCAAAACCATCGAAATAACATAGATCTCTTACCTCAGAGGAGATGCAATGGAAGTTCTTCGTGATCCAAAGACATCTCAGTGCAGAGACATCATGTAACTGGTTTTGCTAATTCTCCATATCCCCATCAGAGTCGAAGAAACATTTGCTGTCCTTTTCCTAGCAATGTACCCCCTCTACCATGGGGTTGATCCAGTCTTCATCTCGCGCAGTAAACTTATAGATGTGATCCACATCCTCTTCATCATGCATTGGTTCTGTATATCATTCACCCTCCACCGGATCTAATGGTAGTATTACCTTTGTACCATTATTCTCGAATACCATGCTTCTCTTCTTTAGGTTAATGATGCCTCCCATATCGATGGCCCAATCCAAGCCTAGGAGCGCAGGGTAGGGGTCCACATATTCGACAATCTGAATCAATTCAAAGTCAGCTCGGACCTTAAACCCTGTGATATCCACCATAATATTTGATAGTCTTCCTAATGGAATGATCTTATGTTGATTGGCCATATGCAGCTTAGGTTCCCCCATGCATTGCCAAGTTTGTTTAGGTAATCGATTTACATCCAACCCTAGGTCCAAAATAACCTGATCCATCTCGTAGTCACCGATCTACATAGTTAACCGTATCTCCCTGTTGACATGTTTCTTATACCTATAGAGTTTATGTACATCCTTGATTTCCGGATGGAGGATATGTCGTGTTGCGCAGCTATCTATCAATTCCTAAAGACTTCCCACACCCCTCGAGTTGTGCAATAGCTTCATACATGCTTGTAAAAAGGGTTTGACCTCCTCATATGCCTTGAGGTCCTCAGAAGACTGCGAAGTAGATGCCTCTGCCTCGGCAAAGTCCTTTCGAGCTGCGATAAATATTTCTTTCTCCTTCTTTAGATCCAACACTTCCTATTTACTAACTGCTGGTCAGATTAGAGGCTCGGTTGTATTTTTCTCCCCAAGCCCCCCGGTGGCCATCCCAATGTGTGTTGCGAAATTTATGCTTGGATCTTTGTCTCGTAGTTCAGCCTTAACCCTATGCACATTCTTCGTAGGTGTCGGCTGCTTTTCTTGCATATTCGCTATCAAGACCAGACAGTCTTCAATCGTATGGTCCAACTACCTACAATACCAGAAGGTCTGTCTTGTGGAGTTTGGACAGTCCCTGGAAAAGTGACCTACCTCTCCATAGTTATAACAGATGAGTTTCCCTCATCCTCGACCTGCGCTTCCACCTCTTCTGCCTCCCCTGCCCCTTGCTGGGGAGCCCCCTGTGCTTGGGAGCGATCTGGGTGAAGATGGGTCTGACTACACCCTATACTGATTCCCCCAATCGATCATCAAATTATAAGTCCGGCAGTTTTGTTCATCATGTCCTACCGACCTGTAAAACCTGCACCATTGTTGTTTTACTTCGAGGACGTATGCAGAAAGGCAGGGATAGTGGTTCGTGTCGTGCAGCCCTGCAATGCAACAATCATCGCACCATATTTTTGGCCCACTTGGTCTTTCCACTTCCCTAGGGCACATTGGACTAGGTCCCCCAGCCTGCATGTTGTCTGTTAACAACGGGCAGTTGGTGTGACCATTCATCCTGAAACGTATGCACCATCTTTCTGGGCTAGCCTCTATGCCTCGCTCCTTCCATAGGTTTTGGATCTCCATGTGCATCGCCTCCAGTTGTCCTTGGATCTGTTGGATGCCTAGCTGGGCATCATCTTTGGGCACAAATTCTAACTTCATAGCGACCTCCAGGGCTTTTTACGGTGATTAGAAAGTTTGGTGACCCATACGTACGCGCAGGTGAGGCAAAAACATAGCAATGAACCACTCCGTGTGCTGTCTGTCATCGTACTAAAATCCTCCTTCCCTGGTCACCTTCTTCAACCGCTTATTGGCCTCCCATACAAATTCAGAAGGCCCTTGCTTGAAATCCTTTAGGTCGACCACTATTTGAGAATAGGACTTAGGCTTCTTGAATTGTTGTTTTAAGGCGTTCTTGACCTCTTCGATGGTTGAGTTTTCATGTTTTCTAATGTATCCCATGTACCAATCCAAAGCTCTTCCTTCGAAGGCAAGGGACAGTTGTGCCCTCTTCACCGCGTCACTAGCTATGTTTTGCGCAGTCATATTGATTCTGTGACAAACTAGAACTGCTCCATGTCCTCATCTCCCACACCCTTAAAGGTAGGAAATTTCATGTGCGCAACCGTGTCGCCTTTTGGTGGTGGAGGTGTAGGTGAATTCTTACCTCTAAGCTAGTTTGAAAGTGGTGTGGCTGGAGGACTCTGCGTAGCTACTTCTCTTACCGAGCTGTAGACAGAACTACCTCCTTCTAGGTTAGTCCGATAGTATTTTCCGCTTCGTGTCATACTTTCGTTCGGATCAGCGGTCATTCACTTGGTGTGACTACACAGAATACTTTTTTCGCACAGTAATATCTTGATCAGCAATGGTAAAGTCTTCAAAAAATTATCCCTAAATCCCTTGAAGAATCTTCGCTTTTCTTCGGAGTAGGAGACGAATTTGAATCCTCCTAGCACGTTGTCCACCCAGTGATATATAGTGTGAGTGATGGTGTTATCTGCCTTCTCTAACTACTGGATCAATTCTAGGGTCCACTATGTGACCCGCTCGTCCTTCCAACACTTCTGAAATTCGACCAACCTTGCGAGCCACTCCTGGAGCTCGATCGCAATAGTTACGAAGAAGACCTCATAGATATCTATGAAAATATACCTGTTTTTCTACTCTTTAGTGGTCAACCTCCTACCGCAGTTTTCTTTCACTGCAAATTCCTGAACTTTCCGTTCGAACCATTCATCAATTTCTTTTCTTTCAGGTTTCCAATACGGCCTTGGCATTACCCAATCCCTCTCTCAAAATTCTCCTGGTCCCGGTAACGGAACTATTTGTTGGCTTGAGGGGTCTTGACCCAGGTTCGAAGGTTAAGGTTTGCCAAAAAACCCCTATACTACTTTCCCTTTTGGCAGTGACTTGATTGCGCAGGCCAAAGTCTCACCTGAAGCAATATGGGTGGGTGCTAGAACCAAGTTTCCACACCCTGAGAGAGAGCGCTAGTAAGTCGAACCGTTCGACAACTATCAGATCTACGCAGTCAGAGGTCGTTCGCAGGACTTTCAATGATCAACCAGAGTATAGTTTTACCAGATTTATATAACAGGCTCACCTCCACGTGCGGACAACCAAGTATAAGCATAAAAAAATATATTCACAGCAGACTTAATCAAATTTCAGATATTGTTATCACAACATAGATAATTCGCAGCTCATAAACACATATCATTTGCAGCTTGTAACAGAATCATATATAATTTGAATCCTCAATAACCATAACTAGATAGATCAAACAACATCAGATATCCACAATAGTTCGCATATATTACTTATCAAAAGTCTCTTACATACCCCCAAAAACCCACCTGCGCACATAGCCAGCAGGGTCTGCACACAGCCGAACAAAGGATCTCCGCGCACACAGCTAGCAGGAGTCCTAACCCAATAACCCAATCCCAAATCTAATAGTTTGCACTTAGCATCAATCTCTATTCCAAATCTACCTATTGACTCAAAATGTTCAACTATTTATAGTACTTTATCCTACGCATCCAATGGTCCGAAAACCACGGTTTGCAGACTCTTGGTCTACCCTTGGCCCACTTACAATGTATTAGGGGCTTTGACCCGCACCAAAAACCCCTGCCCTAGACTAAATATAATAATAAATATACAAAATGGACTAGATTCGTAGCTTGTTGGAGACCCTGTTCCAACAGATATTAATAAGGCTTGTCCCAAATACAATTATCCCACCCCTTACATCGACCAAATTGTTGATGATTGTGCCAGAAACGAAATATTTTCATTTATGGATGGATTTTCTAGTTACAATCAAATAAATATACTCCCTGGCGATTAGACCAAAAAGCAATTTATATGTCCATGGGGGACATTTTCATATTGTAAATTACCTTTTGGACTGAAAAATGTTAGCACAAATTTTCAAAGAGCTATGTCTTATGCATTTCATGATATCAAACAAATTGTGAAGCCCTACATAGATGACTTACCTGCTCATTCTTTACGCAGACAACATCATCCTACACATTTACGTGCCATCTTTATGTGATGTAGGCATTACAATATTCATTTGAATCCACACAAGTGTGTATTTTGTGTACACTCGGGATGATTAATTGGTTTTAGTGTTTCTAAAGAAGGCATTCATGTCGACCCATTGAAGGTTGAGGCCATTGTGAATCTACCTCCTCCCACTCTTCGCCAACTCCAGAGTTTGCAAGGGAAAGAAAAATTTCTATGTCGTTTTATCCAGAACTATGCAGAGTTAACTAAATGTTTCACTCGGTTATTAAAACAGGATGTTCCATTTATTTTGGACGAGCTTGCCAATAAAGCTTTTGATGCACTCAAACAAACGTTGACCCATGCACCGTTATTGCATCCAACTAAACATAACCGAGATTAATTTTTGTATTTAGCTGCGTCTGATTCCACCATTGGAATGGTTTTAGTTCAAGAGGATAACTCCAACAATGAACATGTGATTTATTACCTAATTTAGAACCTAACACTGGCCGAGATTAGGTATTCGCATGTGGATAAATTGGCCTTGGCAGTCGTTCAAGCTGTCCAACGATTCCGTCATTACATACTGTTATGTAAAACCACAGTGATATCTAACTGCAACCCGATGATGTACATTTTGGTGAAACAATTACTCGGGGGGAAATACTCTAAATGGATAGTTTCCCTACAAGAGTTTGATTTGGACGTGGTGCTGATTCTTTTTTTCGACGTTGTATAACTCACGAAGAAGCCGAAAGGGTTTTAAATGACTGCCATTCTAGAGCATGTGGTGGTCACGTGTCTAGGTTTTCTACAGCTTAAAAATATATTGCGTTGGCTATTTCTGGCCATCACTATTCAAATATTGTATCCTTGCAGTTAGAAAATGCCACAATTTCTAGATTTTTGATCGAAAGATGCGTGCACCTCCAACTCCTCTTCAACTGATCATAGATATCGATCCATTTTCAAAATGGGGCATCAATTTTGTTACATGTAACCCTCACTCTATCGAGGGGCATGGATATATTATTCTCGCTATAGATTATGTTACCAAATGGGTTGAGACGATGCCTACATTCATGACTGATAGAAAAATAGCAGGTATTTTCATATTCAATCATGTGATTGCTAGGTTTGGTGTCCCTCAAACTATCATTATAGACCATAGTAGCCACTTTCGAAACATTATGATGAATGAAATTTCTGCTCAGCTTGGCCTATGCCATGATAATTCCACACCATATTACCCATAGGCCAATGGCCAAGTTGAGGTTGTTGACAAGGTTTTAACCAATATGATTAAACAGATTGTAGGAAGTCATAAATCGAATTGTCATACCACGCTTTTTTTTTAATTGTGGGCATACCGTACCTCTACAAAAACATCCATAGGGTTTACTCATTTTCAACTCATTTATGGTTTAGAAGTTGTTTTACCCATTGAATGTGAAATTTTGTCACTCAAATTAGCCATTGAGTTATTACCAGCTACCTCTTAGAGGAAAACCATTTCTTATACCTAGCACAATTAGATGAGACTTGCTGCACTGCCGCATTAGCTACTGAAGCTCATAAAAAACATATTAAGGCTCAATATGATCAAAGCATTAACCCTTGTGTCTATTCGGAATGTGACCTAGTATTAGTATACAATAAAGCTCACGATAAACTAGGCATTGGTAAATTTGAAACAATGTGGCATGATCCTTATATTTTTAAGCCTGTTCTTGCAAAAGGTGCCTATGAATTATTTGATTATGAAGACGTCTCTTTAGATAAGCCCAGAAATGGTATTTATCTGAAGAGATATTATGCATAATTTTTCGTGTGAATATATTCTTTGTACATGAGTTACATTTTAGAACAGTGTGCATTAGATTAAGAGTGCCTTAGATTAGTTATTTTTCTTGTCGAGTTTTCATTAATTTTTATGCTTATCTTGCTTACTCTCGATACTGAAGATGTTGACATTCCCTCAAACTTGCATTGGATTTGCTGACGACATCTATCACAGTATATAGAACTTATATTCCACTACTTGGGTTATCTATTCACCCACGTATGAGTTACTTTCTATTCATGGGATTTTCCTCAGTCAAACAATGAAAAATATTTCAGAATATAGCGCAATAATTGAGCTATTATTCTATGCCATTGAATTTGGAATTCGACATTTGATTGTTAGGTTAGATTCGCAAATAATTGTATTACATTTAAACGGTGTTTATAAAATCATAAATCCATCATTGTTAATAATTTTCTTAAGGGTTCGTCTCTTGGAAAAGCAGTTTGATTACATTGAATATCAACACATTTCAATAAATTTAAGCACATTAGCTAATGCATTGGCTAATCAAGTTTTAAATAGATATTTGCAGCGTTAAAAGTAAAATAAAACAATATTCAATCCATATTGAACGAGATACTCTGAGATAAAAAGTAGTAATATCTTTAGGTCAAAATAGTTGTGTGTCAAAAATATTACATCATATGTGATCATAGGTTTCAAAAACCTTATGATCTAAAGATACCGACACAAAAAAAAATTTCCAATCGAAATCGACCATCGACTATCCATGATGATGATCATGGTAGCAGAGTATAGCATGCACCACACAGCGAAAATGTCGCCTAAATGGACTAGGAACCCCACTCACATGTCTCTAGTATCTGAGAGGAAAATCATCTGTCCTAGTCTCTAAGATGTCAATGGTCAACCTATCCAGGTTGTGTTCCAAATCTGCAAGGGCCTATGCTGCATCAGTCAGTGGTGGATATGTTGCTATAGGTTGTGTGTCTCTTCTATCAAAATGACGAAGTGCCGTTGGTTGTGGTGGGAAAACATCTTCATTTTAATGTTTTTGTCAGTATTGGATGATAAAAAATCAAATAAAAATTAAACAACAGAAAAACTCAAAATGAGAATATTTTCCTGACACATCCCACTATGTTCCCAGTGGAAGTGATGTGTCAGGGTCACCCCTGAAATCAACCCTTGCATAAGGAAAACCTTCAATCATGAAGATTTGGTTCCTGATCCATACAAAAAACTAAGTATATCGGACCACAGGACCACCATCACCACCATGGCGAGCCATCAATGAAACCCACTGCAACATGTGTGGTTCCCTCAATTCCGTCGGATCCACTAACAGGTGCTAAAGTACGAGTGGAATTATCTCTAAGAAAAAATATATGAGAATAGATCCATAGCTGAAGTTCTTCATCTTCCCATTCTTTTCTCACGTGAGTTGGCCTTTCATATTGACCAACACTCCTTCGCGCCAGTTAAAAATTGTTCCCTCAGAACACTCAACAATAGTCTGCATTTGTGATTGGCACCCACATGAGGAGCTGCACTGCCATAAAATTGAATAACTGTAAAAGAAATTATTTTAAGGTCTATTCGTTCGATGGTCTTAATGTTGATACTACGATCCTTCAATTGTGAATCTTGCATGCAATATTGCACCATATAGGAACCAGTAGGCAGCCCCCCTATTCGTATGCCGAATAAGGAAATGTATCTTCCACTTCGAGGTAAGCCGGTGGGGAAGTAAATGTACTTTTTCTCAATCACAATCCTAATATCCCCAATGATGAAACATTGTTCCTGGACATCCCAAGCATTAACCAACTAGGTCATGAGTTCCACTTGGGCCTTCATTCCTTGTATTGCCCAAAATTTGTATAAACCACAATTCTTTAGCACACAAAGCATTTTTAGGCTATCCATGGCTTCATTATCATGCAATTCATGCTCGCATTCTCTCCATTAAAGCATGATTTTTTTCCTACAAACAATCATTTAGGAACATTAGAAAACTTGTGGGATAATTTGGAGAAATTGTTTTGGAAAGAAATTAAATTTTTGAAAACCCCACAATCCTTGTACAATTTTTATTCATACACAGTGCATTTTTCCACATGATTTATGTATAAAAACCCTGGCGGCACGGTGATTTTTTATATTAAAGTGTCATCGGGGTGCATGGGTTCTACCACAAAAACTTGCGCACCCCCAAGGGTGGATTCTAAAACCATTTTTCCTCCAAAAAAATAATCTAAGAACTTATATTGAAAAAGTTAATGGATGAAAAGCAAGCCAATGAAGAAATAAAATACCTGGAATTGATGGTTTGCGAAATGGTTGGATGGTTCTCCTGATATCTGCTTCAAAATATCTATGGTAAAAACTCCTTTTCACTGCTTTGGAAATCAAAAGGTAAAAATGATTTGTTCTAACCACTTTTTATAGGTTTTCATGAACAAAATAATATTATTTTGTTTATTTTAGCCTTTATAAGTTAAATTTTGAATATTTTTATCATGATTGAGAGCAGATGATTATAATTTTTGAGTTTTTGTGTAGAGAACAGGTTGTGTCTGGAAACAAATCATTTTGAAAATGACTAAACTTTTATCACTTTTTTAGGCTCTTAAAAAAGATGAAATAGCGAAACCATGGAGTCCTCTTTTAAGCCCTTTTTAGACTCTCTAAACATGAAAATATCACTGACCACTTGACTATTCGAAGTAGTTAAAATAAATGAATAGTCGTCTACTTAGTATGAGTTTACCACTTTTCCAGACATAACTAGAATAATTACGAAAAAGGTATATGTTGACTAAGCATGGTCAATAGTGTTCTCTCCTACATACTTTTATCATTTTTCGGGTTTTAGAGACTAAAATTACTAAAAATAACACTACGAAGTTTACTTATGTTTTTCTTCTGACTCCCTAAAAATGAAAAACACTGAGCTAATCCTATGTTGGACTCGTTAAAACTGAACAATGCAGGACCTATCGATTACAATAGGACCAAACTAATCCTTCTTAGGATTTGTTAAAAATACTGAGATGGAATCATCCAAAGGATGAGATTACACAACAAGAAAAATTTATCCTCCTCAAGCTTGAAAAAATAAAGAGGTACTTGCTAGTGATGGTGGGGGAAAAAGTGAGAAAAAGAATCCATCTTTTATACTTGTTTTTAAAAGCAGCAAGTCGCTCTTGAACACAACACTTTGTCGCACTTGTGTATGGTTTGGGTAATCCTTTTGTATTACAGTTAATCAAACCTCATCGAAAGACTTCATCCGTTTTTGGGTATTATATTTAAGTCAAAAGTTGTGAAGACATTTACAGTGTCGTTATGTGTTCAAGAGAAAGTTCAACCTCAAATTCACTATTCATTGCAAACATTTGTCTCCATTTGCATTGACCATCCATGAGTTAATCCTTGCAAAACAATTCTTCAAAACTTGACATAATGGTTTCATGTTGGAGGCCCTCCTGCGACGGATCACTTTCTATCAATATCAGCTCATTATCTAGGAAGTTGATCTAGAAATCCTATCGGTACCTTGGAATTTGCATGCCTTAATGGAAGGTTTCTCTCCTTCGACGACAGGTTATCATCATTGGCCTTCTATCGAATGACTCTATAAGTGTTCGACTGAAAATCATTCATTCACATTTCATATATTTTACCGAAGTACTTTGAGATCCATTTTCATTACTGGTGGTTTCTCTCAGACTTGTTAATGGTTTTCATCATTGATTGGTAAGCAAGTGGTTTCTACCATGTTCGAATTCGAAACAACCAATCGCATGGATATATTCGTACTAGTTAGAGAAGTGGAAATCAAGACCTTGGATCTAGTTTCAATCATCCAGGTTGTGAGGAGTTATGTATTCATTATACAATAGACTTATTCATAACAAATTGTTGTGCCCATACTATGTATATTTTTTATGTAATGCTAAAGTCATATATGTACCAGAACATTTAGTTAGTTTTTCTTTGAGTATGGGAATGCCTACCTTAATGATGATTTTATATTTGCATTGAATTTTTCTTATAGGTTTTCGATTGGTGTCTCCGATCCAATCCTTGGAATGATAAAGCGCTTCACTCTCTCATTTTGTCACCATGACATTTGACTATCAATATGGATCTATTACCATCCATACTCATGCTTCCTTAGAATTCAAAACATTCATGTTCCTAAACCAAGTCTTGTGAACTATAAAAAGCTCTTAAAATCTCTTAAAGGTTTCCTCCATGTTTTTTGTGGTCACTTCTTGTGCATGTGCTAATAATTCCTCTATTAGCTACGTTGATCTCCACTTTGTTCACCCATAAAACCTGCACACCCCTGTAAAAGAAAGTAAACACGAAAAGGTAACTTCTAGAAGCCTAGTTGGGTGAATATTCTTCCAACTAAAAGCCTCTTGAGTCATGCCAGTTTGAGCTATATCCCTCTACTCATGGAACTTATACCCTTGGATAAAGGAACCCTAATCCCTTCATTAGAGGATATCATCCCTTACTTGATGGATCTGAAACCTCCTCAATTTCTCCTATAAATTGGGCTTAAGCTTCATGGTTAGGGGTAGATAGTAGATTGTAAAATGTACATTTGAGATTACACATTGTACACAAGAGTTCATTGAAGATAAATATATTTTGGTCATTCTAGAGAGGAATTATTGTCAAACCAAGGAGCACAATTGTGAAGGCATACAGGAGAAATATGTACAACATCAAGTCTCAAGTTGTAATATTTCTCTTTTTAATTCTTGATAATACATATGGATGTATTTTTCTCATTATGTTGTTTTTAGATTCATTAAAACATTGAAAATTCTTAATATCCTTGATCATTAAGTTGAACTAGTGTTTTTGATTATTATATACTACAAGTGCTTTTGATTCTTTGCATGTTTGCGATTGCAAGTTCTTTTCAGCTTGAAGGATTTATTTGGAGTGAGAGGCAAAGTCTACATTGAACATCTTGTTGAAAGGTAGGATCATAACCTCCTCATTTCTAAGTTATAATAATATGAATGATAATATTTTAGGGAAAGGGGTATTCATATGGTTGTTTGTTTCTAGTTATTTGTCGGGATACTAGGGAGATTGGTCTTGTTCACAACAGAGATTTATCCAAAAAACACAACTTCTAAATAGAATCAACAGACTGTAACCATCAACATCAAAACAAGAAATCCAAATAATAATTTTCTGAAGCATATCAGAGTCTTTTCTTGAGTCTATCCCATTGTTTCTCCATCAAAGAGAAACATACATGATTTTCTATATCAAAACTTGCATATATATGAGAATTTCTTTCATAGGATCTGTGTACAGAAGGTAAAGTATTGAAACTTCATGATTACATCTCCCCCTGAACCTGTACTCTTTGTACATGTTCTATGTCACTACACCAGATGCATTTTCAATAATATAAGCAACATGAATATAAAAACAATCATGTAAGCTAAAATCTGTATTTCTCCTTGTAAGATTATACATCATTGATCCTGAGGACATGATAATCATCTTCTTCTCTTATGATTTCATGTACCTCACATCACTTCTATAGTCACTTTAACAATCAATGGAATGCAATGGGCGCCATCTTCTTTTACTCTAAGTTTGTATCCTCCTCACATCTACAAGAATTCAATTCTTTAGACACATAATATATCTATATTTCTATATACTCTTGTTATGACCTTTCCATATTCTTCATCTGTGACTTTGCATTTGGTTTAACACAATTACATTTCCTTTATCTACCATTTTACCTACACTTAGAATATTTTGATGTATCCCTTGAACTAATGAAGTATCAACTGCTCCTCTATGTTTATTAATTATGGGTCTATCATTTCCCATAACTTTTGTTGGAGCACTATTTGAAATAATAACCTTACCATCCTAGTTTTTCTTGAGAGATTCCATCTTACTCTTATATCTATCATGTGATGCAAACATCAGTTGTCTATTGTACCATTCAAATTCATTTTCAAACGAGCAGAGAGAAATACCACACTTTATCAGTTCTTATTCTTTCTACTTATTAAGATCAGTGTTTTTGGATCTGTCTTCTTAAGTACTTTTTTCATCCATATTCTTATTTGATTTCTTTCCATGTTGTATGTTGCGATTCATTGATTTGTTCCTGCATTATTTTTCTACATTCCCAAACATGTTACATGCATAATATCTTATAGAAAAGGGAGCAGAGGAATCATAATATTTATGTATCATGTTCCTTCTATTGCAATCAATAGCTTTGTGACCAAATATTTTGTAAGAAAAATAATATCCATTAAAGAAACCTAAGTACCTGGGATTTGATGGTCTTTCAGTGGAGAGGTTATTTTCTTGAGACTGGAACAAGCTGCTTCTATAATTGGCTACAACATGTCCATAATTATGACATATAAGGCATTCAACATTATTAATCAAAGTAGAAAATCAATTGACACTTCTATAGTTATGAGAAAATGATTTTCTTTGAGGATTCATGATCCTTGGTTGTTGATCAGGTTGAATTTCTATATTTTTGTTAAACACTTCATATTTTGCATTGTTATCCTTTGGATTCTTATCACTAGCTTAATAACTAGATTCTCCTTTAAGATTTTCATGAAAACCAAGACCATATTTAATAACAACATACCTTTGACTACTAAGTATATTATCCATAATATTACTACTATCTTGAAATATAAAATGTTTATCTTTTTCTTCTAATTTACGTTTTAAAATGTTTAACTCAACCGCCATTCTTTGATATGGCTTTTATTTTTCTAGATATTTCTTCTTCATACCTTCTTCAACTCTTCTTCCTTCTTCTACTTTCTCCTTTAATTTGAGAATCTCTTATTTTAGCTCATTTTCTCGTTCTTCAAATGCTTGAAGTAGTTATTCATTCCTCTTATCATATTTTTCAAGATTTGTCTTTACAGATACGATCTTAGCTTCAACCCCTTAACAATATTGGTTAGATTCCACACCAACATTTACTGATTTAATATGATCCTTGCTATCATATTCCCGCAAATTATCTTTAACATTAACAATATTTTTCAAAGCAAGATAAGGTTTTGTTCTAAGATCATAAATTAATTCTAACTTGTCATATTCTAAATCAGTAACTTCATCTGACATCATACGCGTATTTTTATCATCATGTTCATTCTTTGACACATTTTTAGGGATAAGACTACCTGTTAATTTCCTTGATGAGCAATCTTCCTTTGGATTTTCTTCATGGATTTATTTTACCTTATTCCATAATTACTTTTCAGTTATATAATGCTTAACTTTATTTAATATTGAATTGAATATGCTAAAGAAGATGTCACGCAATGCCTTACTATTCTTTTTTACTTCCTCGTTTGATGGGGGAATCTTGGTGTAGCTATTGTATATTAGATACCAAACATAAAGGTTCGTTATATTAGAATTCATTTTTTATTTCCAATGTTGATAATTACCTTTGCTTAGCATACTAGGCACATCTGCATTGATCATTTTTTTTTACTTACCTTGATCCTCTACTGAGGCATTATTTTTGAATCTAGTTATAGGATTAGAGTTCTTAATTTCATTTTTACCCATGAGTGAAAGTTCAATTGATTCATTTCCATCATCACTATCATCATTATTTCATAGAAAAGGAAATGTACCATAATTAGAAAAATAACCCATACCTGATAATTCTTTATTACTGTATTCTTTATTCCATATCAATATAAAGTGGGGTGCTACCAAACTTGTATATTTGATGACATATGTAACTTTTATTGCATCTGATATATTATTGTAACAATTTTCAACATCCTTTATTTCAGCTATTTTCTTCTTTCCCATCATCTTGATGGATCTCCTTCAAGCGATCAAGCTTTTTCTGAAGGATTTTCTCTGATACCAATTGTTGGGAAAAAAATGGGGGGGGGGGGGGGGGTTGAATCAATATTTAAAAATAACTTAAAATTTTCTTTTCTTATTCATATTTATGTGCTTGACTTTACTGAAAGAAACCTATGTATACACGTGACTGTTATGAAAAAAACTAATGTATATACAAACAACTTAATTTTAAGTTAATTCATCATATTTTTAACTTGAACCAGTGTATCAGTACTTCATTAAGCACTAATTAAATAGTACCCATGTGCAGTAAGAAAAAAATAAACCATCACACACAAGCAAAAGACATGAACAACAAGGTTTTTAGGTGGAAACCCAATTGGGAGAAAACCATCATTGTTGTCTTCTATGTCTTTTTTTATTATTATAAATAAACACTTCTAACAATCTTATATTAGCGCAAACTCATACCATCACATAGGCACCCACCTGCAGAAGGGGTGCAACCTTCTCTTGTTCTCCATCACCCATTGGAAGGGAGCTCCAACTCCCTGATCTCGTTTACTAGCACCCACCAAAAGGGGGATCCTACCCCCTAATCTTATTTACCAAATACCACTGGAAGGAAAATTCGACTCCCTCACTAAAATATCCAACCCTCAACACTACCTTCGACCAAGTTTCATAAATTTTTGCACTGGATCCATGTTTAATCAATTTAATGTTTTTAAATTACTTACATAAATTATCGATGGAATTTGGTAAACTTGTGAAGTGCAAGTGCACTATATATGCTAGAAGGCTCTTTAATTTATTGGTGTGATGATAGAATTTGTAGAGATTTCTTCTAAGGATTTTTTTATTCTTATTTCCTTAATGATATTAAAAAATAAGATCTAAAAAAATGAAATCCGCAGAAATCAACTAAATTCTACAATTCAACTAAGTTTCTACTCTACAAAAATTGAAACAATTTTTTTTCTATCTTATGCAGAAGTATTAACTAATGTATTTTTTAGTCTCTAACAATTCTAACGGTCTAATGTATGAAAAGAAAATCAAATTCTGGAAAAATGAATTAGGAAATTTTTATGTTTTTAAAATGAAATGCTATGTAAATGAAACTGAGTAAAGAAATGAATAATTAATTATTATTTTGGAAAAAAATCACTCTTAAACTAGAAAGAATTTACTCAAAAGTAAATCACTAAATCACTATTTCTTTGAAATAAATCACTCAGTGTTCTTTGAAATAAACCTATCTACAAACTGGAAAATAAATCGTTCAATGTTCTTGAAATAAATCATACATGAATCTGTAAAAATACTCTGCAATAAACTACTACTACTTGGAAAGAAAATTATGAATCATTTCTGCATTTTAAAAATTTAAAAAGGGAGATGAATCTACATCAAATTAAAAATGAAAACTATGTAACATATTCTTCAAATGATGAAATATAATTCTGGAAATAACTACAACATTTGGAAAAATAAAAACATGAATTGAAACTACATAAAATGATAAAAACAAAACTATGAAAACATCTATATGAAAAACAAAAAATATAAACCTTCTCTGTTTTCAGGGGACCTCCACAAATAGGTGGTTTAAAAATTTTCACAGTCGCATCACGATTTCGCATTGTTTAGGTATTTATTTGCCCTGTATCTATAAAAATTGGCATATAACTGTTTCGAGGCTTTTATACCTATTTGGACTAAAAAGGTATTATCTTAATATTTTAACAAGAATCAAAATATTTTTTCTTCATGATTTTCTATTTGGAAAAGAAAATCATAAAGACATGATTGTCTTAGTCTCTCGATCGCTTGTACATCAGTGTGTTTGACCACTCCTTTGACTACGTAACTGGACAATTTCTTGCATGATTTGGCTCAGATAGATAGGAGGAGCTCCATGAGGGGATCATTCTTCACGTTTCGACATATTTTTCTACTCATGTAGCACCTAAGATCCCAACGAACCATGGAGATGGCTACAGAAATGTGAACCAACTGCAGAATTATGTCAATTTTGTAGCTAATACAAATTTTAATCTAATAATAAGGAACATTACTGAATATGAAATATAGGCCATTTAAATACCTTACCATGTCAAAAAATTGTAGTTTAATGCTTATTTGAGCTGATGATGTTGACAGAAAGGAAGAAAAGTAGGAGAAAGGAAGTGTCAAAATGAAACAGTCATGAGACTCTGCAATCCACCTAATAAAAAACATTACAAATTGTAGGCCAATTTTCAACAAATTTTCAGACTAGACCACTACCATCATTTAATCCCAATACAAAATATCAAAACTGAAATTGATCACTGTAATAAATAGCTCAATCATTGAACCAACTGAATCAACCAATCAGTGAACCAACTGAGACCCAAATCAATCAACTTATTATCAAATAATAAAAGTTGTTAGATCATTGTAAATCGATTCACCAAAATACCAACAATGAACCCAAACACTACATCAACTCACTGAACCAAATGAAAACCCTAATTAACAAAATGTCAGTATATATATGCTACTTTACTTTAGAAAATTCACGTGTATATGTGACTTCCTTGAAGCATACATGTGTAGATATCTTAAAACATTGACCCTAAAACTGAATCACTTTCATTCTAGAATAAAATTTTATTCACACAAATACCACTAAATCTTCTGAAATAATCACAAAACCATCAGTGATATTCAATTACATATAGCTAGTAGCATCATCACTCTTCAACATATCAATCCTCAATCAATTTAACTTCAAACATCAATATTAAACCCAGATTAACATGAAGACTTCATTGATAGACAACAACAAACACAACAATATTGATTAGACTAATCATATATCATATTCGATAAAACCCTAGCTTATATACATGCTTTCCAAAAAACACTTCCGCATGTATATGTGTTTTCCATGAATAATACTCGTGTATAGATCTGTCCAAAGTGCAGAATCGGCACACGACATACAAGAAGGTAAATTTTTTATGTACGCTCATTTCAGGTTATCAAACCCATGTATGCACGTGCCTTTTAGGTTATCAAACCCGCATAAAGATTTGCAATTATTTACTTATACCTTTGCAACACATTAGACCTTCAAAAAGGAACCCATATCTCGACATACACAATAAAACATGCGTTAAAAATTAATATCACAAATCAAACCAATCCATTATCAATGTCTATTCATTTTAGATCTATAGGATTTGATCCATCATCAAACTCTTGGGTGCATACTTATCTTCATATCAAACAATTCATCAATGTCCCATTACATGCACACTTGCTTCAGATCTAACTATTCAACAAATATCCATGACTTGCACACTCAAAACAATTTGATCTTCATATCCTTATATATCTTAGGAATTAGCTAATACCATAGGTCAAAACCATACAATTGTCAATGGTATTCCTTGACGGGATCAAATAGTCATTACTACGCTCAATATTCTAGGCTAATACCATGGTAAAGACCCTTGGTATTTAGAATGCCGTGGTGTGGAATTGTACACACATTTTCCTCTTCATACCCATGTTTGTATGTGGCTTTACTTCACAGAACTTGCGTTTACCTCTCAAAACATCACTTTCATTATTCTTTTGTCTCTGAACTGCTATGCCTTTAACAAAAATTTCGGTCACATGTAGACAAATCTTGTTGAAATATTCATCAAGTAGGTTTCCATCAAAAGACAACTCATCAAGTAGGTTTCCATCAAGGACAACACATTAGTCATAATGCGAATAGGTTTGACCTTGAGGATCTAAATGTATTACTACTTTTACGTTAGTAGACTTAATGGTAATGTGAGTATTTAATGACTTTGGCTTTTCCTCCAATACAAAAGCCTTGTTATCTTGTTTATTTTCCCTAAGTTGTTTCATCATTATTAATTTGTCATTTTCATATTGAAGTTGTTGTATTCTATGCTCTTAACAGGGAACCAAAACAAAAACAAAAAAAAAACATTTCTCCCAATACATGCTTTGTGTGCATCTATCTCAATTAGCCTTGCATTGGTTGTGGTTATCACAATTTTTATCACCATCCTGAGTATGAGTATTGTCATCAACAAATTCAATATTGCGATCTGGCTGGGGCTTATTCTTTTTCAACACATGCTCATTAGGAGACTTGACATCAACATAGACCTCTTTAACAGGGACCTTCTTACCCCTATTTCATTATGCATGTGATATTTTTTGAGCTATCTAATTAATCTTAATTTGAGATTGAAGGTTTGGAGTTGGTTGATTCTTTTCTTCCTTCTTCACATGTTTATAATGGTCATTATGGTCAAATAGAGTTGGCTCGACATCATACCTGGATTCAGGTTATAGTTCGATGTTTTGAAACCCTAATTTCCTTTTCGTGCTTCGTGTTACACAAACATGCACTAAATTAGGGTTTTTAATCCTAGATTTATTACATAAATATGACTCATCATAATGGTAAAGGTTTTCATGGATGAAAATTTTAGCATTGTAGACAGAAAAAAATCAAACTAGTTGTTGAAAAACTAGGTGAACCCTAAGAGGAATTTATTTTTGGTCAAAAACATTCCGATGAAGGAATGAGTCCCATGAATCCCAGACTCAACCAAATGGTGTTTAACCAAAATAAAAAATAATCCATGATGAAACATGGATCATTCCAATTTCTTATTCTTACCTTGATAGAACTTAGCCATTTTAAAAAGGATCTTGAGTAAATAAAATGTGAGATTGAGCTTAAAGCTAAGAAACACCATTAATAAGCATATATGGTACTAAAAAGCAAGCTCATATATATCCTCAAAGGAAATAAATTTCCTAATAAAATAAATCCATTCTTTCAATTTGGTTTCAAGGGACTAGACAAACATACCTTTCACATTCTAGGAGTAATTATTTGAGACCAACAACCCTTGCCAAATAATATGATGCACAAATTTTTTTTTTTGACCAATTTTCACCTTCTATGGAGAGATGTGCTACTTCAAACAATGAAGTGTACATCCTCCTGCACCTTAATATCACCATCCCTTGTTTTTATACCATTTCAAGTGGATGCTAAACCTTTAACCATGCCATCATTGTAACCCTCAAAAAATTGAATGAAATCCCACCATCCGTCTTCACAGAACAAAGTGACGTAGTCCTCATAATATTCAGTAATCTCACCTCTGAGAAAATATGTTTGAACTACAGGTTCCAAGAGATAATTTAACTATGGTTTAATTCACACAAGCTAGAAATTGTTTCCCATAAAAAACCCTAACCTTTCACGGTGACATGAAAATGAAAAAACTAAAAAATGGAATGCAAATAATGTGAGAACATAACCCTAGGCTATGAAATGACTAGCTGACATACAATATCAATAGTATTGAGTGATAATGATAGAGATTTAGAGTAGTAATAGAAACACAAAGCTCAATATATTTTAATTATGTACAAAGTATCTAAATTTTAAGACCTATATTTTCCAACTCAAATGAGTAAGCCATATCATCACATAAACATATAATTTATTCAATGCCAAATACCATCGCATGTACATTCATCACCTATTTTTTTCAAGTGTTAACTCATCGCACAAGTGTATCATGATTTTGTTAGGTCCCTATATTACTAGTGTAGTCCCTTATTGTTGTTAGTGTAGCCCCCTTATTGTTATTGTTGTACCCTTGTAACCCCAATTTTGTTCTAAATATAATGTTGCAATGCGTAACTTTTATGTGCTTTTCACATTATTGAGATCAAAATATTGCTCCATCTGTAGTATCCATGTTATGGGATCCTTGCCATCAAACTTCCTCATATCGATCTTTGGAATATGGTGGGTCTTCCATCCAACATTAGAGTTTATGAAATCATGATTAACATTTATTTTGTTTTCAACAGGAGTTTCCTCTACTATCTTTTCGCCGTTGGGAAAAATTTCTTTTATCAACTTTGTTAAACGTTCATGTCACATCATACAAGCACATATATCATGATTATTATACAAATGGTTGAAATGTTAAAAATACTACATGCACTAAATAAATGACGACCTTACCTAATGGGAAGACACTTCAAGGTAAAAACTGATCATGATAGTCTTAAACACTTTTTGGAACAATGACTATCTTCAGAAGAGCAACAAAAATGGGTCACAAAGATGTTGGGTTATGACTTTGAAATCATCTACAAAAAAGGGAAGCTAAATTTTGTTGTAGATGCACTCTCAAGAAAGAATGAAGAGGTGGAAGCATTTCTTTGTGCCATTTCTATTATCCAACCAGGTTGGATAACCAAAGCAAGCGATGAATGGAAGAAGGAGGAAGAAGTGTGGACACTCATTCAAAAGTTGTAGCAAGATCCTAGTAGATTTGATACATTTAGTTGGAAAAATGATTCCTTATGGTACAAATATCGCTTATATATTTGTAAGAATTCCCAACTAAAACAAAAGATTCTTTTGGAATTGCACACTTATCCTTTAGGAGGACACTCGAGATTTTTAAAACTTACCACAAGGTGAAGAAATATTTTTTTTGGGATGGCCTTAAATCTGATATTCAAAATTTTGTGGCAGAATGTTTAGTTTTCTAGCAAAATAAAGTTGATACAATTAAGAACCTGGGTCTTCTACAACCTTTATCCATTCCAAGTCAACGTTGGGAGGAGATTTCAATGGATTTTATCACAGGTTTACCTAAGTCCGAAGGAAAGAGTGTCGTAATGGTGGTAGTTGATAGAATTACCAAGTATGCACACTTTTGTGAATTATATCATCCATTTAAATTAAGTACTGTTGCTATTGCATTTATGGAAACAATTCAAAAGCTACATGGAAACCCAAATATTATTGTAAGCGACAAAGAACCCATTTTTACTGGAAATTTCTGGATGAAATTATTTTCCTATTTGGGTACTCAACTAGCTCATAAATCATTTGATCATCCTCAATCCAATGGTCAAATTGAGATAGTGAATAAAATTTTGAAAGGATATCTTCGTTGTTTTGTATCTGATAAACAAACAAAATGGGTCAAGTGGTTACCTCTCACTAAATGGTGGTATAACACTTCCTTCCATACTGCAGCAAAAATGACCCCATTTATGGCACTTTATGGATATCATCCACCATCCATCACATCATATTTAAGAGAAAATTCGAAGGTTCAAGCAGTGGAAGATCACATCGAGCATCAGCAAGAAGTTCTACAACTCTTAAAGGATAACCTGAATTTGGCACAAAATCGAATGAAACAACAGGCAGATCAACATCGTAGCGAGAGAAGTTTTGATGTAGGAGATTGGGTATTTTTACGGCTACAACCATACAAACAAATGTCCCTCAAGCAAGCAAAGAAGGATAATAAATTATCGCCAAAGTACTATAGTCCTTACAAGGTGTTGCAAAAGATTGGTACTATGGCATACAAATTGGAGCTTCCTGCTTCTTCGCGAGTACATCCAGTTTTCCATGTTTCATGCTTAAAGAAGGTTATAGGTGAAAAATTCGATTCAATTAATGGCTGAACTGCGGAAAAATCATATTGGAACCCCAAGCGTTGAAGCGAACTGTATACGAAATCAATCAATTTCGAGTATCTTTTCCTCAAGTGTTAGGTTTTAATATTTTGCTAGTTGAAAATTCAAAGATGAGACAACATATAACCACTTTCAGACCTTAGGATCTAGCCCTCCTAGGTCCAGAGAGGGATCTCTCTATGATTATCAAAGGATATATGTCTTTGAAGTTCTAAATTATGGTTTTAGGCTAGTTATAGGCTCAAGATTGGTTATTTGATTGTTTGAGTTTGGTTGTTGAGACTCAGGAAGGAAGGTTTCATCATAAGACAAGGATGGGTAAAGAAGGAAGCTAGGCAAAGGTAGATAACTCAGGGAACATCAAGGCCATTGGGCAATGGAGTCAAGAAAGGATTTACTTATGTTCAATGTGTAAGCTTCAATTGGGCTAGTCATCTAGAGCATTTGGATCTCAAAGGCTGATTGGTGGGATGGAACACTAAGGAATGAGAATGAAGGATGGAAAACCATCTGATTCCGTCTATAGATCAGGCCAGAGGTCATTTAACTCCAGGCCTGCTTGGACAAAACCATAGGTAACACAAGGGGTCTTGAAAAGGTTTGTATGGAAGGGCAGGTTATGAAGAAGGCAGCGACGGGGCTTTACTCCAATGTTCACTATTTCGGTAGTATTGTAAAAGGAATCGAATCTGAGTTACACCAACGCACATCGAAGCGGAAATAATCGTACTACGGTTTAGTCGGTCAAGCAATATTGAATACACATATGAAGCTGAAGAACATTGAAGCTGAAGGAGAAGTGGGATATAAGGTACCTAACAAGGTAAACTTATATCATACATTGAGTATCGATCAAGAAGAACATAAAATAGGCAAATAAACCACAGAGATAGGAAGAACATCACCAAGCTAGCACGTAGATCAAGGATCGATGAAAGCGCTTATCATGTTAAACACTACACCAATAAAGTACATCAACACTTCGCTTTTACATTAGCTGAATACATCATATTTCACCGACCTAACATACAAGCCTTTTGAAACTTGCTAGAACAGAATACTAAATTCAGTAAACTATATAACCTTTACAATTCATACAGATTTGGAAGAGGAAGAAGCCCCGGTAGGAAATACAATAAACGAATGTCATTAAGACAGAATCGGCGGAGTGTCCACGCCCATGCTGCTTAACGGCTTGTTGCAGCGCTGTAGGTACTATGTGATCTGGTCCGGAGATTTCCGTCAGGTCAGATTTTGACCTCTGGTGTTCCTTTGGAGCTCTTTCGGCGCCTGGAGCTCTGTGCTCTGCTGTTCGGCCCTGTTGAAAGGAACGAACTGGATGGAAGTCTGTATGGCCCTCCATGCTTCTTTAATGCTGCTCGGCGGTCCCGGAGAAGTTATGTCAATGCAATTTATTGCTTATGGGCTCGAGGAAGCATGGAGGCGCTGCAGGAAGGTGTACTTTTGGAGGAAAATGCGCTCTGCTGTTAGGTGGCGCAGTAATGGCTTCCTAGTGCGCTCATTGGTCTTCAAGCAGTGCCTTAATCCTTTGACTGTATGATTAAAACATTAATCTTCAATTACGGCTCGAATCCTTCTCAGATCTTGCTTCTGCTGCTTCGCTCGCCGGCTGAAATGGCCTCTCTGTGCTGTTTCGCATCATAAAATAAACCTGTTAAGACCTGGCAGTGGTGGCGGAGAAGTGCAGTGGAGGCGGTGGAAAGGCGGCGGAATGATGAAAATAGTGGAGATGCAGACGGAGGAGTTAAACTTACGAACGATACGTTTGATGGTGGAGTGCAGCGCAGACCGTTAGATTTAGGTCTGGGGACAAAGATCAACGGTGGAGATTGAGTGATCGGGACTATACACAGGATGGAAAAAACACATGAAATGCAATGGAAAACGAGCGTAAGAGTGGGACCCAGTGGAGGCGGAGGGCGATTGAACAAGGACCGTCCGATCTGGGAGAGACGAACGGTCACGATGCAATCACAGCATCGCGATCGGAGCGCACAACATAAAAGTTCCGATTGCGATTGAGAGGGAGGACGCGATTGAGCGACAGCCGTCGGATCACGGATTGAACGAACGGACAGGATTGAATCGGGCGGAGGAGGAAAAGATTTGCGATTGGATGCAGGCCGTCCGATCTGGCGGGGAGATCAACGGTGGAGATGTAATCGGAGGCGAGACAGGAAGACTTGCGATCAGCGATTGGAGGGACAGAGCGATTGAGCGCTGGCTGTTGATCTCGGGTCTAGATCAACGGCTCACAGTCCATCGGAGGGAGAAACATGTGGTGCGAAGGGAAATGATGCGATCAGCGCTGAGCCGTTGGATCCTGCAACAAACGGACGGCGGGGATTTAATCGGAGACGGAGGGAAGGGAACCAGTGATTAAGCACTGACCATCCGATTGGGGATCAGATTGACGGTTGAGATGCAATCGGAGGGCAGAGAAAAGGACTTGCGATCAGCGCTCGGGAGGAAGGTGCGATTAAACGTGAACCGTCGATCTGCGGGAAGAACGGACGGTCAGGATGAGATCGGAAGGTTGGCGCGATCGGGGGATCGGGGGTTGCGATGACAGTCGGATCAGAAGGGAGATGGACGGTGGAGATTTAATCAGAGGATCTTAATCGAGGGGGGCGTGATGAGTGTTGTGATTGTGATCGGAGGGGCGGGCGCGATTGAGCGCGGACCGTCGATGTGCGCGAAAGATCAACGGTGGGAGACGTGATCGGAGGATCGGGAGACAGGCTTGCGATCAATCGGAGGTCGGACGCGGAGAGTTGCGATTGCGATTGAATGGGGTAATGCGATTAGCGATCCGCCGTCAGATCTATGATAGATCGACGGCACACAACGCATCGCGGGACTTACGTTAAAAATCAATCGCATCGGGGCTTTTGAGTTTTACAAAGGAAATAGACCCCCGCCGATGCTCTGATTGCGATTGGCCCCGGGACTTAAGCGCTTGGTCCTGGGGATGGGTCACGTGGGGAAGTGGTTGGAAAGGGGCCAGCGGGAAAGGGGCCAGGCCTTATAATAAGGTCGGAAAGTGGGTTTTGGCCCCTTTTAATGGATTTTAAAAGGTGAAGGAGGGGAACGATAGAGAAATATAGGGGGATAATGGCCATCAAAGGGGAAGGGTGGAAATTAAAGGGGATTTTTGGGGGAATTTGAAGGGTAAAATGGGGAAATAGAAAGGGAGAAAAATGAGGGATAAAAAGAGGCTAGATGGGGGAAAAATAAAGGGGGGATGGAATCTTTGGGCATTTCTTTATCAGTAGAGGGGCTTTAAAAGGGGAATCAGCAGAGGGGAAACCATCAAAGGATGAAGGGCACAAAGAGGCTTCAAGGGGACTGTATTTTCAGGGGAAAAGCATTCCTTGAAGACTCAACAACACATTAGCCCCCTAATTGCTTGTCAAAAATTCATAGGGGGGCTAACAGTGGCTCCACATGGGGATGGCTTCTTTTTGAAGGAGCCAAGAAACCGGAAGATGATCTCTTGGTGTAGGCCAGGTGCCTACTGCTTGAACCATCCATATCTCTCTTTGATCTGCTGCCACAAACCATGAAGACATCCAAATCAGTGGAAACATTTTCCCAACCAATCTACCTACCCAAACTAGAGTTCTAACAATCTTCCCCATGGGTGCATTTGAATTAGCAGACCCTTTGCATTTATTTGCAGAACAAAAACAAACCTATTCTAATTCTACCCTTATTGCTCCATGAGGCCAGATTAGACTGTTGACCTCATCTTCTCTCTCTACCTACACTACTACCTGTTGAGATTAAACTGTTCAACAGGTTTCTTCACCTACATTCTAAGACAGGAAATTTAAACACAGCCAAGCCATGATTAGATAGTCTGACTTGCTGGGCAGAAATTGGAAGAAAACAAAACTGTGAAGGCATGGAATTCCATAACTGTGAAACATCCTTCTTTCTTTCTTGTGACTCAGGTTTTGAGCATGTTTGAGTCACTTCTATCCTTTGCTCCAGCTCTGATCTTAGAGCTGGATGCTCTTTTACTGCTGATCCAGATTTTGAGCTTGTTAGGACCAGCTATTCTTGCCCCCTTTTGGCTCAGATTTTGAGTTTATTAGAGCCAATCCTCTTGCCTCAGAGGTTCAAGTTTTGATCATTTCTGAACCTCCCTTTTCATCCTGCTTTTTTTTTTTGGAACATTTTCTTCACTTTTGCTGAAAATGAAAATTTGCAACGGTATATACAATGGAAATGGAACATGGAAATGGAGAATTAGCAGAGATAGTGTTTGAGCATCCTGCCGTTGACAGGACCCCCAAACAGCTCTGTGCCATCAGTTTCTTGCAAGAAAAACGCATTAGGACCCACAGTGTCTTGAATGATGAACGGGCCTTGCCACAGGCTGTCGAATTTGCCATGTTTGCCTTTATTCTCTCTTCTTGAATCCCACTTCAGGACCTTGTCCCCAACTTTGAAATTTGCTGCTTTGGTTCTTTTGTCAAACTGCCTTTTCATGTTTTCCTGCACTTTGATAGCTCTGTCATAAACTTGCTCCCTTGTCTGCTGGAGATGGATTGTTGCATTAATTCTCCTTATCATGCTGTCTTCTTCTGATTGGACCTCTTGAATAAGCTTTACTACTGGTATCCCAAGGCTAGAGGGGAAAACTGCTTCTGTCCCATAAACCAGCTGAAAGGGTGATGTGCCAATAGACTTCTTTGTAGTGAGCCTGTCTGCCCACAAAGCATGTATCAACTTTTTATGCCAAGACCTTTTGTTTTCTTCCAGCAGCTTCTTAATGATTGTAACCAGGCTTTTATTTGATGATTCAGCTAGGCCATTACCCTGGGGGTAATAGGCAGTTGAATGTCCAAGCGCAATTCCGTACCTGTGACAGAAATCAATCATTCTTTTGGATCCGAAAGCAGCATCATTGTCAGTGATTATTTTCCTTGGGCAGCCAAACCGAGACAGGATGAAGTCTTCTAGGAACCTAATGATGACCGAATCAGTGGCATTCCTAGTGGGTATGGCTTCAATCCACTTAGTGAAGTAATCAGTGGCAGTCAAGATCCATTTATGTTGCCCAGAGGAAGAGGGGTGAATTTCTCCAATGAAGTCTAAGCCCCATTGCATGAAAGGACCTTCTATGGTGATAGGTTGCAGAGGGAGGGGGAGGAGCTTTCTTTTGCCCTCAAAAATTTGGCATTTGTGGTAGGTGAGGATCATTTTATGGACATCACTGAAGAGTGTGGGCCAATAGTAACCAGCCCTGAGTATCTTATTTGCAGTGGCCTTCCAACTCAGGTGGCCCCCACACTCCCCAGCATGGAATTCGTGTTTGATTCTTTCAGCCTCGGTTTCAGACAAACATTTCAGTAAAAGGCCATTTGGATTTTTCCAATATAGACTCTCATTCAAAATGCAGTAATTTCTAGCTTTGAGTTTTATGAATCTGGCCTTTGTTTTGGACAGTTCCGGAGGGGCATTGAGGTGTGTGAGCACGTAAAGGATATCAATGTACCAAGGAGAGTTCTGAAACTGCTCCTCAATAGTTGGATAGGGCAATCCTTCCTGCTCATCCAGGGCATTCATCATGTTGATATCAAGGGCCTGTAGATTAGTTTCAGCCATCAATTGGGCCAGGCCTTGACCTTTGATCAGCTTAGTGGGTTTGATTTCAATGTCATATTCTAAAATCGTGGCAATCCATTTGCCCCTTTTCCCATCAGGGTCTTGGGACAAGATATCTTTGACCACTGTGTTTGGCACATAGGCAATGGTGTGAGAATGCAGAATATACACCCTAAAGTCTTTTAAGGCCTTAATCAGGGCATAGGCCTGCTTTTCCATAATGTTGTACTTTAAGGGTGCATCTCTTAAGGCTTTACTGAAGAAAGCTATAGGCTGTTCCTTACCTTCCGAATTTTTTTGCAGCAAAACTGCAGCTATTGTGTGGGGGGAGGCAAATGAAAAGACTGTGGGTAGTAACCCGAGGCCGGGGGTCGAGGTTATTGGGGCTTGGGTGGAGCAAAGTAATGATCGACTCAAACATTTTTACAGTCCACTTGATTCCTGCATCTTTCTTTAGCATTTCAGTCATTTTCCTAAGATGCTCAGCAAGATTGGGGATAAATGTTCTGAGGAAATTTCCCTCAAGAAAACTAAGAAGGATAATAAATTATCTCCAAAGTACTATGGTCCTTATAAGATGTTGCAAAATATTGGTACTATGGCATACAAATTGGAGCTTCCTGCTTCTTCATGAGTGCATCCATTTTTCCATGTTTCATGCTTAAAGAAGGTTATAGGTGAAAAAATTCCAGTTCAAACAATATTTCCAGAACTTCATGAGGAAGGAAAAATCATATTGGAACCTGGAAGCACACGGAAAACAAGAACTCGAGCATCAATAAATCAATCAATTTCGCAGTATTTCATCAAGTGTGTTGGGGTTCTCATGTTGCACAAGCCGGGACAGAGACCAAAAAGATGAGACAACATAGAACCACTTTCTGTACCTTAGATCTAGCTCCTCTAGGTCCAGAGAGGGATCTCTCTATGATTATCAAAGGATATATGTCTTTGAAGTTCTAAATTATGGTTTTAGGCTAGTTATAGGCTCAAGGTTACTTGTTTGATTGTTTGAGTTTGGTTGTTGAGAATCAAGAAGGAAGGTTTCATCACAAGACAAGGATGGGTGAAGAAGGAAGCTAGGCAAAGGTAGATAACTCAGGGAACATCAAGGCCATTGGGCAATGGAGTCAAGAAAGGATTTACTTATGTTCAAGGTGTAAGCTTCAATTGGGCTAGTCATCTAGAGCATTTGGATCTCAAAGACTGATTGGTGGGATGGAACACGAAGTGATGAGAATGAAAGATGGAAAACCATCTGATTCTGTCTATAAATCAGGCCAGAGGTCATTTAACTCCAGACCTGCTTGGACAAAACCGTAGGCAACACGAGGGATCCTGAAAAGGTTTATATGGAAGGGAAGGTCATGAAGAGGCAGCGACAGGCTTTACACCTCCCAATGTTCCTAACCTCTTTCAATTAAATCTTAACAAAAACATCTGAATACCGATTTTACCAACTCGCACATCAGAGAGTAGGCAATAATCATCCACTACACTGGTTTAGTCAATAAAAAAAAATATTCAGACACACATATGAGCAGAAAACATTCAAGACTGAGAGAGCTGGGATATAAGGTACCTAACAAGGGTAAATCTTATATCATGCATTCAGATGTCAGTCAGAAGAACATGAAATGAAATGGAAATAAACACAGAGATAGGAAGAACATCACCAACTGCTGTAGATCAGGATCCAATGAAAACTGCTTATCATGTTAAACACTACACCAATCAGGTACATCACTGCCCAAAGCTTTTACATTCAGCCTGAATACATCATATTTCTCAGCCTATCATACAACTGTTACACAGGAAACTTGGCTCGGGACAGAATACTTGCAGTTTGCTAATAAAACTAACAACAACCTTTACAATTCATGCTCAGGGATCTTTATAGGAGAAGAGGAAGAAGCCCCGGTAGGAAATACAATAAACGAATGTCATTAAGACAGAATCGGTGGAGTGTCCACGCCCATGCTGCTTAACGGCTTGTTGCAGCGCTGTAGGTACTATGTGATCTGGTCCGGAGATTTCTGTCAGGTCAGATTTTGACCTCTGGTGTTCCTTTGGAGCTCTTTCGGCGCCTGGAGCTCTGTGCTCTGCTGTTCGGCCCTGTTGAAAGGAACGAACTGGATGGAAGTCCGTATGTCCCTCCATGCTTCTTTAATGCTGCTCGGCGGTCCCCGGAGAAGTTCTGTCAATGCAATTTATTGCTTATGGGCTCGAGGAAGCATGGAGGCGCTGCAGGAAGGTGTACTTTTGGAGGAAAATGCGCTCTGCTGTTAGGTAGCGCAGTAATGGCTTCCTAGTGCGCTCATTGGTCTCTCAAGAAGGCTTGAATCCTTTGACTGTAGGATTAAAACATTAATCTTCAATTACAGGCTCGAATCCTTCACAAGTCCTGCTTCTGCTGCTTCGCTGGCCGGCTGAAATGGCCTCTCTGTGCTAATCCGCACAGTGGAAAGAACTGTAAAACCAGGCGGCGGTGGTGGAAAAATGCGGTGGAGGCGGAGGAATGGTGGCGGAATGATGAAAACAGTGGAGATGCAGACGGAGGAGTCAAAACTTATGCACGATACGTTTGGTGGTAGAGTACGTTGCACCGTTAGATTTAGGTCTGGGGACAAAGATCAACGGTGGAGATTGAGTGATCGGGACTATACACAGGATGGACAAAACACATGAAATGCAACGGAAAACGAGCGTAAGAGTGGGACCCAGTGGAGGCGGAGGGCGATTGAACAAGGACCGTCCGATCTGGGAGAGACGAACGGTCACGATGCAATCGCAACATCGCGATCGGAGCGCACAACATAAAAGTTCCGATTGCGATTGAGAGGGAGGACGCGTTTGAGCGACAGCCGTCGGATCACGGATTGAGCGGACGGACAGGATTGAATCGGGCGGAGGAGGAAAAGATTTGCGATTGGATGCAGGTCGTCCGATCTGGCGGGGAGATCAACGGTGGAGATGTAATCGGAGGCGAGACAGGAAGACTTGCGATCAGCGATTGGAGGGACAGAGCGATTGAGCGCTGGCCGTTGATCTCGGGTCTAGATCAACGGCTCACAGTCCATCGGAGGGAGAAACATGTGGTGCGAAGGGAAATGATGCGATCAGCGCTGAGCCGCTGGATCCCGCAACAAACTAGACGAAGGCGGGGATTTAATCGGGAGACGAGGGAAGGGAACCGCTGATTGGCCACGACCGTTCGACCTGGGATCGACGACGGTTGAGATGCAATCGGAGGGCAGAGAAAAGGACTTGCGATCAGCGCTCGGGAGGAAGGTGCGATTAAACGTGAACCGTTGATCTGCGGGAAGAACAGACGGTCAGGATGAGATCGGAAGGTTGGCGCGATCGGGGGATCGGGGGTTGTGATGACCGTCGGATCAGAAGGGAGATGGACGGTGGAGATTTAATCGGAGGATCCCAATCGGGGGGGCGTGATGAGTGTTGCGATTGTGATCGAAGGGGCGGGCGCGATTGAGCGCGGACCGTCGATGTGCGCGAAAAATCAACGGTGGGAGACGTGATCGGAGGATCGGGAGACAGGCTTGCGATCAATCGGAGGTCGGACGCGGAGAGTTGCGATTGCGATTGAATGGGGCAATGCGATTAGCGCTCCGCCGTCAGATCTATGATAGATCGACGGCACACAACGATCGCGGGACTTACGTTAAAATCAATCGCATCGTTTTGAGTTTCAAAGGAAATATACCCCCGCCGATGCTCCGG
Organism: Pinus albicaulis; assembly: GCA_034641835.2. NCBI lineage: Eukaryota > Viridiplantae > Streptophyta > Pinopsida > Pinales > Pinaceae > Pinus > Pinus albicaulis. The sequence goes on from CM076572.1 coordinate 1,321,668,744, forward strand.
ATTGAGATTGGCCCCGGACTTAAGCGTTTGCTTGGTCCTGGGGATGGGTCACGTGGGGAAGTGGTTGGAAAGGGGCCAGCGGGAAAGGGGCCAGGCCTTATAATAAGGTCGGAAAGTGGGTTTTGGACCCTTTTAATGGATTTTAAAAGGTGAAGGAGGGGAACGATAGAGAAATAGAGGGGGATAATGGCCATCAAAGGGGGAAGGGTGGAAATTAAAGGGGATTTTTGGGGGAATTTGAAGGGTAAATGGGGAAATAGAAAGGGAGAAAAATGAGGGATAAAAAGAGGCTGGATGGGGGAAAAATAAAGGGGGGATGGAATCTTTGGGCATTTCTTTATCAGCAGAGGGGCTTTAAAAGGGGAATCAGCAGAGGGAAAACCATCAAAGGATGAAGGGCACAAAGAGGCTTCAAGGGGACTGTATTTTCAGGGGAAAAGCATTCCTTGAAGACTCAACAACACATTAGCCCCCTAATTGCTTGTCAAAAATTCATAGGGGGGCTAACAAAGTGGAAGAACTTAACCACTGAATATTGTACATGGGAGGATGATAATTTTATACAGAAGCACCCAGAGCTACTCAAGATTTGAGGACAACACTTTTTTAAAGTAGAGGGGAATTTTATGTCCCTATATTACTAGTGTATTTCCTTATTGTTATTAGTGTATCCCCCTTATTGTTATTGTTGTACCCATGTAACCCCAATTTTGTTATTATTGTTCCCTTACATTATTATTGTTAGGTTGGCTAGGATCCATGGACTCGTATATATAGAAGGAAGTTTTGTCATTTGTATCATCCAAGAATTGTTTATTTATGTAATGTAAAGGAGGTTGCCCCCTCGAAGTGGCTTATTTCTAAGGCGTTGATCTCTCTTTTCTTCTATTTTTGGAGTTGGTTTCATAACATATTTCCCTAACCATAATTTAATTATGAAAATAAAAAATATGCATAATGTTAAATTGCATCAATTCAAACCATAATAACAACACCTGAAACATAAGACACAAGATTAAATAGTGTTAGATGACTTTATATAGTCTTAAGGCTGAAAATTTTGATATAGCATCGAATATGAACATAATAGAATATAAACATATGTCACATGTTATAAAAAGTTCTAAAAAATAATCAAATCATTCATAATCTAGAACCATATATCATATAACACCATGATATAAGCATAACATCAATCCATAACTAAGGCAAGGAACTATGTAAAAACAAACTAAAAACAATGATTTTGCATGTATGCTTGACAAAATAGGCCTATGATGTTATGAAGTTGCTCATAATAACAACAGTAACATGATATCTATGATTGCATAACCTGTCACAAATCAAAATCATTCTCCCGGCTATAATCAAATCAACATTATCCCAGCAGACCACCTAAGACTACATTTATTTTTCCATGGGGTAATTTTTCTTATCGTAAGCTCCCATTTTGTTTAAATAATGTTGGGGCCATGTTTAAAATTGATATGTATTACACTTTTAATGACATTAAACACATCGTGAAAACTTATTTGTATGATCTCCCTGCTCATTCTAAACATCAGGATGATCACCCAATACATCTTAGGGCTATTTTTCTTCATTGTAGACAGTATAAAATTCGACTCAACCTGCAAAAATGTGTGTTCTTTGTAAGTTCTGGTCAACTCCTGGGTTTTTTCATTTCAAAACAAGGAATTTGTATTGATCCTCTAAAAGTGCATGCGATCTTCTCTCGTTCAGTTACAAAGACTCAAAGGGAAAGCTAACTTCCTGTGGAGTTATGTCCCTAATTACACTAAGTTTACCAAATGATTCCCTCGCTTACTGAAAAATGGGTCCCCTTATATTAGGATGACGCTTCTCAGAAATCATTTACTGCCCTCAAAGATGTAATGGTTCAGGATTCTATTTTATACCCCCGTGATTATTAGCACGATTATTTCATGTGTCTTGTTGCTGCCATCTCTACTATAGCAAAGGTATTGGTCCAAGAAGACTATATAGGGGTTGAACATCTCATTTATTATCTGATTTGGAACCTCAAAGATACCAAAATTAGGTATACTCACATATAAAAGTTAGATTTGGTGGTTGTTCAAGTCATCCAAAAAATTCACCATTACATCTTACTTCGAAAAACTATGGTCATTTCGTATTGCAACCCTATGACATATATACTTTCATGTCAATTTCTGAGGGGTAAATACTCTAAGTGGATTGTCATTCTGTAATATTTTGACCTAGAGTTCATCAAGACCAAGTCGAATAAATCCCTTGTTTTCATCAAGCTTATGTGTGACCTTCCTTCTCCTTATTCTGAATATAGATCGGAAGATTTTATCCCTCACGAGTTATTATTTCTATTTTCTTCATCTGACCTACGGTATGGATATTTTCTGATCTATCTCTAGATCCACACTTTCTAGCACAATACCACTCACTCTTAGAAACGATGTACTTGATATCAATCCCAAAATTACGTCATTATCTGTGACACCCTTTACCCTCGTGATATTGATACGATTTTAAGGATGTTCCTCACCCTTGAGGAGGCTGAGAAATTCCTTTATGAATTCCACTTGGGGTCACGTGACAAACATGTATTTGGTTATGCTACTGCATAGAATATCTTATGCGATGGTTACTTTTTTCCTACTATCTTCCGTGACTACATCCTCGTTGTCTAGAAGTTCCATGCACACCAAATGTACGATCATAAGATTCATGTTCTACCTACTCCATTGAATCTCGTTGTTGCTGTTGGTCCCTTTGAAAAATTGGGCATTGACTTTATGACATGTAACCCTCACTCATCCAAGGGGAATGGTTATATCATTATAGTTGTTGACTAATTTACTAAGTGGGTTGAGGTGATGCCTACATATAGCAACACCGGAGAAAGGACTGTATATGTCTTCTTCAATCACATTATTGATAGGTTTTGTTTACCGAAATAATAGTTAAAGATCACAGAAAGCATTTCCAGAATCATATGATGACCGAACTAGCTACTAAGTTGGGACTTTCACATGAAAATTCCACTCGTTACTATCCACGGGCTAATGGAAAAGTTTAGGATGTTAACAAATTCCTTAAGACTATGCTTCAACACATGGTAGGGGTCCACATATGTGACTGGAACTTGCTTATTTACGGTGCCTTGTGGGAATACCAAACCTCAGTTAGGAATACTACCAGATTCACATCCTTTCAGTTGGTCTATGTTCTGGAAGTGATCCTCCACATTGAATGTGAAATTTGATCATTAAAAATATCTATAGAACTTCTTCCTACCACTTCTGTAGAGGAGGAGCGTCTTTTGCATCTAATGCATTTGGATGTAAATCGTCGTGACATTGCTTTGGCCAATTAAGCTCATAAAAGACACGTCAAGGTTTAATACAACAAAAATTTCAAGCCTTGTGTCTTCTCGGAAGGAGACCCGGTTCTCTTATATGACCAGGGGGTCAATAAGTTAAGTCCAGGAAATTTCATTAGGGGAATTTTGAGGTCTAAAATGGGCATCTTAAAGAAAATGTAAAATCAAAATTCACTTTATGAGAACCAATCACATTTTAGGGGATGACATCATCCCTAATGGTTGAGGTGGCATTACTTGAGTTAAAGGTACTTACTTGTCACATTCTCAATGGAGGATAAAAGCTTATGGTTAACCATGGTAGTGCTCTAAGTACTTTTAATTTCAAAGTAAAGTACTCATAATAAATTTCATTTCACACTTTTTGAATAAAAATATATTATTTTCATTTCATATTTCTTGAAAGAAACAATGCATATCCTTATACATTTATTATATTATATTATTTTTATATGGTATATTAATTACATGTTATTATACAATTTAAATAATATAAATTTTAATTAATAGCATATAATATAATTAAGAATTTATAAATTTATATTTATATTTTATTTTAAGTTATTTAAGTACAAAGGACAAATGCATTAGATGTTCAATGATATTGATTTTTTCTTGAAAATCTCATTCTTATTTATAGTCACATCAATACAATTTTTTTATTAATTTTATTTTGGTATAAATTTTGAATTGAATTTAACTATGGTTACATGGATTGTGGTGCAAAAAGTGAATTTCAAATTCATAAATATTATTTTATTGGTTTAGCTATTATTTGATTATTTCCTTAGGAGGTCCATTTTAGACCTCAAAATGCCCCCAATGCAAACCTATGTTGTTGGGTACATACATTTTGAAGTGAGTCCTTGCAAAAGGGGCCTATGAATTAGTATATTTCGATGGAGTTCCATTGGCGCGGGCTAAGAATGGGTTGTACCTCAAAAAATGTTATGCTTGATCTCATGCATAGTAAACTTTGTACATACTCTCTATAGGTGTGTTGAGTGTGTCTTCATTGTGTCTTTTCAAATTTTCCCATGGTTTCTATTGATCCCGTTTACGTTTGTTTTGCATATGTCGAAATCTCTCAAACCATACATTGGTTATGCTGATGGTGCAAGTCGTAGAACTCTGAACCTATCTTCAGCAACATGGGATTTATTTTCTCCAAACAGTGAGCTAGTGAGTAACTCAATGATGTTTCTAGCGATTTCTGCATAATTGGGTATAAATCAAGTCAAAAAAATTATTATGCCCAGAAAGGCTTGGATTTATTTCCTGTTTCTTGGCAATGAAATGTTTTTTATCATCTCGACCCTCTTGGGGTCGATTTTAACTCCCTATTTTGCCACTATATGTCCCAATATCAGCTGGATGTTATTGGTATTATTCATGAATTTGTTTAGTTTCTCAAAAGGAATAAATATGCTCATAGATGATTGTTCTTTGTTACAACCTTAAATTTGATCCATAGAATGGTTTTTTTTCATTTCACTTATTTTCTTGTTTCCTCTAGTTTTTAGTAGGTTAGATTCTTAAAATAATTAAGCTGAACTTTAATAAGAATAATTACTCTATCTCTTCACCTGGCCTTTTTGATATTTAATATGTTCACAAAATTTTGGTATGGCCCTATCGATATGGTTTGGTCATCATAAATTCTTGAAGCCCATTCTCATCCATTTCATTAATCCATAATTAGGATCGGAAATCTTTCATGATTCGTGAACCACCATTTACAAAACTTCATCAATTGAATGACTCCTAGGAATAATTGTGAAATATTTAAATCCTACGATTATGACGTGCTAGGCACTGGTCCCTTAAACAACCCAGAGGTTCTCTATAGTAGTTACAACATATTTTTGGCATCGTTGTTGGGGAATGAATTAGAGAACCTTTCCCTGGGATACAACAAGTTCACACCCTTCTGTCAGGTGAGCACGAAGGGTTGGGGGTTGTATATCTCTCGCCTTGGAGACTCCACTCTCAGAGTTTTAAGTCCAAGAAATCATGGCTTTCACCAGGCCCCACAGTTGGTTAAACACCTCTCAGCAGAAGACACCCTCAATATCTGACCCCGAGAAGTTAATATTTAAAGGAATTTGGAAGGAGAAGACCTCAGTCAGTCTCAACTACCCCCTTTCCCTCTCGAAGCCTCTTATTCCTCCACTCAAAGAGCTAACATATGCCACTTGAGTTTTAGAATACCTCCTAGACAGGGATAATGTCCACAGTTCCTTCAAGTCATAAATAAAAGAAGAAGCATAATTTATTATTGCCCCTTTTCGTGCATCCCATCCTTAACCCGAGACTAAATAATTTAAATGGATCTCGATGAATTTCATCCAACATAAAATAAAATCTTTACCTCCTTTGATCATACCTGTTACCCCTCATATTGTGCATCAACATGCTCATAACATAACTCTACCCCCTCCCCTACACAACATGGCAGTACCTGGTTTTCTATTGAATAAGTATGCCCCCTTTTCCCTACCACAATTGTTGAATGAAATGCCACAATATTACTTAAATATCCTTCCCTATTTCATGGGAGAGGACATTGCCATAGCACAGAGACACATTGATAATTTATGCACTTTCATGGAAAACTTGAATGTTGACCACCTTGATGTGGTGTTGATACTTTTCATCCAATATTTGGATGGTGAGGCTCGGAAGTGGTTTAAATATTTGACTGACAACTATTTCCATACCTAGGAGGAGATGGAAAATGATTTCACACTGAAATGGGGAGAGAAAAGAGACCATGGCTATATATTTGCAGATTTCAATGCCATGAAAAAGAGACATAATGAAGATGTTACTGATTTCATTAAGAGATTCAATAAATTGTGCAATAATATTCTAGAAGAAATAAAGCCTCCTCAAGAAGAAATTAAAGTAGTCTTTGTTGGATCCTTTGAACCAGAATTTGATTTTACACTCCGAGGAAGGAAATCTATGACCCTAAATCAGATCTAGACTGATGCCTTGGAAGTAGAAGAAAAATTTTCTTCCACGGGTAAATTGAAGGGGAAACTAGATCATGGAGGAAGAAAGAGAGGCAAGGAGGAGACAAGCACCTCAAACCAAGAATAGGAATCCCAAGAGTAGATGATATAAGAGATGAACTAGTTGATCCGGAATCTGTACAACAAGTTGGTAAAGCTAGAATTGGAAACCAAGAGTCCCCCCCCCCTCGTTAAAATAAAATGATCCCCAATAGAGGTTTCAACGCACAATACCAGAGGCACCCACTAAAATTGTTGAAAAGAGAGAGGAAGGCACAACAGGACCATATTCAGCCTCCAATGTACGTAGAAGAGGAAATGGAAGGATAGATGGATGAAGTCACGACCACGCAAGAGAATCAATTCTTCACCTATTCCGACAAAGAGGGCGAGGTTGCATTGCAACAGGAAGATGGGGAAGAGAAATATTATCCCCCAGATGATAAATATATTGAAATTTATTGTAGGTAGTTTGTGGATTTTATGCAGGCTCAATTACACAAGAAGTATGACCTTTGGTCCTCCAGGAAGAGGTCACGCATGCAGGATCAAACTGAAGAGTCAGGATCAAGAATTTGGGGCCTAGTGGATTCATCTAACAAAGGTAAGAAGCCACTAGATCCAATTTACCACCAACCAGCTATTGTTCACAAACCTTTAGTGAGGAAGCCAAAAATAGCTAAAGTCGAGAAGTCCCCTTCACCTTCACAGTCTCTAACTAACCATGATAGGGAACCCACTGAAAATAATTCTTCCTAAAAGGGTTCCTCCACATTTATTCTTCAGAAATAATTAGAGAAAGTAAAGATCCATGTACCTCTTGCAAAAAATTTTAAACAACCAAATTATAAAGCCCAGGTGTCTCAATTCATTTGTCCATCCCTTGCAGTCCCCATCCCAAACAGTCTGAATCTCCAATAAGAAATACCTATGGTAGTCTTTGGACCTCATGTAGAAGAAAAATATTCTTCAACTCCTCCTTTTTATGTGACTCTGGTAGTACATGATCTCTTATATCATAATTGCATGCTGGAATCAGGAGCATATCACAGCCTAATGCCTCTATCCGTCATGGAAAATTTTGGGCTACAAATCACCCGACCTTACAAATATCTTTATTCCTTCGACTCTAAGAGAGTGAAATGATTGGGGATGATAAAATATGTGGTGGTGAACGTAGCTCAAATTCAAACAAAGAGTGTGGTGATGGACATAGTACTGGCAGACATACCTACTAGGCCCGGGATTCTATTTTCCAGGTCATGGAGATCCAAAATTGGAGGATCGATAAAGCTAGATATGACATATGCCACCATCCCTATGTTCAGGGGGGAAGAGAGGATATTATATCGAGAATCAAGGTTTGTGAAAATAGTAACTCAAGATAATGAATCTACCAATGCTCCTTTATATGGTAAATATTGTGAGTTTTCCTATCTTATGTTAGATGAGGATGATATTATTTTGGATGAAAATAAAACCCTGTCCCCGAGGCAGATAAATTAGTAGGAAATGGAAGTAAATGAGATATGGACATTTCATTTTTATGGAGCCTAATCTAAGGAAGGAAATGGGGCTAGGGTATTATTGATATCATTAGAAGGCTGCTTGATGCCCCTCTCTTTCAAATTTGAGTTCAACACCACCAATAACGTGGGCAAATACGACGCTCTACTCTTCGGTTTGCAGGAGGCAAGGAATATGAATATCCAAAGCCTTGGTTCAAGAAATTAGAGTTGGTTGGTTGTGAAATAGGTGAGAAATCGTTTCCAAACGAAACATACATGGCTCATAACCTTTGAAATGAGGTATGGGATTTAGTCGAAATTTTTTTATTGGCCTTCAATATTCAGTTTATGCCTTCTGAAATAAATCGAATGGTAGACTCAATAGCTGTGGCTGCTAGTAAATTTATCCCCCCACAAAATCCTCTGCTGAGATATGAAATTGAATTCAGATACAGACCCTCCATCCCTAACAATGTTAAACATTGGCAAGTCTTTTAGGGTGAATAGAAAATCAAAATATTTATGGAGATGGTAGGAGAATTCTCTAATTTAGTAATTGACCAAGAGGATGATATTATGGCAGTAGAATAGAACTCAAGTTGGGAAGAGACCATTGTTGGGCACAGGGTCCTCCAATTGAAAGGGAACATTATTCCCAGTGGTCTTGTACCCGTGGAATGGCTCTTCAACACAAATTACGTACCTACCCATCCCAACTGGCCGACTGGATGAACAGGTTGAAGGGCTTAACATTAGGTCGAAGAAGATCCAAAGGTAATTAAATTAGCCAAGGGAATTCCTGGAGAATTTAAAAAAATATCTGAACCTTTTCAGGACTTATAAGGATGTCTTTCCTTGGTCCTATAAAGACCGAAAAACCTTTGACGTGGATATCATGCAACACAAAATCCCTTTGAAGGAACGTGTGAAGACACACAAACATAAAATGAGACATATTAATCCACTTCTACTCCCGACAATAGAGAAAGAAGTTAAGAAGTTTCTACAGGAACATATTATTGTGCCTCTAAGGTATTCCGAATGGGTGGCTAACTTAGTGCTAATGAGAAAGAAGAATGCTGAAATCAGACTATGTGTGGAATTCTAGAATTTAAACATGGCCTCTCTGAAAGATAATTCCCTGCTACCAAAAATGGATCATATTCTGTAGAAGGTAGTAGGTTCTGCCCGAATATCCATGATGGATGGATTCTCAGGGTACAATCAAGTCATTTTACATCTAGATGACCAAAATAAAATGACATTCACCATGCCGTGGGGGAAATTCATGTACGCTAAGATGCCTTTTGGTCTCATAAACACTAGAGCTACGTTTCAAAGGGCCATGGACATTGCATTCGTCGGAGATTAAGACAAGTTTGTGGTGGTCTATCTTGACGATATCATTGTTTTTTCTAAAACTAAGGAAGAGCACATTGAACATTTAAAACGAACCTTTGTGAAATGTATAAGGTATGGATTAGCACTAAACCCAAAGAAATCATAATTTTCCTTGCAGGAGGGAAAAATATTGGTACATATAGTGTCAAAATAGGGAGTTAAAATCGACCCCAAGCGGGTCGAGATGATAAAAAACATTTCGTTGCCCAGAAACAAGAAAAAAATCCAAGTCTTTCTAGGAATAATATAGTTTTTGATACGATTTATACACAATCATGCAGAAATCATCAGAAACATCACTAAGATGCTAAAAAGGGATAAAAAGGTAAAGTGGATGGACCCTTCTCGAGAATCGTTCACTAGAATCAAACAGGCCTTCGTGGAAGCACCGATCCTAGTCAACCACAATTATCCAAAGCCTTTTTGCATATTCTCTTTTGCTTCCCCCCACACAATTGCTGTAGTGCTATTGAAAAAGAATGACAATGGACATGAACAACCCATCAAATTCTTCAGTCAGGTGCTCAGGGAGGTAGAACCGAAATACAAAATATTGGAGAAGTAGGCATATGCCCTGGTCAAGGCCCTTAAAGCCTTCAGTTTGTACATTCTCCAATCCAGTATAATAGGCTATGTGCCCAATTCTGTTGTGAAATAAATTTTGGTAGAGGGTGATAGCGAAGGGAAGAGGGGTAAATGGATAGCCAAAATACATGAGTATGAGATGGAAATCAAGCCCACAAAGCTGATCAAAGGCAGGGCCTGGAAAATATCCTCTCATAATCAAAATACCAGGCTTTAGGAATCAATATATCCACAGAGAATGATGAAGAAGGTGGCAGAAATGGTTTAAAGTATGAAATAGAAACTATGACACAGAAAAATCATGTTAAATATTTATCTCCCCATAGTACAAAGACATAGTAGAGTACTTTTTGACATTGATATGTCCACTTAGTTTCAACAAAGTAAAATATCGATATTTAAGGCTGAGATCCCAAAAGTTCATGGTGGCCAATGGGTGCTTGTATTGGAGAGATCTGGTAGGAATTTTACTATTATGTCTAACAGAAGATTAAACTAGCAAGTGATTGATGAATTTCATGGTGGGTTGTGTGGAGGACACTACATTTGGCGAGCCACGACCCACACAGTACTCAAAGTTGGCTTATTTTGGCCAAAAATGTTTAGATAAGTCCAGGCTTATGTCTGAGCATGTGAGAGATGCAAAACCTTTGCAGAGAAGAAAACATTTTCTCCTTTTGCACTCATCATGGTTCACATGGAGGATCCTTTCTGAAAATGGGGAATTGATTTTATCGGTGAAATACATCCAGCATCCAACAATCAACATCAGTGGATATTGACAACTATTTATTAATTTACAAAATGGGTCGAGGTCATGCTTACCAGGAACACCACTGATACAGAGGTGTTGAAGTTTCTAGAAGAAAACATACTCTCCAGATTGAGATTCCCTACAAAAATAATAACTGACAACTCCCAAGCTTTTAAATCTACAAAATTCATGAACTTTTGCAAAAATTATAATATCCTATTAGGGAATTCAACAACTTACTATCCACAGGGAAATGGGTTGGCTCAATTCTCTAACAATACCTTGGTAAGGATTCTGAAAAAAGACAATAGCAGAAAACCAAAAGAATTGGGACTCACAACTGAGGTTATCTTTGTGGAAAAGTCAAGTTACCACTAAAATATCCACTGGAAGTCCCCGTATCAGCTTTTCTATGACAAATCATCACTATTTCTCATACAACTGGCATTACCAGTGGCAAATTTTCTACAAGACAGTGAAGAGGAGCCTAATTCTCTAACGGTAAGAATAAATTTGTTTGTGGAAATACAAGAGAAGAGGGAATAGGTAAATCACAAGATGATCAGTTACCAAGATAAGATGAAAGATTTTTTTGATAGACAGGCCAAAGACAGGGGTTTCCAACCAGGGGACCTAGTATTGAGATGGGATGTAAGGAGGGCCAATAAAGGAAAGCATGGAAAATTCAATCCCTTATATTTTGGGTCATTTAGGATTGCAGAAATAAAGGGAAATAACACCTTCATGCTAGAAAATTTGTAAGGTAATGTACTTGAGCTGCTAGTCAATGGGCAGTTCCTAAAGCTCTATTTTCAATATTGAGAGGTACCCCTGATCCATAGTAAATATCGGCTCATTATAGATATTTCCTTTCAGTTCTATTTTCTTCTCTTTTATTCATACTTCTCAGAAGTGTTTTAAACAAAATGACTCCATGCCCAAATGGGATACATAATTATGGTCTGCAGGTTATCAACGTGTTTTACACAGCACGTTGTCCCCATATGGAGCCAATGTTTTCATCCAAACCCAAAACATCCTCAAGGATTCCTTTGGTGCGAAGAACAAAAGGAGGTGGCATCAGGACACACACTAAACCAATTCAATGCATTTTTTAAAATAGTTGGTGCACTCCTCATATTTCCAGAATTCATCACATAGCACAACCATGTGAATGGAGCAACGCAACATTCTGACAGGCTCGAGGGTGCAAGTCCCGGAGGAAGCATACCCCCCAGAATTTCTTACGTTGCCTTCATGGCACTCTCCCGACCCACTGAAACCTATTGTGGGGGCCACCCGCTCAGGTCCATGGTAAGCAATGATGCAGTAAGGTAATTTTTCCGAAGTAGAATACTCCTTGAACTTCACACATGCCCTCCACCTACCCGGTCCCATCCCACTAATCATGGCATGAAATATGCCAACCTGCTGACGTCATCGTAGCATCAACCCTTCAATTGTCCCATTACAGCCTAAAAATCTGACTTCCTCCACATTTTTTTCGCGACCATTGTCTTTCACTCTCTATAACGCTAACAGTTAGGAGCCCAAGCACGTTCTCAATCAAGCCAGTCATCGTGCAAGCCTCACTCCCCACGTCATTTTCATCCAGAAGGTACTTCGTTAGTCCTGAGTTTTATTTTTGTTTACAGTTTAATATATGCATTTTAAACATGAAAAAGTCAGCCCCCGAAACCCCGCAAGCTCGAGAGGTCAAGACCATCTTTGGTCCTGAACCTCTCATGGATGCCAAGGCTCAAATCCACGACCCCATTTAATTTTTTAATGAGGAAACAGAGCAGGAAACAGAGCTTCATGAGTTAATGGGATAAAAATGGTGGGGAGAAGACTTTTTTAGGGTAGTGGACTTAGGGTTATACTACCAAATGGCCCCTTCTATCCACCAGTTTCCCGAATTCATCTCATGGCTCGCTGAGGCCTACATTGAATAGAAGGGCTATTTCGCCTCCTTGCAGGGGAATAAAATATTTGAAATCACCCCCACCTCATTCTCTAAGCTTTGTGTTACCCATCTTCCCCTGTAGGTATAGATAAATATCTCCTCAAGCTGATTATGATTTCAAAGATGTTTGTTTCCCCCCCCACTTAAATATTTCCTCCGTCCTTGTTCCTTGACAACGTTCAACCTGTCCTTGCAGTTATCTCAGGTATGTTTAGGGGGGGATGACTCTAGTCAGGATAATATTTCCTATCCAGGGTTTTATGACCTAATGATGCAACCAAATGTCCTTCTTAGAATTCCCTCATTCCTGGCCTCCACCATAAAACCCCATTTCTAGCACCTATCAACTTCAATTTGTTTCAGGTACTATTCATTGGTGTTCTACCTATTATTTTTCACACATGTAGAGTAATTGAAGGTGTAGGAATGGATAATTTATCTAAGAGAGGGACTAAACCCAAATATGTGTTTGATTTGAGCCCCTCTATTCGTCAACATTCACAAGGCAAGGTTTATTCAAAATTAATTACAGACTTCATGTCTAGATCCTATTAAATTATACATGAGACACCTCCACCAAAGGTTTTTCCTGAATAGGAAGAGTTTCTCCAATTCAGTGAGGAAGACTGCATAGGATATTGGTATTTGTTGGAAGGTCACACTGAATTCTGAGTTAATGGTTGTGAGCTCCCTCCTTTCCACTTGCCAACATTCATGCCTGAGTACAGACCAAGCACATTTTGTGCTAGCAAAGAAAATTTATATCTTCAAACTCCCAAGCATAGTAGGTCCATTCATAATCAATTCATGACATGTGTTCCCTCTGGTTGAGTAGCTACTCCAGAAAATGGACTTACATTAATGGGATATATGGAATTATGATCCTAAAGGGATTATCGTACAAAGAAGAAAAAATATTAAAGCCTCAACCTTTGAACATGAGCCTAGATCTTATTTTGAATGGAAAGCTAACTCTAACTCATGGCCTTTGGATGCAGATATGGAAACCGAGTCCCCAACTTAAGACATACAAGCCAAAGGGGACAATGTTCAGGACGAAGAGTCTGTCAGGGAGCAAGAGAGAAGTTGAAATCATAGTTGGTGTTACACATCGACAAGCATCACATGAGACTCTTAGTAGCCTTCAATGTGGAAGATGACCGGATGGTGTTTTCAGTACAACACCCTCCTTCTCACCCCTTACCCCCTGAATCAAAGTATCGATCGCTAGATATGATTCGGGACCTGTCATCTATTCCTCTACCCGATAAATTGAACCTTCAAAAGAATATAGGGGATATGCTACATAGTGAAATTCTAAGGTACACCCTAAATATCTATTAGCGTTCTGTAATTTTCTAGAGATTGTGAGAACTAATCACACAGGCCAACATCAAACCAGCTTTGGAATCCAAGACCTAGCCTTCCTAGATTCAGAGAGGGATATCTCTATACGATATAGCTTTGTTTAAATAAGTTTTAGGATAGTTATGATATTACTTGGGTTTTGGTTTTATTTTTGATTTTGGAAGATTGATTGTATTCAATTTATTAATATCTATTGGGAAATGGAGTCAAAATATAACTGGATAGTTGCATCAACTTTTCACAAAGTAAACACAATGCAAGCTAGGAATATTTACTAGATATTTTGAATTTATAAATGGATTTATGTAATATTCCAAAATTTTCAAACAATAATTTGGAATATTAATTTTCACTAATTTCACCTAGGAGGAGAATAAATGGGTAAGGAGGACCATGCATAGTGATAACCTCAATAAAATACCTCATAGTATGAAAGGGGATCATCATTGGAGCTGGTTTTCACACCCTCATGTGTGAACATGGTTATTTGCAAGTGGACAAGGTCAAGTTTGACCAAGTCAACAACGCTAGGCCAACAGGTGGAACACACTTAGAGAGACAGCGCAGTATGAATGGGAAGAGGGTTATTTGTTGGAGGGAACCCTAAGAGGATTGGGACCCATGGAGAGGGGATTTCACTTGTTTAAAAGGAGGGCAAGGCAACCATTGTTTCTCATGCTTTGCATTATTCATCTCAATTGTCTCTTCGGACAATTGTGCATTCTTTGTTGTTTATCAAGAATTGCCGGGGGAATTCCTATTTAGGATTCCTTCTCCTTCTTGAGAGACCTCTTGAGGTATTTTTCTTCATTCTCCACATTTCTTGGCTCCAGGCCAAAGCTTCCTCCTCCAAGACAGCGTTATTGCTGCAGCAGCATAATTATGTGTTGTAGGGTGTTGCAGTGGAGGACCTCAACACCACTTCCGGAGCTGATTTTCAGAGGAGGAAGTCTCCATTCCTTTGGGAAGATAGTGAGGAAGGTTTCAGCACCTATTTCACATCTTGGTAGCAGGCCAACTCTTTCCCTTGCCCCTACAGTGTAGTTCCATCCAGTAACTACGTTATTTTCAGTGGAGCATTTGTAGTGGGGCTTTTGCAGATTGTTGGAGGGTGAGATCTTTGGTGAAGGGATCAACCTTTCATTCTAAAGATCCATTGGAGGAGGAATATTCAGATTGGGCATCATCTACAACCATCTCCATCCAGTTCTATTTCTCATTTGCTGCTGCTACCCAGCAACTCCGGCATTTTGCAGTTTTTGTATTTTATTTCCAATCCTTCCAGTATTGACATGAGGTAGTCTTTGGGAGCTGATATCTTCACTCCCAATGTTGTATTGGGCCCTATATTTATTTATCCATGTATTTTACATTTGTATCATATATTTTCTCTTATAAAATACATTTTCATAGCTTGGTATACATTGTGTAGTAGTGGTTTTGTTATGATTCATGTACTTGTCTCTTGAGGCTGAGCATTGCCTATCTTGTGTAACATTTCCTCAAGATATTGTATGTATTTTTTGCTGCTATTATTTTTTGAGAAGGCTATGTATTTATCTCACATTTATATGATTTAAGTGTTGCTTCTGCACCACTATTGTGTTTTCTTATTGCTGGAGCTCCAATTTTAGAATATCTTGATATATTATCATTGTTGTAGTATTTTCCTGATTTGGAACATTACAGTGGTATCAAATCATGATCTCTGGCTCAGCCAGTGGATCTCAGCCATCATGCTATCAAGGAGAGAGAAGATGAAGACTCTGTTTTGTGGAGAGAAAAAGCAAAATAAGCTTACAAATCTTATTCCAAGATCTGTACAAAGCATTCATGAAGAATTTGAGAAGATAAGGAGGGAGATATGTACATGATCTCCAAGAGGGTTTGAAACTAAGTCAAACTCTAGATTTTATTGTAGGGGATGTGAGCATGCAGTCACACCCTATGATGTACAGTGCATTCACATGGCCATTTTTTCCATAAGGAAGAAAGAATAAGAAGGGATGCCGAAGAAAGGAACTCTTGGTGATTTCTTGCATGAGTATGAATCTCAAACTCAGAAGTTTAGAGATCATATTAATTTTCCAAAGTTTTGCAAGATCATGGTGAGGAGGAGAAATCAGCACAATGAGGATATATTTCTTCTATCTATCTTTTATGGTTCCCCTACTTGTTCACCCAGGGCTTGGATAGAAGAGCTAGACACCTTTTTGTAGCAGCATCAGATTTTCGAAGATGAAGCCATCAGAGTAGCAGCACTGCACTTGGGAGGTAAGGTCTATGCATGGTGGTTATTTGAGTCTTTTTACTTTTAAAAATGCAAATACCTCTTCCTATGCAATGTTCATTAGAACTTTTATGAAGAGATTTGGTAGGAGGAATTCTAAAACACATGTGGAGGAAACAAACACATTCAAACAAACAAAACCCTTGCATGTGATGGGAGGAACCACAGACTCAAAACATTTCAAAGAACCATGAAGGAGGCTGATATCTTGCATGATACTTTGTTGGAGGCAAGACCTTCATCTTGTATTTTTGCACAATAAGGCAAAGAGATCCCTTTTCCAAAAGAGGATCTAATCATTGGAGGGTTGCCCACTCATGTTGAGGAAGCTGAGGGCAACAACGCTGTCATTTCTAGATTTGATCTAGCACCTCATGCAGAGGAAGAAGGAGCTCTTGCTCCAACTAGAGGGATTATTGCATCTTTGCAAGGGATTCCCCAGGATCTCATACATGGAGGTCCAAGCACAATCAGTGAGCAGCATGATTGTGCAGCATTGCAGTTGGGAGGAGAAGGAAGGGAGGAAGAGCAACATCATGTGATGAGAGGCACACACCCTTCTCTATTCCAGAGAGCTAGTGCAAAGAGGAGTAAGACTATATTGCATTGTGAGAGCAAGGGCAAGGTTTCCCAACCATATGTACAATCCACTCTTGACATTGATGTCTCACTGCATAGAGGCATTCCACCAGGGAGGCCACTAGATCTATCATTGATGAGAGACATTTTGTCTTTGGATTCACCACTCTTAGATTTTGGAGAGGTGAAGAGTTTGGAGGAGAAATTTGGCATGGGGGATGTAAAATTAGTAGACAGTAGCAGGAGGAGAGCTTCACATGCCAGATCACCAGCGCTATCTCTTAGGAGGATTGATCCTTATTGGATATCTCAGCTTTTGGTAGAGTACTCCAAGGATCTTGGTGCATGCATGATTCTCGATGACCCGGATAGAGATGATGAGTATATGGTGGATGATATGGTCATATATTCACATGACAGAGTCTTCTTGACTGGAGATTCTAAGCTCAAGGAGAATTTGTTGCATGCAGCATATGAGGACTTCTTTTCCATGCATTATGATGCATATATTGCCTTGGAAGAGGAGTTCATTTGGGAGGGCATTCAGCAAGACATATTTCAGCATATGGAGAGATGCAGAGCCTAGATGATGATGGAGAGGATGTCACAACCACCTTCCTACTCATTGGGAGTAAGGGAGAAATTTCAGTTGAGCCATTTCAGCTCAAGTCTTCGAGTACATGATGAAGAATGTACAATTTTACCTTATGTTTTGTACTTATTTTCTTTTTATGAGCAACATATTGTACCAAGGAGGACTATTCCTTCTTTCATATTGTATAATTATGTACTTGAAGCCATTTGTAGCACTGATATTGGCTATCTTATTGGTGGTTTGTGGGAGAGGCCACATGATTCTTGGTGTGCACCATTGGCACCAAATTTTACTTTCATATTTTCATCTTGTAAAATGATTGTGGCAGCAAACAAGTGGCTGGAAGAACACTTGTTATTATTTGATTTGATGTAGGCAAAGGTTGCACTGCGTTGGTTCCATGGGAGGGACCTTGATCCACTTTCCGATTGTCATATGACAACTTGCTTCCATTGGTTTTTGCTTCCATGTATTGCTAGTATCTCTATGTTCATGGGAAGCTTTGATTGGAGAGTGGGCTTGAGACTGAGAATGCCCATTGGGAGCATTATTCTCATTACTATGCATGATGTACATTTCAAGGGGAACCATGGGCTAACCATGAATGCCACATCACATTTATTTTCTTCTTGTGGAAGGAACCACTTGGAGAACTTGAGGAGGCACTCCATGGATCATGAGCAGATGGAGGAGTTAGCACAATCAACTCTTTTCCCTTTGAGGATGAGGGAAGACTCATCTATGATCCACTCCATTTATATGAGAAAAACATATGGTAAGATTAATGTTGGATTGCATAATGATTTTTCTATGTATATGCATCTCTTAACCATATATGTGCAGGGAATTGCTCAAAGGAAGGATATTCTTCCTTCTAGATTTTGTGGTCTACATAAGGCCATTATGGGTGATCACTCCCTAAGTGGATATGGGGAGGAGATTCCTCATGGATAATTTACTCACATTGCACATTACATCATCCACTTTCTCCAAATTTGTGAAGAGAATGAGGCAGCAAGAGAATGGTGGGGAGACCACCCATCATTTTATTTCCTATGGCAGTGGAGAGTCAAACTGTGTTGGCTACATTTGAGGGACCATTGTCCTTATCCTTTAATTCACATGGAAGCCAAGATGATTCTCCTTATGGTTCCCTTGGGTGATATCGTTGAAGCTCTTCTTGGGAGCATGATTGGAGGGAAGACACATTGGGTGAATGTGTCCTTGGAGGGAGAGGACTCCCACACTCTTTGCACTACATGTTCTAAAGGGAGCATGGAATATGATATGGTCACCTTGATAACACAATTGTCAATTTATGAGGTGATACATATGATGGAGGAGATGGCATATGATGATGACTTCCAACTCATCATTTATGGAGATACTTGGGCCAGCATGTTTTGCAGCGTTGGAGGAGAGATCCTTGGAGATCTATTCTTCATCTTGCCACTTGAGGGAAAGTATTTTGCAGCCCAGGATCAACACTCTCTCTACACTTATCATGAGTGGAGAGATGGACAGCGTGGGGTAGGCTACATTGTCTACCACGAGCATATTTTCATCCCACCTACTTTTCCGGAGCCAAAGGTGGAGGACAGTTTTCAGGAGTTGCCATGTTGGGAGGTAACTCATTTTGCATGGATGATTGCTTGGGGGATAGAGGATCCACATGAGGAAGGTGTTCCTCAACACATCATAGAATCCATGCCTTGATAGGAGGCTTTCCAGTTTTTTCCTTGTATTTTCTTAAGGACAAGCAACATTTGGGAGGGGAGGACTGTAATATTCCAAAATTTTCTGACAATAATTTGGAATTTTTGGAATCTAAGCTTCTGTGATCCATAATATAAATTAGTAGAAATTCTTTTGGTAAAAATCACATGTAAAATAACGTGGTTTTACCACGTTCTTTTACATGTGATTTTTACCGAAATAATTTCTACTAAAATAATTTGGAATATTAATTTTCACTGATTTCACCTAGGAGGAGAATAAATGGGTTAGGAGGCCCATGCATAGTGATAATCTTAATAAAATCCCTCATAGTATGAAAGGGGATCATCATTGGAGCTGGTTTTCACACCCTCATGTGTGAATAGGGTTATTTGCAAGTGGACAAGGTCAAGTTTGACCAAGTCAACATCACTTGGCCAAGAGGTGGATCACACTTAGAGAGACAACGTAGTATGAATGGGAAGAGGGTTATTTGGTGGAGGAAACCCTAAGAGGAGTGGGACCCATGGAGAGGGGATTTCACTTGTTTAAAAGGAGGGCAAGGCAACCATTGTTTCTCATGCTTTGTATTATTCATCTCAATTGTCTCTTCAGACAATTATGCATTCTTTGATGTTTAGCAAGAATTGCTGAGGAATTCCTGTTTAGGATTCCTTATCCTTATTAAGAGGCCTCTTGAGGGATTTTTCTTCATTCTCCACATTTCTTGGCTCAAGGCCAAAACTTCCTCCTCCAATGTAGAATTATTGCTGTAGCAGCATAATTTTGTGTTGTAGGGTGTTGCAGTGGAGGACCTCAACACCACTTTCAGAACTGATTTTCAGAGGAGGGAGTCTCCATTCCTTTGGGAAGCTAGTGAGGAAGGTTTCAGCACCTATTTCACATCTTGGCAGCAGGCCAACTCTTTCCCTTTCCCCTACAATGCAGTTCCATCCAGTAACTGCATTATTTTTAGTGGAGCATTTGTAGTGGGGCTTTTGCAGATTGTTGGAGGGTAAGATCTTTGGTGAAGGGATCAACCTTTCATTATAAAGATCCATTGGAGGAGGCATATTCAGATTGGGCATCATCTACAGCCATATCCATCTAGTTCTATTTCTGAGTTGATACTGCTATCCAGCAACTCCGGCATTTTGCAGTTTTTGTATTTTATTGCCTATCCTTCCAGGATTGACATGAGGTAGTCTTTGGGAGCCGATCTTCACTCCCAATGTTGTATTGGGCCCTATATTTATTTATCCAAGTATTTGACATTTGTAGCATGCATTTTCTCTTATAAACTGTGTTTTCATAGCTTGGTATACATTGTGTAGAAGTGGTTTTGTTATGATTCATGTACTTGTCTCTTGAGGCTGAGCATTGCCTACTTATGTAACATTTCCTCAAGATATTGTATGTATTTGTTGCTGCTATTATTTAATGAGAAGGCTATGGATTTCTCTCACATTTATATGATTTGAGTGTTGCTACTACACCATTATTGTGTTTTCTTATTGCTGGAGCTCCAAATTTAGAATATCTTGAGATATTCTCATTGTTGTAGAATTTTCCTGATTTGGAACATTACAATTTATGGTAGAAGTATGAAAACATTTAGCAGAACTAAAGAGAAATTATGAATTATTTATTTTGTATTTCAATGGAAAACATAATGATCGTAAAGGCAGCCAGAATAAGTTACTCAAAAGTAAATCCTATTCATCACACTTTCTACATTACAATTAGAATTCAGATGTTTACAATGAAAGAGGAAAATGAAACAATACTAACCGAAGAAAAACATCACCAGTATTTAAGCCACAAGAATCTTTTGAATGGTCTGATTATTATTGATGCTCCAATGCTTTGGAAAATCGTATAGTACTCAAAATACAGTAATGATTATGGTCTCAATAAATCGACCTTTGATGTTTCCAAAACTGAAGTATTTATACAAAAAATTACAACAAAATAGTATCTAATAGACTTGAAGTAAGAAATATAACTATTCGAAAATTATAGTTTCAGTGGAATGCGTTGTGCAGAGTAGGTGTTGATGTAGTGGGGTAGTTTGGGACGTGGACCACAATTTTTTGATATGCTGGCAGACTAAACTAAGTGTTGTGTTGGCAGATCTACTGTATGAATGCCATGTGCTCTTGCAGTTGCAACATAATATTCTTTACCTCAACACCTTTTCCTGACTTGACCTGTAGCGTTTATTTGCGACCCAAGTTGTTTCTGCTGAGTTTAACCCTTTTTTGATGAATAAAATAGTGTAAAAAACCAATGTACCGGACTTGAAATCGTATACACTTTAGCATTGGAGCCGCATCACATCCGCGCACTTCGCAACATTTACAATTTAAGTTTATGAAGAATGTGATTAGAGATGTGATGCGAAGTGGGATGTGGCGTGGAGGGATGGTGGGACCGAACCGCAGCGTAGATCATATTTTTTAAGTTTTAGCTATAACCGCGGAGGATTTAAACAC
This sequence comes from Pinus albicaulis, assembly GCA_034641835.2. Lineage (NCBI taxonomy): Eukaryota > Viridiplantae > Streptophyta > Pinopsida > Pinales > Pinaceae > Pinus > Pinus albicaulis. Next base: position 1,321,690,400 of record CM076572.1, read on the forward strand.
TAAAAGGCCCGAAGTGCGAAGCGCGTGGGAGGAGGAAAGTGACGTGGCTATGGAAAAATGGGACAGGACTGCAGCACATATCACAGTTTTTAAGTTTTAGTTATAAGCTACGGGGTTAACATTTAAAACTTGAAAAGTGTGGGGAGAGGGACCTACCCACATCACACATCGCAGAATTTAGCACTTGAGAAATACAGTAAATGCTTAAAACTATGAAGTGTGATTTGCGCTGATTGGAGGATGATGTGTCAAGGAGAAATGGAGCTCACTTGTAATCGGCAGAGTTTTATGCGGTAAGGTAAGGTTTTATGATGTTTTCATAATATATCAATGTATTGTAAAGGTTGTGAAGTGGGGGTGGAGATGTTTTGGTGGGCCAATCGCCACATCGCAAGTTTAAAAAAATAGATTGTGGGTGCTCACAAAGGTAAGTTAAAACAAATGTTATGCAATGTATTGAAAATCGACAAACACAACTTTTAAAGTTTAGTTCCGATGCGAAACATGTAAAATCTGTGAAATGCGATGAGGGCCCCACTTTAATCGTGATCAAGGAATAGGAAGCGGAGTAAGTGAAAAGCGATGAAAAGGTACCGGTAGAAGGGTAAAGCGTAAAGAGGAAAAAAGGTAAGTTTTTAATGTTTTTCAAAGGAAAATTAAATGGAAGGGAAGTGTGGTGGGTAAAATGGGTCCCACTCTATCGTATATTGTCCTTCGAAAGGTTTGTAGGAGAATACAATGTAAATGATTTTGGGTTTTGGCCTATGGGAAAAATGATTTTGAATTTGTGGGATTATAATGAAATGTGAGGAAATATATGAGCGGGGAAGGAAATGAAAATGGAAATGAATGAAATAAAAGTAGGGGGAAAATATGCTATGGTTTAAAACTTTAGGATAGAAATTAATAATTAGAATTTAAACCATACAAATAACTTTTCCATAGGCACATTTAGACTAGCAACCAATCAAAACTTTAAAACAGAATGAAGATTTTCTTTTTCATTCTTGCTTCCCTAACATTTTGTTTTGCCTCTTTTGTTTAGAGCATCTAACACCTAACATTTTATTTTTCCTTCTTTGTTTAGGGCATCTAACACCTGACATGTTATTTACATGGATGCAAAAATAAGCTAAACTAAGAGTAGTGGCATTTGGATGTGCAACACTTTCATAATTTATTGCTTTTTATTCTTTTTGATGGGGTTCACATCTTATATTTTTTATTTATAACATATACCCTCTTTTGATTTTTTTATTTTATCTCCTTTTCATTTATTTTGAAAGTTATTTGCAGATTGTAAGTCAGTTCACAAAATAAATTTGACAGATATAATAAACTTAGCCACCTTGAGATCGTATGAAATATAGGACCCTAAACAGTGGCTCCAATTGGGGATGGCACTTCCATGCATTGAAGTGTCAAGAACTTGTGATCGATAGCCTTATTCATTGGGCATCTGAGAAATATGTAATCTGATTCCTTTTCTTCTTTCAAATATTATGATGGTATGTTGACCATGGCTTAGGGCCTTCTCTATGGGCTTCAACCTTAATCAACAAAACATCCAATCCAATCTATGTTGATTATGATATTTATGATGATGAAAAAAAAATCTTTAGGCTAGGAGAAGTAATGCTTCAACAACCTGCCATTTACAGGACCACCAGGTAACTCTATTCCATATATATCTGTGAGAAAAAATGCATTGTTACCTCTAAAATAATTTATAATATATGGTCCCATCCATAGATTATCAAATTTTTTATGCTTCCCTTTGTCTTCTCTCCTTGCATCCCATTTTAAAACCTTTTCAACAATAGAAAAATCAGTTGCCTTGGTCCTTTTGTCAATATTTTCTTGATATTTTCCTAGATGATCTCCTCTTGTTTGATGCAACTGAATGGTTTGATGGATCCTTCTGATCACATCATTTGGTTCCACTTGCAACTCTTGCATCATGTTCATCGCTGGCTATGCAAGAGAATATGGAAAAACATCATCCATTCCATAGACAAGTTGGTATGGTGACATACCAAATGGACTCTTTTGTAGTAAGCCTGTTAGCCCAAAGTGCACTGACAAACTTATTATGCTAGGATTTTTTATTTTGTTCTAATAATTTATTGATGATGTTTACCAAACTCTTATTGGATGATTCAGCCAGTTCATTACCTTGTGGGTAATAAGCTATTGAATTTCCTAAATACATATGATATTTATCACAGAATTCAACCATATTTTTGGACTTAAATGCCGTTGCATTGTCAGTGATGATTTTCCTTGGGCAACCAAATCTAGACAGGATATTGGTCTCAAGGAACTTGGTGATAACAACATCAATGGCATTTCTGGAAGGGATGACTTCTATCCACTTAGTGAAGTAATCTTTGGCTGTTAAAATCCACTTGTGTTGGGCAGAGGAAGGAGTATGAATTTCACCTATGAAATCCAAACCCCATTGCTGGAATGGGCTTTCAACAGAAATGGGTTTGAGAGGCAAGGGTAGGAGTTTCTTTTTACCTTAAAAAATTTGGCACTTGTGACAAGTTGTGACTTTCTTCTGGACTTCAGAAAAAGGTTGGGCCCGTAAAAACCAGCCCTGAGAATCTTATTAGCAATAGTCTTCCAATATAGGTGGCCACCAGAATATTTCCAATAAAGGACATTATCAATGATGCAAAATTTTACTGCTTTTAATTTCAAAAATATAACTTTATTTTTTGTAAGATTAGGAGGAGCATTTAAATTAAACAATACATAAATAAAATTTGCATACCAGGGATAATCTAAAAATTCTTCATTGATTTTTGGAGTCACCTGCTCCTCTTGATCATCCAAAGTTGCTACCAAATTTATGTCCAAAGCTTGAAAATTGGATTCAACCATAAGTTGTGCAAGTCCTTGCCCTTTAATCAATTCAGTAGGTTTTATTTCTAAATCATACTCCAAAATAACTACAATCCATTTCCCTCTTTTTCCATCTGGTCCATTCTGCATTAAAATATCCTTTACCACATCATTAGGTACATAAGAAATTATATGTGAATGCAAAATATAAACTCTAAAATCTTTAATTGCTTTGACTAGTGCAAAGGCATGTTTTTCCATGATGTTATATTTGAGAGAATCATCTCTTAAAGCTTTGCTGAAGAAAGATATTGGCTTCTCAAATCCTTCACTTTTTTTCTGCAGTAAAACAACTGCAACAGTGTGCTCAGAAGAAAAAGAAAAGATTATAAAATATTTACTAAAATCGGGACTGATCAACACTGGTGCTTTAGTTAATGCCTGTTTTACCATGTCAAATATTGCCCAGCTTCTATGATCCATTTGATTTCAAAATCTTTCTTGAGCATATTAGTTATGTTTCTAAGAAGTTCAGCAAGTTTAGGGATAAATCTTCTTAAAAAATTATTTTCCCTATGAAGGATTGAAGTTCTTTAATGTTTCTTGGGGGATTGATATTCAAGATTGCTTCAATTCTCTTAGGATCAATTCTAACTCCATATTTTGATATGATATGTCCTAACAGTTTACCTTCTTCTAGGCCAAATAGTGTTTTCTTAGGATTTAAATACATGCCAAATTTCCTGCATTTCTAAAAGTATCGTCTCGAATGTCTCAAGTGTTCTTCGTCAGAATTTGAATACACAGTTACATCATCTAGATAGATTACAAGAAAGAGGCCAATATCTTCTAAAAAGTTAATGTCCATTTCTCTTTTGAACGTGGCCCCAACATTCATCAGTCCAAAAGGCATTTTCACATACATGAAAGTGCCACATGGAGTGGTAAAAGTTGTCTTATCTTGATCTTTTGGATCAAACAAAACTTGGTTATAGCCAGAGAAACCATCTAGTAATGATATCCTAGTTGATCCTATCACCTTTTGTAAGATATGGTCCATTTTGGGTAAGGGATAGTTATCTTTCAGGGAAACCTTATTCAGATTTCTGAAATCAATGCACATCCTGATTTCTCCAATTTTATTTCTGGTTGGTACTATATTTGACAACCATTTTGAATATCTGAGAGGGACAATTATTTTAGCATCATACATTCGTTTAACTTCTTTCTCAACTAAAGGTAACAAAACTGGATTTATCCTTTGAAGTTCTTGTTTGAAAGGCTTTTGTTCTTCTTTAATTGGAATTTTGTGTTGAATGATGCTAGAATCATAAACTTTTAGATCCTCATAACTCCAAGTGAACACATCAATATATTATTTGAATAGGGCTATATATTTCTGTTTGGTAATAAGAGGTAATTTTTTTGACAGTTTAATCATCTTTGGGTTTTGTTCAGTATCTATGTTGCATTCCTCAACTTTTGCTCTAATGGGCTCAATTTTAGGCTTCTTTGCTACATCATTGACATCAAAAAGGTATTCTAATAGAGTTGATCCTCAAGGAAAAATGTTATATTTTAGTTGAAGCATTTCAAAATCTTCTTTTTCAGGATCTATTTCATGAATTTCTAATTTATGCACACATTCATCTAAATGATTATTTACATTTAATCTATCAGACTGGTTTACCAAAGGATTATAAAAACTGTTTGATTTTCTACCTGATATTCTGGTCTCATTTGATCTTGCTCATGATTATCCAAATCTAATTATGTTTCCTCAAATTCATCTTTTGAAAAGAAGTTTCAATATGTTTGTCATTCCCAAAAACCTACTAGAATCACATGTTATCTAGTATTACAGGTCAATTTTTAATTTGAATTGTGTGTGGTTTATTCGGGTGAGGTATTTGCAAGTGCTTGTAGAAACAAAAAGACTATCAGCTATGACATTTTGACTTCTTGGAATTACTGCTAGATCATAATCCACAAAATTATGTAAGTAATCGAGCACTTCATTTCTGTAAGCTCTTAATCTAGTACGTTTAGCAACATATTCTCCTTTTACTTGTTTGATGATAATTAATTCAGAATATCCCTTCACAGTAATTATTTTGGCACCCAATTTCTTAAGTAACTGCAGGCCTAACATCAAAGCTTCATATTCAATAATATTGTTGGTGCATTGAAAATTGAGTTTATAGGAATGTTCTTCACAATGATTATTAGCTGGATTAGATAACCAGATTCCTACTCTAGAGCCTTCTTTACTACATGCCCCATCAAAGGTCATAATCTAGAAGATTTATAAAGTAGGAGTTAATTATTCAATTAGAGCTGCGTTTTCAGGTGTATCCAGGTAATATCCAAATTGGGCTTCAATTTCAATATCATTGAATAATATTAATGAATCCAAATCAGTGTGAACATAATATAGAGGGTAATTATGAGTTTTTTCTTTACTGCTTACCATATATTTCATGAGATTTTCCCTATACAACCTTCTTTGCTAGCCAAAGAATGGTATTGTAGCAAAATTCATATCTAGTTGAAGGGTTCCTTGTAACTTTTCACCCCAAGAATGTGATAAACACATGCCATATCTAGGAGGAATGTCTACTACGACAATGTCCATAACTAGGCTTTTGGCTAGGATTTGAGACAAAGGTATACACAGGTCCTTAATGAGATGTAAACACTTCACTTTACTTGAATCAAATGAGTATAGATCTTTGTAGGGCCTAGTGATGTCAAGACCTAACTTTTCCATTACAGCTTTGGGCATTAAGTTGTGTGAAGCCTTTGAATCCAACATAGAATTATGTAGGATTTTATCATGTATGTTTAAGGTGACATAGAAAGGAGGGACTGCTCCTTCTTGTAACTTACCATCTACTTCTGGACTAAACAACAATTCAGGTTGCTCATCATTCATATTGAGAGTGTCAGCAGTTTCCCCTATATTCAGTGCTTCCATTACCCGAGTTATGTGCATTTGTTTTTTCATTAGCTCTATCAAAGGGATGGGAATTTTGACTTTAGCTACTTCATTTTCAAGATTGAATGATGATTGAATCTTTACAACATTTATAATTTCTGGTACATTGATAGTTTCTTTAGTTTTAAGTAGGGTTTTCTCACTAGTGGTTGGAACATTAGTTTGAGTTGCTTTAGAAACAAAATCATCTGTATTTTTAGTAGAAACCTCAAAAGGTTTCTTACCAAGAGTTTTAGCAGATTTCTTAGAATAATTTTCTATTGTTTTCTTAGGATTTGAATCCGAGGTAAATTTGGGAGGTTGATCAATATTCCTTTTAGCAGTATTGTCAGAATTTTTTCTGCTCCTAAGATTATATTTTTTTTGAACCTCCATAATGTCTTTTTCAAATCCCTGTCTATATTCTTCATATTCACCTGATTCAAACTCTGTTTGAGCTAATTAAAATAGCTTCTGGTCTTCTTCTGGGAGAAAAATAGTATCATTATTTTGTAAACCAAACAATTTTATTTGGTTGTCTTCTTCCTCTTGAATGATCTCTCCATTTTCATCAACATAATTATCTTGAAAAGGGGGTCTAATTTGTTGGTCAGGTCCCCTTTGTTTAATCTGTGGTTGATTCCTCCTATTGTTTTGATTATGGTTTTGGGGATGGTTTTGATTTTCCCTAGGGATGTTTCTATCAATCATCATTCATTCCATTGCCCTCATTAAATAATATATCCTGGCATCAGTGCTAGAGTTTTATTCTTCTTCTTTTATGATAACTCTCTTCTCAACTCTCATCCTAGATCTTTTGGCCAATAAATTGGCTTCTACACTAACAACTATGGTCTGTATTTCCTCTAAACTGCCAGGATTTATATCTCTTAATTGATAAGCTATGTCTGTTTCAAAACCATATAGAAACTTAATCAACACTAATCCTTCAAGTGGTTTTATGCGAGAAGAAATAGCATTATAAATAGATTTGAATCTAGCACAATAATGATGCACACTTTCTCCAGTTTCTCTTTTTATATTTTCGTATTTTGATAGAATTTGGAGGGGGTTATTTGTAACTTGCCATCTATTTAGAAACCGATGTTGTAGAACTGCTAGATCATTGATGGAAGTAGCTAGTAAAGCTCTAAACCATTTCCTAACCTCACCTCCAAGGGTTTGAAAGAATAACCTCATCATAACATCATCAACATAAATCTCATATTGATAAAAGAAATCATTCATTATGTCAACATGCTGCTGAGTAGTAATGTGTTGGGTGTTATTGAATTGGGGTATTTTGGATTGATAGTCTTGGGGCATAGCCCCTATATTTTGCGGAAGAACCAAGGGATCATAACGTGCAACCATGATTGGATGTGGAGGGTTGATAGGTGGTGGAGGAGGTGGAAAATGATGAACTATATGTGGAGGAGAAGATGGGTGAGGTGATGGAGATGAAGTTCTTTGAGTGTTTATGAGAGGATAAGTTGTAGATTTTAATGCAGATAATTCTACTAATTGTTGGAGATAGGCACCTGTAACTGCTGAAGTGAAGTATAATACCAAATATTTGAGGATCTTAAAATCCCAGACAATTTTTTGATCTGTTTTTAAAGAAGACAGGCTTTTAGGTGAATCTGGATGTAAAATCGATTGGTCAAGAACTATTGTATCTTCCCAGTTTATGGATTTACTTCTAAAGAGGCTTTTCTGAAACTTTAAGTCAAAGTCGATATCTTGTAAGGTCTCAAGATTAACAGGAAGGGATTGTGTTCTTAGGAGATGATTATTACTTCCTAGGCTTTCTGATGAACTTATATGTTTAACTAATTTATTTGAAGTATCTTTAGTTCTTCTTCCAATCCTTTGAGTATCATCCACTATTTCAGGAGGTTTGGGATTAGGATGAGATCTTGTATAACGTCTTTGGGAAGCCATTTTTAAAACATCAAAACACACACTATAAAATGTAACTCAAACTTTATTTACAAAAAACTAAAAGATAAAAATCTCTATGGTATATTAATACACTAATTATTTAACCAGAGATTGAATTTGAAAGAAATTACGATTGATTTCAATTCTTCCCCAGTATGGTCGCCACTATGTTAGTGTTATGTAATTTTCTAGAGATTGTGAGAACTAATCACATAGGCCAACATCAAACCAACTTTGGAATCCAGGGCCTAGCCTTCCTAGATTCAGAGAGGGCTCCCTCTATAAGATATAGCTTTGTTTAAGTCAGTTTTAGGCTAGTTATGATAGTACTTGCGTTTTGGGTTTGTTTTGGATTTTGGAAGATTGATTGTATTCAATTTATTAATATCTATTGGGCAATGGAGTCAAAATATAACTGGATAGTTAAATCAACTTTTCACATAGTAAACAAAGGGAAATCTAGGAATATTTACTGGATCTCTTGAATTTATAAATGGATTTATGGTAGAAGTATGAAAAGATTCAACAGAACTAAAGAGAAATTAATAATTCTTTAGTTTGGCTTTTAGTGGAAAACATAATGATCGTAAAGGAAACCATAATAAGGTACTCAAAATTAAATCCTATTTATCAGGCTTTCTAATTTACAATTAGAATTCATATGTTTACAATGAAAGAGGGCAATGAAACAATACTAACTGAAGAAAAACATCACCAGTATTTAAGCCACAATAATCTTGTGAATGGTCTGATTATTATTGATGCTCTAGTGCTTTGGAAAATCTTACAATACTCAAAATACAGTAATGATTCTGATCTCAATCAATCGACCTTTGATATTTCCAAAACTAAAGCATTTATACAAAAAATTACAACAAAACAGTCTCTAGCAGACTTGAACTAAAAGTTCTAACTATTACAAAATTATATTTTTGGTGGAATGCGCTGTGAAGAGCAGGTGTTGATGTAGTGGGGTGGTTTAGGGCATGGATCAAATTTTTTTGATATGTTGGTAGAATAAACTTAGTGTTGTGCTGGCAGATCTGTTGTATGAATGCTCTGTTCTCTTGCAGTTGCAACATAATCTTCTTTACTGCAACACCTTTGCCCGACTTGATCTGTAGCGTTTATTTGCTACCCGAGTCATTTTTGCTGAGTTAAAACCTTTTTTGGTGAATTAAATAGTGTAAAAAACCAATATACCAGACTTGAAATATTATAGACATTAGCATTGGAGCCGCATTGTATTCATGCACTTCACAACATTTATAATTTAAGTTTATGAAGAATGTGATTAGCGATGCGATGCAAAGTGGGATGTGGCGTGGAGGGATGGTGGGATCAGACAGCAACACAGATCATAGTTTTTGAGTTTTAATATAAGTGCAGAGGATGTAAACACTAAAATCCACGAAGTACGAAGTGCAGGGGAGGAGGTAAGTAACATGGCAGGGGAAAAGTGGGACCAGACTACAATGCAGATCGCAGTTTTTAAGTTTTAGTTATAAGCTGCAGGGTTAACATTTAAAACTTGTGAAGTGAGGGGAAATGGACCTACATGCATTGCACATTGTATAATTTAGCACATGGGAAATACGGTAAACGCTTAAAACCGTGAAGTGCGATTTGCGCTGATTGGAGGATGACATGTCAAGGAGAAATTGAACCCACTTGTAATCGACAAAGTTTTATGCGGTAAGGTAAGGTTTTATGATGTTTTCATAATGTATCAATGTATTTCAAAGGCTATGAAGTGGGGGCAGAGCTATTGTGGTGGGCCAACCACTGCATTGCAAGTTAAAACAAATAGATTGCGGGCGCTCACAAAGGTAAGTTAAAACAAATGCGATGTGATGTATTTTAAATGGAAAACACAAGTTTTAAAGTTTAGTTCCGGTGCGAAACATGTAAAATCTGTGAAATGCGATGAGGGCCCCACTTTAATTGTGATCGGGGAATAGGAAGTGAAGTAAGTGAAAATTGATGAAAAGGTAAAGGTAGAAGGGTAAATCGGAAATGCGGAAAAAAGGTAAGGTTTTAATGTTTTTCAAAGGAAAATGAAATGGAAGGGAAGTGTGGCGGGTAAAATGGGTCCCACTTCATCGTATATTGTCCTTCGAAAGGTTTGTAGGAGACAAAAATGTAAATGATTTTTGGTTTTGGCCTATGGGAAAAATGATTTTGAATGTACGGGATTATAATGAAATGTGTGGAAATATATGAGTAGGGAAGGAAATGAAAAGGGAAATGAATGAAATTAAAGTAGGGTGAAAATATGCTATGGTTTAAAACTTTTGGATAGAAATTAATAATCAGAATTTAAACCATACAAATAACTTTTCCATAGGCTCATTTAGACTAGTAGCCAATCAAAACTTTTAAAACAGAATGAAGCTTTTCTTTTTATTTCTTGCTTCCCTAATGTTTTGTTTTGCCTCCTTTGTTTAGAGCATCTAACACCTAATGTTTTATTTTTCCTTATTTGTTTAGGGCATCTAACACCTGACATGTTATTTACATGGATGCCTAAAAATATACTTAACTAAATCTAAAAATAGTTTATTACAAAAATTAAGGATTCGGTTCATTGACCGTCCTTTTCCTAGGCTAAAATGCAGTGAAATTAAAACTAAATCTATCTATCTATGAACTTGATCTTTAAACTTGCAGGCATCTAGCATAGTTTTGAGAAGATGCGGTTGACCGACTTCAAAATTCAACTGTCCTGAAAAGACAGAGTCGGCAAGCGTAGGAGCAATCTTCTCTGTAGCATTGATGATACAATTAAGCGCACTGTGCTGATTGTGTGGCTTCACCAAGTACATCCAGTATGAGTCCCAATTCAATCTTGTCAGCCCTTGGATGGATTTTTCTCTTTCTTCTGCCTTTTGCCTCCATTCTGTTTGCAGTTGATTTTCCTGTGGGAGATATCCTGGAACAGTTTCTGGAATTAAGTTAGCTTTGTGTAAATTATCATTTACACAATCAGTGAGAGTGTTTGCCACTGTAGCCGCCTCATCTGCTGCCTTTTCTGCCCTTCTGATTTGTGCATCCCAATTATTGAACAATATTTCTTTATGGTTTTCATTAACAATGGGTGCACCAGCTTTTCTGCCTTCTTCTGTCTTTTGCCATGCCATATAATCATTGATCTTTTCATTAATCAAATCATATTCATTTCGTAAATCTACGACATGATTTGTGATTTTATCGCTCTCTTGGCACAAAGAATTCCATTGCAAGATTTTTTGGCAGAAAACTTCCTCTTGTTGCAGTAGTTGATTGTTCAAAGAGATAGTTTCTGAAATGAATTCTGGAAGCTTAGGATCATCTTTATGTTGATCTTGGATAATCTGTATTTGTTTGTCTTTATCAGGCAAGATTTTTTGATGTCCTATTTGCATTTCTTGAAGTTGTTGTTGTAACTCTTCAAGCTTCAATTGTGCTTCCTTATTGGCCTGTACCTGTTGCAATTGTTGTTGCAGAGATTTTACCTGTTCTTCTTTTTCATTCAACAAAAGTTGTATCTCAAATGCTTTATCAATTTTTGCAGAAGCATTAGCTCCTATTATTTGAGATAACTTAGTGAGATTATGAGTAGGTTCTGTGGCAGGATCTTTCCACAAAACATCTACTTGTTCTGCTTCAGTAGCAATTGCACTTTCTATTTTTCTCTTTTTCCTCTGTCTCTTCACTACTGCTTTGTATTTTGGGCTGTATAATACATCTAGAGGAGGAATGTCCTCTACATTAAGTACAATTTCAGAGGAGGGTGTGATTGGTATGTGCTCTATCGCCGCGACTGTGCTGCTTGTTCCTGTATTCAAAACTTTGGTTGTCTGGACAGGGGTATGTACATTCTGTCCTTCTACATTAATCAATTGGTTAAAGGTTTCCCATTCTTTGTCTAACTCAATGGTGACTGGCTGTTACTGTACATTGGTTGGAGGAGGATTTGTCTGTTGAGAAGTCAAAATTTGCTTTTGAGTAAGTTCTTTATATTGTGCAGAATCTTTAATGGACTCTTCCATTTTATCTTCCTTTCCTTTAGAATTATTCGAGTGTTCAGAATCTCTGTCAGATTTTGATTTGGATTTACCTGTACTTGAATTGTCGTTAAGACTAACACTAGGAGTTTGTTCCCTTGCGAGCTCTAAGCGTAGATTATCCAAAGGAATAGGAATTAGTCTTCTTTCTCTGTAAAGCTTGAATTCCTGGAATTCCTCTGGAGATAGTTGTGCTTGAGCTGAATTCAAAACTTCTTTGAATGAATTTCTTGCTTGGAACATATCATCAAAAAGATCCTGTTCCCCATAAAATTCCCTTACTTTGATTGCATTGGTAAAATTCTTAACAATATCATTTGGGTCGAATAACCTTCTCGAAAATTTGAACAGCTGTAGGCATGTAATGTTGCCTATCTCTTGGAATGCATGGCCAATATCAAACAGTGAAAATGTTCCACATTTTACAGGAAATTGTGGCCAGATGCCCTTTTTCTTCTCTTTTAAATCTTTTGTTATACCTCCCTGGCCACAGGTCTGATAAGCAATTTCCCGAGCTACAAGTCTATCTAGAACATAAAGGGGTAAAACATGGGGAGAAGCATAACTTCCAAAAACCCTAATATAAGTGAAAAATTCTTCTCCAAACCATCTTGCGACAGGGAGAATATCAACCTCTGTTTCTGAGGATAACCTTGGGGCATCCTTATTATACAATGTTCTGTACAATGGCAGCATTATTCCATGACAAATTTGATAAAAATGGGGGATAAACTTAGACTCCCATAGTTCTTTATGGTACACATGAATGGGCAAAGGATCGTGGATAGTCCATTTCCAGCCCATCACAGGGAATTTAGAGACATAGCAGATGGCGTCCATGACATAAGTAGATAAATAAAAAGGCGGATAAACCCGCTGAGAAACATTTCGTTTAGACCGGTAGTGAAAAATAGCAGTGGTCAAATTATCAGATAGGATTTTGGCCCAGTCTACAATTGTAGAATTAACAGCCGCATTCAACAAAGGAAGCCATTCGGGTAAGATCATATTTATGTCAGAATTTCCAAAAAGCCTGCATAACATGGCAGCAGTAAAACAATAAGGAGAGGTAAGTGAACCCGTGCTGTACATACCTTGTTTGTTTTTCTTCAATGGTTCACTTCTTTTGGTCCACTCCTTTGTGCATTCTGCCAAATTTGCATGTTCTCTGGCAAAATCTTCTATGAATTGTTTGTTGTAAGTCGCCTGAGGTTCTGGAAACTTATACATTAATCTCAGATCTTCTATAGTGAATGACCCGATTAGCTCTTCAGATGGAGTTTTGAATTTCCTGTCTGAAATATCACTGCTTTCCAGCACCCATCTCACCATGTCTGTATATAGGAGAATCCTTGGCCTTGCTGCTATTCTATGCAGAAATGAGCAAGCCAAGTCTCTAAGGGTTGCTTCAGACGTATTCTTGGAACCTGCTGTAGCTACAACTTTTATCACCATAGGGTTTTCATCTTCTAACAGATTATACATTCCTTCCCAAGTGGATATACCAGCATCCTTATTGCAAGCAGTGTCTGCATATATCAAAGCCATTTATTTGTTTTCAGAACTCGAGCTCTTCTCCTTCTTACCCATAGTGTTTAGTGGAAGCTTTGTATAGACGTTTGCTCCTTCGTGCCTGCGTTTTACGAGTAAATGAGAGTAATGAAATAAGAAAGGTGATGAGACTGTTTTAAATGTGAAAGCGGATGAAATATAATATTTTAATTGTGAAACGACTTTCAATCCAAACACAATCTCATTTACCATTAATAATCAATCCAATCATTTAATTTAATCATTAAAGTGCATAACAGATTTGACATATGGGAAGATTGCCTTGGGATAGCGCGCCTACATGAATCTGCGACATTGCGATCTGCAATTTGAGCGCAATATTGCAATATCGCAATGTCGCAATATCGCAAAAATGAAGTCATCGCAGTTATGAAAATAGAGCAAAAGAGGAAATTGCGCAATAGCGCAAAAGCGCATATCGCAAAATCGAAAAATCGCATATCGCAAAATCTCAAAAGCGCATATCGCAAAATCGCAAAAGCACATAATTGAAAAGAGCGCAAAAGATATTCATTAATCACTTATGTTTTCTGCGCTATGCGATCTGCGACCAATGCGTTTGTTGTATAGGCTTTTAGGGTCGCATTATCGCAAAAGAGCAAAATCGCATTTTCCATTTTATAAAAGATATATACCATTTTGTTATGGATGCGCTATCTTGTTTAAAGAGAAATTTTCTTACAATATATCATAAACTTAAGTGTTTCTTAATATTCTTTATAAGGGATTTCTATAAGTTTATGATAGAAAGTTTTATTTGAAAAGGCAAACAAATCCTAATTGATTTTTTGGATTTTAACTAAGGGTCCTCATTTATTTAGTATTATTACTAATATTAAATAAAATGGGGGTTGTTGCTGGTCACAACAATTGGCGATTCACTGAAAGAAACATTTATCTCTGAAAAAATAAAATGAACATTCTATCTTTAGTAAGTAAAGACTTTTAGAGATAATGAAAACTATCCTAGGATAATTCAAATGAAATGTAACTATGAAAAAGAAAATAAAAATCATTTCATAATTTCTTTCTAATTCCTTAAGAATAAAAACATTTTGGGTTATCTCAAGCTTTGATTGGTGTTAATAATGAAGTAAGTGGATCTCTCCAAGTTTTGGCTTTATAATATACTCTATTGCCATAGGTATTGCCTCTGCTGCCAGCAAACGTTCATAGTCTCGACAGGGTTACCTTTAAACCATTAACCATTCATTGTCCCATCCAATTAAAATTATGACTTTTTAAAAGATAAATTCATAAGACCTATTATCTCATGTTTTTGTCTTTTATTTATTTTTTATTTTAAGAGCCATTGTTCTGGTTTGGCAGCCAGTTAATAACAATGCCATTCACTAGTTATAATTAAACTGAACAAGCTGGCTTGTGATGAGACCCCTTGTCTTATATTTATAAGACTTTATCCTGTTTTGGTATGCAGTATTGGTAATGTCAGTTTTATTACTCCTTATGAACATGGTAAGTCGGCTTGCAATGAGACCTCTTATCTCTTAAAATTTTCGTATAATTTCTTAGAATTACATTCTAAAAAATCACAACTTAAATGGATGGGGTGAAATAGTTTTATCCTTAAGAATCAATGGATGACAATTTTCAGAGTTTTTTGAGTTCCAAAACTTTTTGAAAAACTTTACTTTTACAGATAACCTTTCTCTGCTTAATAAACCTATGATGATTTACATTCTTCTCAAGTTTTCAAAAGATCATACAAATGATTGAAATAATCTTTCAAAGTTTAACATCTTATTTTAAACTATTCAAAAACCGTGATCATTACTTTAAAAATTCTTATTTACACAAAATAAATATTTATAATATTTTTCCGAAGAAATTTTCTTAAATAGTAAACAGTCAATCAGAGACTCATAAACAACCTTTATTTTTAAAAACAAAAACAATCAAAAACTTTGCAGAAAGAAATATGTACACTTTAAGAAGGGGTTACCTTCTTATGAAAATAATTTCTTCAAGATAAGCCCATTTACAGGAAGAGATTCTCTCTTACCTGTTAGATCTTGGAGTATGAATGTATTTGAGCTTATCTTCTCAACGATCTGAAATGGTCCAAGCCACATTTTCTGAAATTTGATATGTTTACCTTTTTCTTCGTGTGCTTTATCCCATTTCAAAACGAGATCACCAATTGACAAAATTTTTGAGCCGGTAGAACTTGCATCAAAAGAAGATTTTACAAGCCGTTGATGTTTTTCATGAGTAATTTTTGCTTTATCCCTATCTTCTTCTAATTTAAGGATTTGATCATATCTCAATTGAATGGATGAAGAAGGATTTTCTTCAATAAACTACACTAGGGCTAATGATGGAAGAGTTAAATTTGATGGTATCACAGTTTCTTTTCCATAAACCAGATTGAAAGGTGAAGTCCCTATTGAAGCTTTTTCAGTGATACGATCAGCCCATAATGCAAAGATTAAAGATTTGTGCCAATTCTTTTGATTTTGATCAACGGTCCTTTTAATAATTTTGATAAGGTTTTTATTAGTAGATTCAGCCAAACCATTACCTTGTGGATAATAATTTGCTGAATATTTTAATTTAAAACCTCTTTTGACTGCAAATTCTAATAAACTATTTCCAGAGAAGTAAGATGCATTATCAAAGACTAGAGCGTTAGGTACACAAAACCTGGTTATGATGAATTGATCTATGAAATCAATAATTGCATCAGAATTGGCTACCTTCAACGGGATTGCCTCTACCCATTTTTTAAAGTAATCAGTTGCAGTAAGGATGTACTTGTGATGTTTGGAAGAATGAGGTACTATCTCATCAATAATGTCAAGCCCCCATTGTTTGAATGGTTTCTCAATAGTTACTGGTTGCAAAGGAAAAGCTGGTTTCCTTTGTCTTCCACTTGCAGTTTGACAAATTCGGCACTTCCTTACGTAATCATGCGTGTCTTTAAAAAGGGTAGGCCAGTAATAACCAGCATGAATTATTTTGTGAGCTGTGGTATCACCTCCAAAATGACCCCCTACCGGTCCATCATGAAATTCCTGCAAAACCTTTTCAGCTTCAGTCTTTTCAAGACATCCTAATAAAATTGAATCATAATTTTTTCTAAATAACACATTATCAATGATCTCATATTTAATAGCCTTTAACCTTAAAGCGCATTTACTCTTATAGCTGAGATTAGAAGGAGCATACCCATTTTTCAAGTAATAGATAAGATCATTATACTGAGATCCGGAATTTGTAACATTTATCTGACTTACTTGAATATCTTGATTTGAATCTTGATTTTCTGGTATGTTATGAGCTCCTGCCAATAATCTGCAAAAACCTTGTCCTCTAACAATCTTAGTTGGTTTAATATCAATATCGTATTCTTGCAAAGCTGTTACCCAGTTAGCTCTCTTTTCTCCTACTTCTTTTTGAATTAATAATTGCCTCACTGCAGAGAATGGGACAATGATTTTTGTATGTGTTTTCAAGAGAAAAGGTCTAAAATGTTTGATTGATTTAAACACAACAAAGGCTTGTTTTTCAACATCGGAATAATTAAGCTCAGCTCCTTGCAGATTTGAACTAAAGAAAGAAATTGGTGCTTTGATTTCTTGATCATTGAGTTGTGTTAAAACGGCTGCATAGGATGTTTCAATGGCCAGAGTATACAAAGTAAAATCTTTAGAAAAATCCGGGGTATTCAATGCTGGTGCATTAATGATCGCTTGTTTGATTGCTTCAAAAGCTTCTTTCTCTTTGTGCGCCCATTTGAATACTGAACTCTTCTTGATCATAATTTGCATAGGTAAAACAATTAAAGAGAAATCAGGAATAAATCTCTTAACAAAATTGATCTGTCCAAGAAAATATTGCATCGATTTTTTGTTATGTGGTAAAGAAATATCAGAAATTTCTTTCACTCTATCTGGATCAATATATATACCATCTTTTGACACAACAAATCCTAAGAGTTTTTCTTCACGTAAAGAAAAGAAAGATTTCTTGGGATTTAAGGAGATACCAAACTTTCTACATCTTTCAAATATTTGTTTTAAATCATATAGATGATTGGTTCTCTTTTTTGAAAATATTGTTATGTCATCAAGATAAACAACAACTGATTTATTGATCAGGCCTTTGAATGCTATGTCCGTGGCTCTTTGAAAAGTTGCTCCTGCTTTTATTAGACCAAAAGGCATTTTCTGATAAGCATAAGTTCCCCATTTTGTTCTGAAATTTGTTTTCAATCTGTCATCTGGATGAACTAAAACTTGATTATAGCCCGAAAATCCATCAAGAAAGGACATAAGTTCAGAACCAGCTACCTTTTGAAGTATCTGTTCCATGGTTGGTAATGGGAAATTGTCCTTTAAACAAGCCTTGTTTAAATTTCTGAAATCAATACAGATTCTTATATCACCATTCTTCTTCCTTACAGGTACCATATTGGAAACCCAATTAGAGTGCCTGACTGGAAAAATGATTTTGGCTTTCAAAAGTTTATCAAGTTCTGATTTAATTTGACTTTTGAGATTTGGATGGATCTTTCTCAACTTCTGTTGAACAGGTTTAATATCAGGAAGCATTGGAATCGTGTGTTGAATAACCGAAGTATTATACGTTTTTGGATCATCATAATTCCAAGCAAAAACGTTTTTATACTTGTTCAGCAGTTTAATGAATGCATTCCTTTCCTCTGGTGTTAAATTGAGTCCTCAGTTAACGTTTTGAGGTTTAGAATCAGAACCAAGATTTACTAATTCAAACTTCAAAGTAGAACTTTGAAGTTTTGTATTAACAACTTTCTTGAATCTGTCTCTAATGGCATATAAATCCTCTAATTTAACAACAGATTTTGGAATGGGGTTTTCATTACCTTTTGAAGCGATTTGTAAATCATGATCATCGTCGTCAATAATTTGCTCATCATATGATTTTTCTGAAGTCATGAAATTTAGAATATCTTGATCATGATAGAATACTCTCCAATTTGTAACATTATCTGGGACAGATGGACGAAAAATCAATTCTACAAAAAACCTATCAGGACTGCAATCTTGACAAGTAGGAGTTTAGATGCAAAATTAGCTAACAAGTCAAGCAGTGTATTCGATTCCTAGGAATAGGAGAGAAATATTGAATGCTAAAAAATGAGTGGTGAGATCTTGTACTAGGGTTTGATAGTGTTTAAGATGTCACGAAAGCGATGAATAGTATTCTAACTTGTTTTATGACAATTTTAGAATCACCAAAAACTTTCAAGTATTTAACATCTAACCCTATAGCTTTATAAAGTCCTTGAACCAAGGCTTCATATTCTGCGGTATTGTTAGTACACTCAAATCCTAATCTACATGACAGCATGGTTTTCTCCCCATTTAGATCAATTAAGATGCATCCAGCTCCAGCTCCATCACTAGACTTCGATCCATCAAAATATAATGACCAAAATAAAGATTTGTCTATTGGCTTATCTATAATTACATCAGAAATATTTACAATTCTAGAAGAATCAGATTGTGAAAAAATTTCTATCTGAGAAACAAAAGTATTTACAGAAAAAGGTGATTGAGGAGCTTTGAAATTTCCAAGAAACGATTCAGCAGAATAACCTCCAAGAATATTGTTGTTGAATGCCACAGGTTCATTAGGTTGTTCAAATTTAGTGACAGTGTGCGTCATATGTTTTTCTCGTTCAATTTTAATTTGATTTGGTTTCCCTTTGTAGGGAAGCCACATATGCGAATAATCAGTCGAGATAAAACCATTAAGTTTCGCAGACCAGTCCCTGCTCAAGATTAATCCATAGAATTCAGAAATATCAGCAATCAAAATATCAATTCTTTGGACAATCCTAGGATCGGAGGCTAATCTGATAGTAATTGTATTGATTTCTCCTACCACTTGGACTTTAGAGTGATCCAATTGAAAGATATGAACTTCTGATTTCTGTGGTTCGATATTCAATTTAGCACGAACGGAAGTAGGCATTATATTGGAGGAAGCTCCGGAATCAATCGAACAATTGTGCAGTTTTTATTGTACATCTCATAAGTCAAAAGAAAAGGAGGAGTTTGAGAATTTTACTTTTCCCCAATGAGCACAGTATCAGTAGCATCTACCTTATCTGGTGGCTTACCAGTTCCTCTCGCTGCTTTTGCAACTACACCGCTTGGTGTGGAGTACTGAAAAGGTATGATTTTGATGATTACTTTAATGACTTTTTAATACAATTTGTGAACCTTTTGTATCATGGATTTAGAAAGTCATAGGGAACTATCACAAAACATGTGAAAATCGATATGTATAACTTAGCCACTGATAATGGTTATTTTCTATACAGGGAAAGAGGAAAACGAAGGGATGATGCTCTAAAGATAAGAACGAAGTGGAGATAACCGCTGTTCCTCTGGATGAGAACCAAACGTAAACATAGGGAGACAAGATCAAGGAGAATCGGCTCGGGCAAGAGAGAGAGGACACTAGCTCAGCGCAATAGCAAAGACTGGATGAAAGTTAACTGTTTGGCGAATCCCTCAGGATCGAAGATCCTAAGGGATCGCTGCTTTACTTATCTAATTTCTTGGACATCTCCGCCATCGTGTTTATAAAAAGAGACAAGTACTGTTAGTTTAGAGACAGAGAATGGGGCGAGATAAGATACGTTTGATGTAATCTTTTGTAAGACATTCGATTTGGTTATTCAGCTTTGTTGAGAAATGGTTCGATGTATTTTTGATCAATGTATTAATGAAAGACTGGTGATTATTCCATCTTCGCATCTGCGTTAACCTAAAGCGGTGTATCCTTGGAGGCTAAGGGCCCGGCCGCGAAGGACACTTGCTTCTGTACCATTACAGCTTCGTTTATGTGTGGTTTGTTCATTACTGTTAGTTGATTATTTGATATGCTTATACGTTCAGATTACATGCCCTGTTTAAGTTGAATCATTGAAGTTTCTACAGCCAGATTTGTGTGTTAACTCTGCATTGCGTTCTTATTCCTTTCTAGAGTTAATCGCATATCCTTACCGTTAAGCTATAGAGCTGTTCTATTGACATTTGTGTTGTGTGCGTTTCTAATGCATCAGTATTATTCCATAATTCCCAAACTGTTCTTGCTGTTCCATTAATATGATTTGTGTCATTTGCCTTTAGAATAACAGAGTGTTCCTTGATTGCAAAGAGTGCATAGATTAAGTTTGAATATAACCCGCGTGACTTAGTATTCATTTCTTTGTCCTATTTGGGGATTCTTTACATTCCATTTCAGAATTATAGTTTAATCCTTTATTTCCTTTGCTGTTCTATTTATCTGCATTTGATGGTTTGCTGTGAGAGATGATCTAAGACTGTAGTGAGCAGTATCAGTCACTGTTTAGCTCCCAGGCTTGTGATCTATGCTTGAGTTCTTTTTCGATCAGTTTCTGAAGGGATGGTTTATCATTACCGAACCCTTGACTGATGAGTTGTTGAGTTTCCTGAGTGTGTGATTTACTTCTTTAAAGCAATTTGATTTAGGTTAAGCATCCATTTACTCTTGTATTTCTTAAAGAACTGTACTACTAGCATTACTCTGACGAATAAGCCTCGGATTGAGTCACTCTTTGTAATGACAAAACGCTCTCGGGTTGACATATTAATGTGAGGTGAATAGAGGTGAAAGAGACCCTTTTTATAGCTCTACATTTTGGCGCCGTTGCCGGGGAAAGAGTGGAGCCATTTGTCTTTTTCAGAGTAGTGTACAAGCCTGCTAGGGAGGAGTTGGATCCTAAAAACGGAAGGTAAGAACCTACGTACAGAGCATGTAAAAGACCTGCTCATTATCTGCTTTCCTAACAGATTTGTTTTTGCTCGTTTGAACAGAAGTTCGTAGTTTATTTTTGAGTGCATGACTAAGCAGAAAAAACCAGAAAAAAATATCAAACCCCCATCCAAACCTGAAAAAGCTAAGGGGCCGGTGACCCCTGGCCGAACAACCTTCATAGACGAAATCTATAAGAAAACAGAGTCTCAGCCATCAGTAGGTTCCAAGAAAAACACTTCTAAACCACCTACTAGTTCCCTTCAGGCCACGGAATCTGCCCGCGCTTTGTCTTTGATCATAGTCAAGGCGAGGAGCGAGGACTTTCCAAGAGATTGAAAATTCCACTCCAGAATTATTGCAGGAAGGGAACTCTAGCAACTTTTGTGAAGGAGAAGCAGAAACAGGGGAAACCGAGGAACCAAAATCTCCTCTTGAAACAAATCAGCCATTAGATAGCACAGATAAGGGGAGTGCCGCGAAAGTCATTGTTGAGGAGATTCAATCTCCTCAAACACCTGGTATTCCCATTATTCCGGATAAAGGAAGCGCTATTAAAAAGATCCCTGTCAAAACCGTTCGCAACCAACCTAGGAATACCCTCCTAGATATCCCAGAAGGTTACTGGCATATATTCGATCCCATGGCTCAAAACCAACCAAACGCTCAAAACCAGCCAAACACTCAAACCTCTACATTACAATATCCTATAGTAGATTCTGCAGCAAATGCACCCATGAAAGCTATCCCTCTTCAGCATATCCCCACATTTCACGGACTCACATCAGAGGATCCGGATGCATTCCTATTCGAATTCGATGTGTTATGTCGGGGGTACGATTACACCGCCGATCCCCAAAAATTGAAATTATTCCCCTCTACATTGAAAGGGGCTGCCTTAAGATGGTTTATGGGGCTAGGTGGTGGGGTTATCAACATTTGGGATCAAATGAAAGAATCCTTCTTAAAGAAATACCAGGATTATTGTAGGTCTAGAGAATTAAAAGACGAAATATTTCAAATGATAGACAGACCAAATGAAACATTAGAGGAGTATGTGGAACGTTTTCAGTATAATCTACAAAGATCTCCTTATGCATCGCTACCTTTGCCTGATAATGTGTTAAAAACTGCATTAATGAGGGGCATGAAGGAAGAATGGATTGAAACATGAAACATTATGGGCAAAGGGGATATTTATCAAGAGAATTTTACTGACATCCTTGACTTATGTATCAGGAGTTCGAGGCAGCACAAGAATAAAACCGACAGAATATGATCGGTTCGCAAGAGATAACAAAGTATCGAGCCTCGTAGAGGGTAACACGTACGGAAATTGGAAATTTATTAGAAAATTTTAAAGCGTGTATGGGGACACTAACTACACAACTTGATATTGTGCAGGCTAAACAAAAGCAGCTGGAGGCAGAACAGAACATGGCAATCGTCTGTCCTCGTTGCAGAAAAAAACACAGCCACAAGGAGTGCCCTCTGGATAAAGTCCAAACATGCGCCATCTGTACAAAAGACCACCTTACAGAGAGCTGCCCCTCACTTCCAGGATTGAAAGCAGTATATAAGGAAGCAGAAGAAGAACCAGAAGTGGTGAATTCAATCAACCAGCGCCTCCCGTGGCAGCCAAGACAACCTGGTATGATTCCGGATCCAACCTCTTTCTTTCATAACCCACGGTATAATGCTCATAATGCTCGACAATATGGTATGTAGCAAAATCAATCTCAAACCCCATTATATTTGGTCACCACAATCATTTCCTTCTCCAAATCCATGGGTAAGAATCAAACAAGCCAAACTGGTTGGCCAAATTTCCCTTACACTCCACCATATAGGCAAAATGGCCCATATCCTTCACAATGGACCCCCTCTACTTCACAAAGTTCACCCTGGCAGACAAGCTGGCAAAGACCGATGTACCACCCAGCCGGAACGATTCCGCTCCCTCAACCTACTTTGCCAGCTTTACAACAAAAGCCCCAGTCTAACTTGAGGCCGCAACTCCCAGCCCAACCCGATCCCGATCCAAATAACAGACAGGTCCAATCTATTCAAATCATAGAATCACCAGAAATAGGACCTGACCTGAGGGAGTGCAATGACCTTCAGTTAAGATCTGGACGTATAATTGAAACTGAGGGAGATAAAACAGTTCATATTGAAGATCGGTTACCAAGAGAACATCAGTCACAACAAGAGGATGTAAATAAGCAACAAACTCATAATCAAGCAACCACATCCTCTCCCCCGTTCCCAGCACGATTAGCCATACCTCGATCCATACAATATCCTGACTTCGACATTCTGGGAGAATTACAAAACTTGTACATAAAAATTCCATTCCTCCAAGCTATTCAAGACTTTCCCATATACGCCAAAACCATAAAAGAATTGTGCATAAAGAAACCAAGGAGGAATATAACAAACAATCCAAGAGTCCAAGTAGTGGGCACCTTATCTGACCTATTGTCGGGAAGAGAAACACCCCTTAAATATGAAGACCCCGGGAACCCAATTATAACTGTCCAAATTTATGGCCAGACCCTGCCTAATGCCTTAGTTGATTTAGGGGCTGCAATTAATATTTTAACAACCACAACTTGCCAAAATCTTGGCATTACATCTGTAGAACCCACCTATACTCTGTTAGAATTGGCTGACCGATGTGTGGTTAGACCAGAGGGCACTCTACATGATGTCATGGTCTCTGTAGAATCCTGGGAGTATCCAACCGATTTCCTGATAATTAATCCAAAAACCCGACTTGATGGACACCCGCTAATTTTAGGTAGACCTTGGCTCGCTACTGCCGATTCCTATATTGGCTGTCGGCAGGGAAATATGACCATAACCAGAGGACCAAATAGCAAAAATTTAGTTCTATATCCTCCAGCGCAGCCAAGTGTCACAATGATTAAAACGAATAAGCACCCTGTATCATATGTTGCGATAACATTAGATCTGCATTAACTATACAAGAGGCACTTGATTTCAAAGATCAAACGGAAGAGGATGCCATTAACAATTTCATTACTCAAACTGAACCTCGCACACAATGTCACATGATAAAAGCAGCATTTGATAGTGAGTTAGAAGAAGATCCCCTGAAAGATATTCATGATCAAATAATACCTGTCACTTCTGTTGCAAATAGTAAAAGCATGGAGAATTGCAGGGAAAAACTTTAAACATCAATGCTAATCTCACACCGGAACAAGAAACAAAGCTCATCCATCTGTTAACAAAATATCAAGAAGCATTTGCATGGGACTACCCTGATATGAAAGGAATTGATCCCCAGTTATGTACGCATCACATTTACATAGAAAAAGATGCCACACCTGTGCGTCAGCCGCAAAGGAGACTTAATCCCCATCTAAAAGATGTCGTAAAAACTGAACTTCAGTAGCTTTTAGATGTGAATTTTATCTACCCTATCTCTGATAGTAAATGGGTCTCTCCACTTGTGGTGGTACCAAAATAGAATGGGAAATGGAGAATTTGTGTGGATTATAGGGAACTTAACAAGGCAACACAAAAAGATCATTTACCTCTTCCTTTCATAGATCAAGTATTGGACACTTTAGCAGGGAAGAAGTTCTTTTCTTTCCTGGATCGCTTCAGTGGATACAATCAGATTCAGATTGCCCCTGAAGACCAGGATAAAACTACCTTTACTTGTCCTTGGGAACATTTGCCTATCGAGTTTTACCTTTTGGCTTATGTAATGCTCCTGCCACATTTCAGAGGGCTATCCTAAGTATTTTTGCAGATTTAATCAATGATGGACTTG
The DNA here is from genome assembly GCA_034641835.2 of Pinus albicaulis. Lineage (NCBI taxonomy): Eukaryota > Viridiplantae > Streptophyta > Pinopsida > Pinales > Pinaceae > Pinus > Pinus albicaulis. The sequence goes on from CM076572.1 coordinate 1,321,715,388, forward strand.
AAGTTTACATGGATGACTTTACACCATACGGAGATGACTTCGATACAGCTCTAGACACCCTAGAGAAAGTCCTACAACGCTGCATTGTTACTAGGCTTTGCTTAAGCAATGAAAAATGTTTTTTGATAGTGAAGGACTTATCCTAGGACACTATGTCTCAGCAGCCGGCATTCCGGTAGACCCGGCCAAAATCCAAATACTTTTGCTTATTCCCACTCCTACTACTCTAACAGAGGTACGCAGTTTTCTTGGATTTTCAGGTTATTATAGACGATTTATAGAGCATTATTCGCACATTGCTGCTCCTTTATATGCACTAACCGGTAACGTTGATTTTCTTTGGACAGAACAATGTGACCGTGCTTTCGAGGATTTAAAGAAGCTCGTATCCACGGCCCCAGTCCTTCGAGGACCAAACTGGGACCTACCGTTCCAGATATCCATACGATGCCTCGGATCACGACCATTGGTGCGATCCTTGGGCGGAAGAGGATAAAAACCATATATATATTACATAGGCAAAAATTTATCCCCTGCTGAATTGAATTACACTGTTACTGAAAAATAAGTCCTAGCTGTAATACATGCTGTCAATAAATTTAGACATTATATCACAGGCTACCCTGTCATCTTGTATAAAGATCATTCTGCTATAAAATATTTAGCAAATAAGCCTGTCACAAATGCCAGAGTAACTCGATGGTTAATCTTATTGCAGGAATTCGATATAACACTCAAGGACCGCCCTGGCAAAGAAAACCCTGTAGCCGATTTTCTTTCAAGGATACCAAAATCAAGCGATGCAGCAGCAGTGGAAGATCAATTTCCGGATGAACACCTGTTCGCTGTTGCTGTTCAAACGCCCTGGTATGCTGATGTTGCCAATTACCTTGCAGTAGGTAAATTACCAAAACATTTAACTCCTAATGAGCGTAAGCAGATGATTCAGAAAAGTTCTCGATTTTCGTGGATTGGGGGCTATTTGTTTCATACAGGAGCAGACATGCATATCAGGCGGTGTGTTAGAGAGGATGAAATATTTGACATCCTAAAAGCCTGTCACGATGGACCATGTGGGGGGCACTTCGCTGAGCGTAGAGCTGGACATAAAGTATTGCAGACAGGATATTACTGGCCTACGATCTTCAAAGATGCAAAGAAGTTCGTCCAAGCACAGCAGGTTACGTGACGGGACGACACAGTCGGGCGGTAAATGCCTCTGAAACCACAGTTAGTCATCGAACCATTCGAGCGATGGGCTCTTGATTTCGTTGGACCCATCAACCCCTCGTCAAATCAGAAAACATATATCTTGGTGGCCACAGAATATGTCACCAAATGGGTTGAGGCGGAAGCATTGCCAAGAGCCACGGAGAGGACTGCGTCATACGATTTCATTGTTTCTTTTATTTGTCGAATTTATGGCCTTCACAGGAAGTAATAACGGATGGAGGACCATAATTTGTTGGGCATAAATTAGGCACCGCAACACTTAACAATTGTCATGTCCAGTTATCATGTCCGGCATAAGATCACTACTCCATATCACCCACGGGAGAATGGGGCGGGGTGAAAGTAGCAATAAGATAATAGAATCAATCCTAACGAAAACTATTGCATCACATAGGCGTGACTGGGCTACCCGACTACCTGAAGCACTCTGGGCCTATCGAGCCACATGGAGGAGCACCACTGGTTACTCACCTTATCAACTAGTGTTTGGAAAACAACCTATTTTGCCCATAGAATTCGAAATCCAAACACTGCGTACAGCACAGGAAGTTGGCCTAGACTTAACTGAGGCACAACTCAATCGACTACAGCAGATCAATGAATTGGACGAAATTCGACTCTCTGCACTACAAAATACAGCATTAATTCAACAGCAGGGAGCCAAATGGCATGATGCGCTCATTAAGAATAAAGTCTTCCACGAGGGAGACTGGGCTTTGTTATACGATTCTCGGTTTCAGGACTTCCCTGGAAAACTTCAGACTCGATGGTTGGGACCATACGAAAGCCAGAAGGTACATGACAATGGAACTCTTACTCTAATCACTATTGACGGTTCTGGATATGCATTTAATGTAAATGGTCACCGAGTCCGTCTCTACCGTAAACCACTTACTCGGGAATCCTTCTGCCAGCAGATACGCCGAGATACTGATCTGGTGATCTTAGGAGAGGAAGAGAAATCTTCCTCACCTGTAATTCATTAAGGGTCTATTTTTTTTTTTGCAATTTGTACATAAGTTTTTGTTTTTGAGTGATTCTTGTACATAAGTTTGATTTGAATATTTTCTTGTCATTTTTGCTGTTCCTTTTTTCTTCCACAAAGTTTGATTTTTGCTCTTCTAATAGCATATGTGTGTTTTTATGATTTTGGTTTTGCTTGTTCTGCTGTTCCTTTTCTAAAGGAACAGCATTCGGATCTCTGCTGTTCCTTTTTCAAAAGAACGATATTGTTACGTTTCTCGCTGTTCCTTTTGGTTACCACTGTTCCTTTTTCTTCAAAGAAACAGCGTTCTTTTATTACTGTTATGCCTTTTTCAACGGAATGGCATGTTGAGTGTTTTATAGTATTATTGCCGTTCCTTTTCCCAAAGGAACGGCATTTGCATTTTTTCCTTTTTTATCGTTGTTTCTTTTCCAATGGAACACCATTAGCATACTTTTGCTCTCTTTTGCTGATCTAAGTTGAGAATGTTTTTTGCCCGTCTTCTTTCTAGCCTTCAAGCTTCAGCTATGTATTTGTGCGATGAAATATAAAAAAATAACATACCGAAATCTGCAAACCTGGTATCTATCTATAAGGCTACGCATTAATAAAAGGACAGATGGAAAGACATACTTATTTCGTACCTTTTGTGACATGGTTTTACTAATTTTGCCCTGATTGGTGATCTTTATCATGCTGATTCCCTTAAAATCTTTTTATTAATATTTGGGAATAAGGGCAAAGAGTTTAAATCTTCCTATTGAGATAATAAGACTTCTTCCACCATTCCTACTCTTAATGAGTGCTGAACCACCCTTTGTGTATAAATAAGGAAAAAGAAAAAACATGTCAAATGTCAAATGCAGGATAGGGGGTCTCGTTGAGAGCCAGCCTACCATGATCATGAGGAGGGAAGTGAAGTGGCATTCCCATTCTGGCCACCACACCAGGGATATGGTCCAAAATGTGTATCAAAATAAACAAACCTTGGAACAGGAGGTCTCATTAAGAGCCGGCCTGCCCACGTTTCGCTCTTTCCTCGTGAATGGCATTATGGTTAACTGGTCACCAAGCCAGCATAATGGTCTACATTCTTACATAATAACAGTCCTAAGTATACACACAGGATCATGGTTCCGGGGGTGAAAAACAACTCTGCCAAGGTTATGGACACTGGTGGGCACGAGTAATGTTAATGGTATCGAAGTCACCTTGCTTACGCCAATAGGTAATATATTAACACTCTTTTGTTTCTTTATCCTAGGCATTAATCACATGTTATTTCCCGATTTATACACCGCATGAATATTTATCATTACCAGTCATGGCAACGGAGGTGACCATGACCGCTTAAGATTGGCGAATACGATACATGTCTATCCATCAGCCTCAAATCATAACACAGCAGCCTCAAATCATATCACGCGATCCATCCTCCGCCTCCATTTCGGTAATCTGTTGTCCTTTTTCAACATGGCATAAATTCAAATGCTGTTCCTTTCTGACTTGATTACAGACTGGGTGCCGCTCCATTATTTGCCGGCTGGGACAGCCTATCACACTGCGGGGGGGGGAGGTTAACCTCATCATTCTCTGTGTTACGTGTCAATTCATCATTCGGAAAATGCGGATTTCACGACGGTTTGGCATGGTTTCACGGCATGGCATATTTTTATTTTTATTTTTTTCGCACAAGTTGTTTTTGCTACACTGTTGCATACTCTGTGTTTTCTTTTGCGAAACCCTGCCCTCTGTGTTTCAAACCGAAAACGTTTTTGCTGTTCCATTTAGAAATCGCAGCGAAATCATGGGGGGCAAGGCATTTCGTAGTGAGCCTCAACAGCTAACGATCTCTGCTGCTGCCCGAGAAATCCTGGAAAGGCCAGGATGGTTGAACTATTTCAATCGCTTACAGGAGGATAATGAGACAGTAGCAATGGAGTTCTTACAGAATTTACAAGAAGACCACTCCATAGTAAGAGGGAAACGCATAGCGGTCACTGATGCCATAATTGCAGAAGTATCAGGACTACCAGCTACCAGACCGGTATGGACATTCAAAAAGGAACGATTACAGAAGGTCATCGACATCTTCCAAGATGAAGGCCAGCATTTGACAATCAAAGGGAAAGGAATTTTGCCAGCGACCCTAGGCGAACCCTGGACAGAGCTAGCAAGAATAATACAGAGGTACATTACTTGCGAAGGAAGAAAAGACGTGGTAAGACCACGACACCTTAAACTTTTAGCTGTTCTAAAACAGAAATGCTCTGTGAATTTACCGGCACTCTTAAACTCGTTATTGCATGATGCTGCACAAAGTATGAATAGGGCACAGCTCGTAGAGGCAATTGTTAGTCACCACGGGTTAATTCGACTTGTTGTTAGTTATAGTCTTACCGAGCAGCGGAAGCGGTAGGAAAGACTCATTGCACTGATTGAAGGGAAATCGACAGAACCATCCCTGAGACGCAGACGCTCTATAAACACACCAGAACAACAGGCAGAACGCAGAGAAAATGTTGCTAGTACATCGCGACAGCTTGAAATTACAACAGAATCCGCAAAGCGAAAGCATGTAGTTGATTCACCCGAGCAACCAGAGGAACCCAGGAAATCAGCTCGGTTAGCTCAGATGAGAGGAAGGATAAATAAACCCAGGAAGTCAGCCCGGTTGGCTCGAATAAGGGGAAGGCTGGAACAGCTTCAGGGAAGCGCCAGCCAACCAGTAATAATTGAAGATGAGCAACCCGAAGAAGAAGTACCCGAGCCTGCGGGAACAGAAAAATAAGCAGAAACTGAACAGGAAGAAGAAATGGGACAGCAGGAGAATAGTCCATTACAAGACTTACTAAGAGAAGATGACCTGGCCGCCCTCCTGGCCAATATGAGTAAATACGGTCAACCTTCTAGCTCATAGAATCCCCACGACCAAATTCAAGAAGAGAACATGCCCATGCATGATGAAGAAGAGGAAAATACCGAACGGGAACAATCTGTTCCCATGTCACAAGAGGAGAATCTAGAGGAAGAACCCCAGGAGGAAGAATCAGAACCAGTTGAGGTACATACACCAGAACCGCCGGAGCAGAACAGTGAGGAAGAACCTCAGGAGGAAGAGGTAGCAACTGGTCATGATCCAGTTCATCATCAATAGACTGCCGTTCCTTCAAAGGAATCAATGGAAATCAAGAAGTTGAGGAAGGAACGGACTAAACTATTAAACACGATAACACAGCTCAGGCAACAAATCAGGATTTTGAAAAAGAACCAGAAAGTAAAGAGGAAAAAGAGGGCCCGCAAGCAGCCTTTTTTCCAAGACTCGGAGGTCCCAACTGCCGTTCCGATTAAGACGGAAAAAAGATGATAAAAATTCGGACGGAGGCACCACCCTCGGGGGTAATCGGGGTCACGAACTCTAAACGGCGTAACAAGAAGGTTCGGGGTAAAACTCGCCTCTCTTGATGCATGGCGGAAAGATCCAAAGACAAAAAACCTTGCACAAGATGGTGAAACAAGCACGGCAAGAAATGGAGCAACTTAAAGAGCAAACGGTTCCGCTAGAAAAATATGAAGAGTTGCAGCAGCAACTAAGGGATGTCAGTCAATCTAAAAGACAGGTTTTTGAAGGATGGATGAAGGAACAAGAGGAAGTCACACAGGTAACTTATAAACTAGATACTACTACCAAACAGATGAATGACTTGTGTTATTTATATAATAATGTTTTAGCATGTAGGGCCCGTGCTTTGTACTATGCTGCGATTTTCTATACAAATGATATTTACAATTAAATAAAGGCACATTGAGCGGGCACCCCTATGCGGATCAACAATGTCAATGATTTTGTCATTGTTGTAGACATTGTAGAGTAAAAGTCCGAGAGGTTGTTGTGTGAACTCTATTTACATGACCTTGTCCTAAGTCAGGAGACTGAATCGAACCCTGGTCCCTCCATTGGTGATATTCAATTGCAAGCATTCATTTCATTCGGAGCCAACCAGATTTAAGTGGGTGAAAGCCTATGATACCTTTCAGAGTCGAGAAAATGGTCTAGATTTAAGAGTTAGGGCTGAGCCTAGGAACCCAGTACGGTTATGGACAGCTGATATAAACCACATAAGGACTCCAGGTGTCATTGTAACATTAGGGCCTATGCACGAGGCACTCATTCAAGAGGGTTTAGAGTATTTCTTTTCCATTAAGGACTTGGCCACTAATGCAGCCAAATTTCGATATCGAATCTCTGATCCACACATCCAGCTCGGAGAGCCATTTAAGTATGAGAAGTTTGAGTTCGCTGCTGACCGTTTGAATCTCTATGGCCAGAGCCTTCTAAAAGCAGGGTCATCCTGGTAAGGGTGTAGATTTCGCGCTGCAATTATTTGGCATCCAGCACATGGATACCAGGCCCTGTATGATATGCCTGAAGGGCAAGAAGGTCAGTTCTTTGATTATTTAATCACTCAACATGGTTGTAGGCCTCCGCATGAAACTCCTTATCCAGCATACTCTCTCACTGCATTACATGTCAACTACAATGTTTTCATGAGGACATGAAACAAGGTAAGCAGGGGGGTGTGTGGAGTACTGAAAAGGTATGATTTTGATGATTCCTTTAATGACTTTTTAATACAATTTGTGAACCTTTTGTATCATGGATTTAGAAAGTCATAGGGAACTATCACAAAACATGTGAAAATCGATATGTATAACTTAGCCACTGATAATGGTTATTTTCTATACAGGGAAAGAGGAAAACGAAGGGATGCTGCTCTAAAGATAAGAACGAAGTGGAGATAACCGCTGTTCCTCTGGATGAGAACCAAACGTAAACATAGGGAGACAAGATCAAGGAGAATCGGCTCGGGCAAGAGAGAGAGGACACCAGCTCAGCGCAATAGCAAAGACTGGATGAAAGTTAACTGTTTGGCAAATCCCTCAGGATCGAAGATCCTGAGGGATCGCTGCTTTACTTATCTAATTGCTTGGACATCTCCGCCATCGTTTTTATAAAAAGAGACAAGTACTGTTAGTTTGGAGACGGAGAATGGCGAGACAAGATACGTTTGATGTAATCTTTTGTAAAACATTCGATTTGGTTATTCAGCTTTGTTGAGAACTGGTTCGATGTATTTTTGATCAATGTATTAATGAACGACTGGTGATTATTCCATCTTCGCATGCGTTAACCTAAAGCGGTGTATCCTTGGAGGCTAAGGGCCCGGCCCCGAAGGACACTTGCTTTTGTACCATTACAGCTTCGTTTATGTGTGGTTTGTTCATTACTGTTAGTTGATTATTTGATATGCTTATACGTTCAGATTACATGCTCTGTTTAAGTTGAATCATTGAAGTTTCTACAGCCACATTTGTGTGTTAACTCTGCATTGCGTTCTTATTCCTTTCTAGAGTTAATCGCATATCCTTACTGTCACGCTACAGAGCTGTTCTATTGACATTTGTGTTGTGTGCGTTTCTAATGCATCATTATTATTCCATAATTCCCAAACTGTTATTGATGTTCCATTAATATGATTTGTGTCATTTGCCTTTATAATAACAGAGTGTTCCTTGATTTCAAAGATTGCATAGATTAAGTTTGAATATAACCCGCGGGGCTTAGTATTCATTTGCTGTCCTATTTTAGAGTTGCTGTTCCATTTCAGAATTATAGTTTAATCCTTTATTTCCTTTCTTGTTCTATTTATCTGCATTTGATGGTTTGTTGTGAGAGATGATCTAATGCTGTAGTGAGCAGTAGCAGTCACTGTCTAGCTCCCAGGCTCGTGATCTATGATTTAGTTCCTTTTCCATCAGTTTCTGAAGGGATGGTTTATCATTACCGAACCCTTGAATGATAAGTTATTAAGTTTTCTGAGTGTGTGATTTATTTCTTTAAAGCAATTTGATTTCAGTTAAGCATCCATTTACTCTTGTATCTCTTAAAGCACTGTACTACTAGCATTACTCTGACGAATGAGCCTCGGATTGAGTCACTCTTTGTAATGACAAAACGCTCTCGGGTTGACATATTAATGTGAGGTGAATAGAGGTGAAAGAGACCCTTTTTATAGCTCTACACTTGGTAAAGGAGCAATTGGTGTAGCATTTAATTATTTCAATAACAACTTTTGCTGGTGTTTTAGTTTGCTGAGTTCATGTAAGGAAATGTTAGCTTTGATCTTTTTCATATCCTCAACAATGTTGTATTCCATAGGGTCTGACACTACTAAAGTCTTTGCTGTTGATGTGAGAGGATTAGAAGAGGATGGCTGATTTTGAGTAGGCAATGAAGAAGTTTTCTTCACAGTGGGTTTGTCTTTGGTACTTGGAGTTGTAATTTTCTTTTTTGGAACTGCTTGCACTGGTTCTGCTGTAGATTTACTCCTAGTACTTACAGGCATAGCTTCTTCACTATCAGAATTAGGGAGAATAAAATCCCACATTCCATTTAATTCAGCTATTTCTTCATTTTCGTCTTCCTGATCTGATACTACAGATGTATCTTCTTCTTCTTCCTCTTATTCTGATTCTGCATTAGAAATTGCATTAGGAGGTTTAGATTCAACTCGGTTCCTTCTGAAATTTCGGAATGGTTTCTTGGTAGAAGTTTCAGCTACTTGTTTTTTTATTTCAACCATTTCATTTGACAAGGTTTTAAGAACTTTCTCTAATCCTTCCATGTCATATGGATCTTTGGCCTTTTTCTTTGAATCATCCTTGAAGCTGACCTTCTTTGATTTCCTTTCTTCAAGAGCATTTTTCTTTTCCAGAGAAGTGATACGTTTTTCCACTGCAATAGCTTCTTTCATATTCTCAGCTAATGTAGGTTTTTCAGCTCTGTCCACGAAAATTGCTATGTTTGAGGAAGTAAAGAGCGATTATATACCATTCAATTCGACATTCCTTTGGGTTGTGAATCTGTATGAATTTTTTGTTCGAGAGTTTGTTGAATATTAGTTTGTTGAATATAGCATTGAATTATTTTATGGGTTCCTTGGGTTCTATCTTCAAATTTGAGAGGTCATTGAGTAAAGTTGCAATTGATCGGTCATCTCCAAATTTGGTCAAAAAATGATCTGCAAAAATGTCCCAACTCATTATGGAGCCTGATGGTAATGAAAAGTACCATGATCCTGCTACTCCCTGAAGAGTATATGGGAATAATCTAACTACAAAATCTTCGTGTATGACTCCATTCAAATTAATGGCCGACGCAAAGTTGATATGTTCTTCGGCTTGAATGTTAGGAATCTGGGCTAAACTTTGGAAGCCATTTTCCCGAGTTGTACGGTAAATCATGTAAAGGTGCAGCCATGTTGACTGCTCCTGGAGTAGACCATGGTCTCTATGCCATTATTGGGATGACTACTGGAGGAATAGTCGAAACTGGTGGTATTTGAATAGAAGTGGTTGGAATAGATGATGTTGAGATTGAAGAGGGTTGAGGAGAAGATGTTTGTGGTGATGATATGGAAACAACTGTATTTTGTTGAGTTGGGATTTCGGAAACAGATATTTGAATATTAGAGGTTGAACTTACTGATTCCGATTGAGTTTTTCTTGTCTTGACTCTACTAGCTAAAGGGAATTCTTTCGGAGAAATACCAAGTTTTTCACTTTGAAGCCTAGTAAGAGGTTTGGAAGAAACAAATTTTGAAGTTACACTACCTTCAGATATTTCAGACTCTTCAAGAGATAATGAGAATCCTTTCAATTTATGAACCAGATCTTGAACTTCAGGAGACTCAGGATGTTGATTGTCTGAATGTTTTGAGATTTTGGTAGTGGGTGTCTGAATATTTTCTGCAATTTCTTCTCTAGGATTTTGAATTTCAGAAGAAATTGAAGAAGTTAATGAGGGTGTTTTGCTCTCAGAATGGCTTGTGGATAGAGATTTACTTGCCATTCGTAGCTCAGGCCCTCCTTCTATCGCCAAAAATGTTGAAGCCTAGAAAATCTCTGCTTCGAACATCGGGGAAAACCACCCGGTCGGGACCTTAAGACAGCTCCTTTTCCGTTTGTTATGGTGGCTCCGATTGGATTTAAAGGACCCGTTTCCTTGTAACTAAATGGGTTGGTTTGGATGGGTGAAAATGGGACTAAATTAACTAAAATAAAACTATCTAATTTAAACTAAATACTGATACAAAAATTCTAACACTAACCCGGGTAATTATATGTGAATACAACTTAAGATTGTTCCAATTTAACAATAACCATGAAAATGTATTATTATTTAAATTGAAATGTGCAGAAACAAATAAAGATAACTCTCTTTAATAAATTAAACAGAGTTGTATTAGCATATTGCATTCATCATTGTATACCATCTATATATACTTATGAAAGATAACGTTTCAATTATACTCAGAAATGATATATAAAAGGAAGCGTTGTGAAAAAAAAAAAATATAAATGATAGAAATTTTAAAGCGAATATCATAAGACAAAAGAAATCAGCAGTGAAAGGATAGAAATACCTCATTCATCCTGAAGACTTTCAAATGCAATGTGATACTCTAATCCAATAACTCTAATGCAAAATTAGATTCCAAGGTACATAAATGCAACACTTCAAAGATAATTCCGCATGAAAATCACCAGATGTGATCCTTTTTAAAAATATATAAGACAATGGAGTACAGAAATGCAATCTCCAAGTCCAAAATATTAAGATCCAGGGACCCTTCTCTAAATGCATAGAGAAGGGTTTAAATACTACTTAACTAAATCTAAAAATAGTTATTACAAAAATTAAGGATTCGGTTCAATGACTATTAGAAAGTCCCTTTTCCTAGGCTAAAATACGGTGAAATTAAAACTAAATCTATCTATCTATAGACTTGATCTTTAAACTTGCAAGCATCTAGCATAGTTTTGAGAAGATACGGGTTGACCGACTTTAGAATTCATCTGAAAGAACGAAAGTACGCAGCGTAGAACAATCTTCTCTGTAGCATTGATGATACAATTAAGCGTGATGTGCTGACTGTGTGGCTTCACTAAGTACGCCCAGTATGAGTCCCAATTTAATCTTGTCAGCCCTTGAATTGATTTTGCTCTTTCTTCTGCCTTTTGCCTCCATTCTGTTTGCAATTGCTGTGCCTGTGGGAGATATCCTGGAACAGTTTATGGAATCAAGTTAGCTTTGTGTAAATTATCATTTACACAATCAGTAAGAATGTTTTCCGCTGTAGCTACCTCCTCTGCTGCCTTTTCTTCCCTTCTGATTTGTGCATCCCAGTTTTTGAAGAGTATTTCTTTATGGTTTTCATTAACAATGGGTGCACCAGATTTTCTGCCTTCTTCTGTCTTTTGCCATGCCGGATAATCATTGATCTTTTCATTAATCAAATCATAATCATTTCATGAATCTACGACATGATTTGTGATTTTATCACTCTCTTAACAAATAATTTCCATTGCAAGATTTTTTGGTAGAAAACTTCCTCTCGTTGCAGTAGTTGATTGTTCAAAGAGATAGTTTTTGGAATTAATTCTGGAAGCTTAGGATCATCTTTATGCTGATCTTGGATAATCTGTATTTGTTTTTCTTTATCAGCCACGCTTTTTTGATGTCCTATTTGCAATTCTTCAAGTTGTTGTTGTAACTCTTCAGGTTTCAATTGTGCTTCCTTATTGGCCTGTACCTGTTGCAATTGTTGTTGCAGAGATTTTACCTATTCTTCTTTTTCATTCAACAAAATTTGTATCTCAAATGCTTTATCAATTGTTGCAGAAGCATAAGCTCCTATCATTTGAGATATCTTAGTGAGATTATGAGTAGGTTCTATGGCGGAATCTTTCCCACAAAACATCAACATTCTTCAGTGGAAATTGCACTTTCTAACTTTCTCTTGTTTCTCTGTCTCTTCATTACTACTGTGCATTTTGGGCTGTAGAATACATATAGAGGAGGAATGTCCTTTACATTAAGTACAATTTCAGAGGAGGGTGTGATTGGTATGTGCTCTGTCACTGTGAGTGTTCTGCTTGTTCCTGTGTTCAAAAATTTGGTTGTCTGGACAGGGGTTTGTACATTATGTCCTTCTACATTAATCAATTGGTTGAAGGTTTCCCATTCTTTGTATAATTCAATGATGACTGGCTATTTCCGTTCATTGGTTGGAGGAGGATTTGTCTGTTGAGAAGTCAAAATTTGCTATTGAGTAACTTCTTTTGATTGTGCAGAATCTTTCATGGATTCTTCCATTTAATATTCCTTTTCATTAGACTTATTGGAATGTTCAGAAGTCTCTCTGTCATATTTTGATTTAGATTTATCTATACTTGAACTGCCGTTAAGACTAACACTAGGAGTTTGCTCTCTTGCGGGCTCTAAGCGTAGATTTCCCAAAGGAATAGGAGTCATTCTTCTTTCTCTATAAAGTTTGAATTCCTGAAAATCCTCTGGAGATAACTGCGTTTCAGCTGAATTCAAAACTTCTTTAAATGAATTTCTTGCTTGGAACATATCATCAAAAAGATTATGTTCCCCAGAAAATTCTCTTACTCTGATTGCATTGGTAAAATTCTTAACAATATCATCTAGGTCGAATAACCTTCTCGAGAATTTGAACAGATGTAGGCATGTAATGTTGCCTATCTCTTGGAATGCATGACCAATATCAAAAAGTGAAAATTTTCCACATTTTACAGGAAATTGTGGCCAAATGCCTTTTTTCTTCTCTTTTAAATCTTTTTTTATACCTCCCTGGCCACAAGTCTGATAAGCAATTTCCTGAGCTACAAGTCTATCTGGAACATATAGGGTTAAACATGGGGAGAAGCATAATTTCCAAAAACCCTAATATAAGTGAACAATTCTTCTCCAAACCATCTCGCGACGGGGAGAATATCAACCTCTGTTTCTGGGGATAACCTTGGCGCATACTTATTATGCAATGTTCTGTACAATGGCAGCATTATTCCATGACAAATTTGGTAAAAATGGGGGACAAACTTAGACTCCCATAGTTCTTTATGGTACACATGAATGGGCAAAGGATAGTGGATAGTCCATTGCCAACCCATCATAGGGAATTTAGAGACATAACAGATAACGTCCATGACATAAGCAGATAAATAAAAAGCCGGATAAACCCGCTGAGAAACATTTCGTTTGGACCGGTAGTGAAAAATAGCAGTGGTTAAATTATCAGATAGGATTTTGGCCCAGTCTACAATTGCAAAATTAACGGCCGCATTCAACCAAGGAAGCCATTAAGGTAAGATCATATTTATGTCAGGCTTTCCAAAAAGCCTGCATAACATGGCAGCAGTAAAACAATAAGGAGAGGTAAGTGAACCTGTGCTGTAGCTACAAATTTTATCACCACAGGGTTTTCATCTTCTAACAGATTATACATTCCTTCCCAAGTGGATATACCGGCATCCTTATTACAAGCGGTGTCTGCATATAGCGAAGCCATTTCTTTGTTTTCAGAACTCGAGCTCTTCTCCTTCTTACCCATAGTGTTTAGTGGAAGCTTTGTATAGACGTTTGCTCCTTTGTGCCTGCGTTTTATGATTAAATGAGAGTAATGACATAAGAAAGGTGATGAGACTGTTTTAAATGTGAAAGCGGATGAAATATAATATTTTAATTGTGAAACGACTTTCAATCCAAACACAATCTCATTTACCATTAATAATCAATCCAATCATTTAATTTAATCATTAAAGCGCATAACAGATTTGACATATGGGAAGATTGCCTTGGGATAGCGTTCCTACATGAATCTGTGACATTGCAATCTGCGATTTGCTGCGCAATATTGCAATATCGCAAAAATGAAGTCATCGCAGTTATGAAAATAGCGCAAAAGCGGAAATTGCGCAATAGCGCAAAAGCGCATATCGCAAAATCGAAAAAGCGCATATCGCAAAATCGCAAAAGCGCATATCGCAAAATCGCAAAAGCGCATAATTGAAGAGAGCGCAAAAGATATTCATTAATCACTTCTGTTTTCTGCGCTATGCGATCTGTGACCAATGCGTTTGTTGTATAGGCTTTTAGGGTCGCATTATCGCAAAAGCGCAAAATCGCATTTTCCGTTTTATAAAAGATATATACCATTTTGTTATGGATGCGCTATCTTGTTTAAAGAGAAATTTTATTATAATCTATCATAAACTTAACTGTTTCTTAATATTCTTTCTAAGGGATTTCTATAAGTTTATGATAGAAAGTTTTATTTGAAAAGACAAACAAATCCTAATTGATTTTTTGGATTTTAACTAAGGGTCCTCATTTATTTAGTATTATTACTAATATTAAATAAAAGGGGGGTTGTTGCTGGTCACAACAGGACCTCACCACCCCCTAGTTTCTTCATTAAATCATCCCACCTAGCTATCCATGGATCTCTTCGGCTGCTAATGGTGGAAATCACTTTGGGTCGAAGTCCTAATATTCTCCTAAATAAGAAAGGACAAACAATATTTCCATACCCAAAATGTTTCATTTTACCCTTCTTGATTGAAGTGAGTTTCTTTTTCATATTGGTTAGAAGGGTTGTGCACCATTCAAAAACTATGGTAAGGAAATCTACTTCCAAAATCATTGTAACATGAGAAGCTTGGTATAATGAAGTTGACCCAACTACCTTCACAATGGTAAAAGGAGAATATTTAGGGGTAGTTTCTCCACATCCTTGATTGGGATGTATGACCCTAACAAAGTTACCGATCAAATGAGAAAATTACTTAGTACCTGTTTTTTTGAGGTACCTAAAAAAGCATCTGATTTTGAAAAGTGGTGATGCAGAATCACCTTTTTTTTTAGCATAGTTTTGGCACTTTAAATTTTCTTATGACTTTTTTTTTTAAATGTTATGATTTTTATGTCGCTTTCAAAAAGTGGTGATGTAAAATAACCTCTTTTGTTTTTTGGAGCATATTTTTAAAACTTCAAATTTTCTTTGATTTTTTTTTTTTAATGTCATGATTTTCGTGTTGATTTTGAAAAGTAGTGATTTTTTATTTATCAAGTATGAACATTTGTTTTAAATTGTTAGTGATTTTCATGCTAATTTTGAAAATTGTTGATGCAAATCAATCCTTTTTATTTAGAGTGGTGATTTTTATCTTTGTAATAAAACATACAAATAAAATAAAAAACATGTAAAAAAAATCAATTACAAAAAAATATATATATAAAAACCAATAAAAGTGTTAAAAAAAAAACAAAAATAACTTGTAAAAAAAAAAAAAAAAAAGCCACATAATTTAAAGAAAAAAAATTTAACCAAAAAAATTAGTTTTAAAAAAAGCAGCATAATTAAAAAAAAAAAAAAAAAAAAAAAAAAAAAAAAAAAAAAAAAAAAAAAAAAAAAAAAAAAAAAAAAAAAAAAAAAAAAAAAAAAAAAATAATCAAAATACTAAAATAAAAAAATAATTTAAATTCGGAAATTTAAATTAAATAATAATAATAATAATAATTTAAAAAGAAAAGTAAAATAAAAATGTGTGTGTGTGTGTGTGAAGTGAACAAAGTTCCTTCTTATACTGAATACTCCAGAAGGCTTGGAATATCAAAATATCCATGAGGATACGCATTATATTAAATAGTAAGATGCATAAGATTTACAAATGAGGCCTGCTTATATACCTAGGTAGGTGCTTCTTCATGAAAGGTCATGTCTCATCAGACATGGCCTTTCAACCTAATTACTAATTAACTAATTAATCATTATTTATATTATGTATTCATTACATTGCCTATATCAAAATATCCATGAGGATACACATTATATTAAATAGTAAGATGCATAAGAATTACAAATGAGGCCTGCTTATATACCTAGGCAGGTGATTTTTCATGAAAGGTCATGTCTCATCAGACATGGCCTTTCAACCTAATTACTAATTAACTAATTCATCATTATTTACATTATGTAAATTCATTACATTGCCTATATCAAAATATCCTTGAAGATACATATTATATTAAATAGTAAGATGCATAAGAATTACAAATGAGGCCTACTTATATACCTAAGCAGGTGTCTCTTCATGAAAGATCATGTTTCATCAGACATAGCATTTCAACCTAATTACTAATTAACTAATTAATCATTATTTACATTACTTATTCATTACAATATATATATGAAATATAGAATTTCAAATAAAAAAAAACATTATTCATTCTTTTAAAATTTTAAAAATTTAAATTAAAAAAATAAAAAATAAATAAATTTAAAAATATAAATTAAATTAAATTAAAAAAAAATTATTTAAATTAGAAAAATATGTTGCACTAGAGGCCATCGGGTGAGGAGGGAGTTGCCAGGATGCACGGCCCCCAATCGACCCCCGTCGCCATGCGGATCATGGAGCTCCACCGATGGGCAGGGTGAGAGCTACCAGCTCTCCCCCGCCTGACGGTCGAGCCTCGCGGCCCCTAGGGCGACAAATTTTTTAATTTTTTTTAATTATTATTAATTTTTTTAATTTAATTTTTTCTTTCAATTTTTTTTTTAAATTTTTTTTAAATTTAATTTATGTTTTAAATTTATTTGTTTTTTTTTAATTTTTTTAAATTTTTAAATTTTTAAAATTTTGATTTTAAAAATGTTTTTTTACTTTTTATTTTTTTTAATTAAAAAAATGATTTTTTTAAATGTATTTTTCATATAAATATTTAAATTTAAATTTCTTTTTAAAATTTTAATTTTTTTAATTTAATTTTTTTTTTTAAATTTAGATTTCTAAATTTTAGTTATTCTTTATTTTAATATTTTATTTGTTTCTTAATTTTAATTATTTTTAAATTTTTTATTTTAATTATTATTTTTTAATTGTGGTTTTTTTATTATTAATTTGTTTTTTATAACTTAACATAAATATTTTTTTTGTTTTTTTGTTTTGGGTTAATTTTTTTTTTTTTCTCTAGATTGTGATTTTTTGAATTTGTTCATTTTTTTTAAATGTTTTTTTTTTACAAGCGATATTTTATCATTAATAATACCATACCTAAAAATCGTTGGAATTTTAAGACTTATATTATTTTATTTTTAATGTCATGTTTATCATTGAAATTTTAAGGTTTTCCAAAGTCATGATGTTTTATCTTTAATGTCATTATTAAAAATTGTTGACAATTTACCCCAAAATGAAAAAGACGTCATTCCAACATCAACACTTTTCCTTTTCAAGGTGTTTTTTACACACAAAAAATTGACAACGTTATTCCAGCATAAACACTATTCGTTTTTAGGGTCGACGTTATTCCAACATCAACACTTTTCATTTTCAAACTGTTTTTTGCACACACAAAAATTGGCGACGTTATTCCAGCATCAAAACTTTTCGTTTTCAGGTTGTTTTTTGCACACAAAAATTTAGCGATGTTATTCTAGCATCAACACTTTTCGTTTTCAAGTTTTTTTTGCACACAAAAAAAATGGCTTTTACTTCCATTTTTAAAAAATGTTGAAAATTTACATCGAAAAAAAAGAAGAAGTTTATTACAGAATACAACTTTTCGCTTTAGGGTTTTTTTTTCATGTTTTTTTTATGTTTGTTTATTAGAGTTCTCTTTTTGAGGTAATAGTTATCATTTGATCGGTAACTTTTTCCCTACCTTCTCAGCATTTTCATGGCAATAAATGTGAATGTAATCATCCACATTAAGGCCTCCCCTAGCCTTCCCTTGCAAATTGGTTGGATAGCCTCTCCAGGAAAGTCCAGTAATGAAGTATATGTCATCTAATTCAATGCACAAGGGCATCTGATCAATCATGAATGCATCTTCTTCCAGATCCCAGTAGTTGACAAGCAGCTCCAACAATTTTGTGTTGGTTTTCATGTTTACCATTTTGAAAAACTTTAACAATTCACATCCTCTTAATGCGTCCAGTTATAATGGATCATTCATAACCTCATTATCTACTTCATTGTGCTCTCTTTCCCTCTAGATAATGGTCATCCTACACGTTCAAACATTTTCATCCATTAAAATCCGTAATTTTAGATCTTGGAATGCGCGTACATGGGTCCCCTTTATACACAGTCACGTATAGTGATTCCAAAAATGCGACTTAAATATAATCAACCCACGTATGCATAGAGTTAAAACCCAAAAATAAATTTCCTGTGGTCAAAATTATTGAAAAATACTTGAATTGCATAAGAATTCCATTAAGAAATCGAATTAAGAGATTACCTAGAAGATTTATATATGTTATAGCAAAGAAATTTGGTGGATTGTGGTTGTCAGGGTTTTCTCTAGAGTTCTCTTTCACTCAATTTTCTAAAACACAAATGAGGCTTGGTAAGTCAAAAGGTCTATTTATAGTTGAAATTTCAAAATTTTAAAATACCCACTTTTGAAAAGTTTATGTTTTATCTTTTACAAATTTTATAAATTTTGTGACCTTTTGGCTTTGAGTTTTGGGATAGGTTGCTTTTCAGGGTAAAATGAAGACTTTGGGACATTTTTTACCAATTTTATTCCATGATTGTTGACCCATCATGTCAGGTATAGTTTTCATAATTGGAAAATAGGTTAGGGAAGATCACTTTTTTCCACTGCATTATCCATTCTAACCTTCATACTACGATATGTTGCCATAGGGTCTAACCCATTGTGTTATGATCCTTAAACCATTTTTCACTAATTGACTTATAAAATCATGACATGATGGTAGAGCCATCCTTTACATGGGCTTCCTAGTTAGATCCTCGCTAGCGTATGTTGGTCGCTGCAAAGATTGACTAGGCTCGAGAGTCCTCTTTAGTCCTGCCATGAATTTTGCGTTGAAGCTGCATTCTCCTCCTTCTTCGCTATCTTTCTGGATTTATAACCTAGGCTCCCACATGTTCAATTGTTGTTGCATTGCATGTTGACCCTTTGTACCTTTTGGCCTAAGCCGACTTCACTTGGACTCATGTATAAGCCACTTTTTCGACCATGACTTTCTGCATTATCAACCTTGCAATCACTTAGCCTCTACAAATTGACACCTTACGCCAGTAGAAAGAACATTCCTTTGAGTGTCATTGACCAGTTTCATCACCTTACATTGAGAATAGGATTGTTCCAGTCCTAGGAAACTAGCACATCTATATTTGGACACTCGTTATTTTCACTATACCATAGGCATTATTTTATTATTTTTCAGGCTTTTAAATATGAAAAAGACAAAAAAAAATATAAATTTCAAAAAAAAGATCAGGAACGGGACAATACTTTCATAAATTGATGGCATCAAGAGTCAATTATGTCGCTCTTGAACAAAGCACTCAAAGTAAGTCTTTCCTCCATTGAGATGGCCTTTAGTTTGACTTAGGAGAGTCGTAACCTTGTCATTGAGTCAATACTCCTCCGGTTGGTTATATTTTCCAATAATATGGAGAGTTTGTTTATGTCTCTTGCATGACAAACTTATACAAAGTTATCATATGTTGTCATACAGTCACATTTGAGTCGTGCTTTTGTTCAAGGGAAGTAAACCTGAGTCGCCCTTTCTACGGTGTCTCAGTCAGCCATACCTGGTCTATCATATTTATGTTTGGTATCACATCAATTATTTGGTCCTTTGCTCATGCTAGTTAAGAAGGTCTCCATGGGCTTGTTGCTAGTGGGTATACTCTTATTTACTTCAACAAATTGCTCTGAGAGTAGGCCTAGAGCCGCATCCTGGCCCTATTTCCAACATTTATTGTTGACCTTGTGGTCAACATTGATCAGTATCATGGGTATTTGACTGAGTGGTTTCCATTGTGTTTGACGTCAACTTAAATTATCACACATTAGGATTAAATGAGTTGAAGTCTACCATGTGAGAAATAGTTTGATTACTGGTCATTGATGTATATCATTAAAAACTGCGAGAGAGCTCATCGATAATGATGATGAGATTCAAGGTAACCCAGTACAATTTAACAAGTGCAAATAAATGTTTTAAAGTCAAACACTTGAGAGAATCTACCAATCCGGATGCATTTATGTATTCTCATTATCGATAGAGAAGGAGTCAACCACTAATAACTAAAAAACCTAAGGTATTGAAAAATGACTCTAGACCTTGTTCCTAGAGCAATGAGTTGGATTCAATGGGAAAAGGTCTGCTAGAAGGAAAGCACTAAGGTATCCCACATCAATCTAACGTTAGTGTAACCCGCAGGCCAATAATTTGGAAGGAATCAAACGAAGAAAGATGAAGTAACCATACTAAATCATGTTTCCAGCATACACAAGATGTGTCTAGCTCACAACAGAAACCCTCTGAACCAGCCAATAATGAAAGTTGACAAAGAGGCAAGGATTCCACCAATAGGGTCAAATGGAAACCAAGGTACTGCACGAATCCCAATGTGTGATAATGTAAGTTGATGCTAAACACAAGGGAAACCACTCAGTCAAAGGCCCATGATATTGATCGATGTTGAGCACAAGGTCACCTATCAATGATGGCAATAGGGCCAGGGTGCAGCTCTAGGCCTACTCTCATAGAAATTTTTTGAAGTTAATAAGAGCAAACCCACCAGCAAGAATTCCATGGAGACCTTCTTAACTAGCATGAGAAAAGGACCAAATAGCTTATGTGATTTTGAAAATAACTCTAACATACCAGGTATGGCCAACTAAAAATGATTCAAGAGAGATCACAAAAAGGCCAACTAAGGTTTACTTCCCTCGGACAAAATCATGCCTCAAATGCGACTGTATGGAAGAATATGATAAATTTGTATAATTTTGTCATGCAGGATGCATAAACAAACTCTCCATATGATTCGAAGAGATAACCAACTGGAGGAGTACTGAGTAAAAGAGAAGGTTATGGCTCTCCTAAGTCAAACTAAAGCCCATCCCAATGGAGGAAATACTTTCTTTGAGTGCTATGTTCAGGTGCAACACAATTGAATCTTGATGCCATCAATTTATGAAATTAATGTCCCATTCCTGCTCTTTTTTTTAAATATATAATTTTTTTGTCTTTTTCATATTTAAAAGCCTGAAAGAGAATAAATTAATTCTTATGGTACACTGGAAAGAAAAAGTGTCCAAATGCATATGTGCTAGTTCCTAGGACTGGAACATTCCTATGCTCAATTCAAGGTGACAAAATTGATCAATGACACTCAAAGGAATGTTCTTTCCACACGGATAAGGTGTCAAGTTGCAGAGGCTAATTGATTGCAAGGTTAATTTTGCAGAAAGACATGGTCAAAAAAGTGGCTTATACATGAGTCCAAGTGAAGTCAGCTTAAGTCAAAAAGGTACAAATAGTCAACATGCAATGCAGTAGTATTTCTTCTAGAAATACATTCTGATTTCATATGATGTGAACATATTTCTAGAAATCTAAACACATTAGCATATGCCCTAGATAATTACGTTTTAGATAGACATTTGCAAAGAATGTAAATAAGATTCAATTCACATCACATCATATTGAAAGCATAATAGGAACTAGGAAACACTACAAATATGTATATATATTAAGTTTGGTTTTACAAAAACTTGTTCCCTGAGACACATATGGCTACATTGCACATAGGAGAAACTACATGCAAATATCTAAGTATACAAATCAATGGTGATCATGATAAAATGACATTGCATGAGCCATCTTATGCAGCAATCGACCAATATGTGTTGGCACTCTGATAGTGTGTCGTTGAAGTCGCATGGGAATTTGATCAACCACGGCCTCATTGATCCCATGTGTCAGTCCCTCCATGTGGTGCTCCACCTATTATAGGATATCATCTACCTCAAGATCTTGTAGCACATCCCATCCCACCGCAGCAACCTGTACGAGTACCACTACCTCCTCATTCAGTTTTCCCTCTGCACGGTGGATATATGAATCACCTACTTGTCGAATTTTTCCAATATATACATGAAAACGTCAATATTTTAGTCTCAGAAACATCAAAAAATGCAAAAAAAAATTAATACTTTCAAAAGCTTAAATGGTACAAATATTTTACCTGAAGAATCCCATTGCTCACCCTCAGGAAGGAGCTGGTGATCATCACAAAAATCCATCCCTGCATATGGATAGTCATTGATCATGATGAACTATCTACAAAACAATCCAAAGAATTATGGTGAGAAGTTGATTGCCAATGGACCTGCATGTCGGGCCATATGATCTATCCACATCCTCATCTGTGGGGCCCTCGGATTGGTAGGCTCAAGTATAACCTATTGAGGCTGGAGTAGTGGCACCTACTGTAGAAAAAAAGAGGCTAATATTGAACCACATTCAAAGTTATTTAACTTCCCATCTGCTACTTTAGTCATATGTTCCTTCATATTAACGAAGAAACCCTTATTCCAGTTTAACATTGTTGGCTCTATACACTCCACCTCGTACTGCATGTATGATCTTCTCACTACATGAATTCTTGAGCTACCTGCCAATCTTGCGATGATAAGCAAGATAATTCTGAAAGGTAACTAGGTCAAATATTTTATAATGATATTTCTATCCCTATTATGTTGGGCTTGAGGTCTACAATAGGTAGCGATATAATATTTCATGGTCTCCCCACCACTTCTCCCGCCTAGGAGAGAGACAGGGGCACCCCTTTTGGATAAATCTATCATAAAGTAGATATATTCTACCTTTATCTTGAGAATATGTTCCCCAAAGTTGAATTCTTGTGACTGAACATCCCATGAATGAACAAGATATTTCAAAAATTCTATATGTTGCCTCATATCAGGAAGCTAGAAGAATTTTAGCAATCCACAGTTTTTCAGTGCCTGGATGGTAGTAGGAAATTTTATGCATTTAAATCATGTTCTTCATGTTCTCTTTCTCACCAAATGAATTCCATTTTGTCCTAATGAAAACCTAAAACATCAACAAGAGATTCATTAGGATTTTTTTTATTCAAAACATTTGAGGTAAAACTGATAAATATCTTACCATTTTGCACCAAATTCATTCCAATAGTACATGAAAGAGCATTTCCCCTCTCCCAGCAGTAACAGTCTACCTAGGTGCAACATAGATTTTGATACTAGGGGGTGGTTTGGTCCTAGGGCTTGTTTTTGGAACCAAAGGGCCATCAAAATCTCTAAAAACTTACATGAAATCACAAAAATGGACCTTGAAAAGAAAGAGAAGGGTTTTAGCTCCTACTTGGAAGCGACAATACTTGAATGGTCCACTGGATTGGTCATAATTAGCTACATAAGATTGAGGGAAAAAGTGCTCAAAACTCTCACTATTGAAGGCAAATGTGAAATGGTGAAAATGAATAGTCATTTTGAATTTTTATGGTCATCTATTTAATTATTGTATTCATATTTAATGTTTTGACCTAGATATGATTCGTTTTTACTATGAAATAGGTAAGTTTAATCCTTTTGTGATGTTTTGAGCAGGTTGACAGTTCTTAATGATGTTTTATCATGCTTCAAACAAGTTATTTTGACCAAGGAGTATACTTTTATCTCTTTTTCGGGTTCTGTAAACCTACGAAAAAGGAAACCCTTGGAGTCATCTTTCAACTCTTTTCAGACTCCCAAAATATGAAAATATTGTCAAGCACTTTTCTTTTCGAACTCGTTAAATTAAATGAAAATAAATATACTCAGTATAAGTTTAACCCTTTTTTGGGCTGAGATAGGCTATTTATGAAAAAGGAATACCTTACTCGAACATGGCTAAGATGTTCTCTTGAGTATTTTTTTCTACCTTTTTGGACTCGAGAGACTATCTACGAAAAGGGACATGTAGATTTTTCATTCTTGCCTCTTTTTCAAACTCTCTAAACATGAAAAATATGTCTAGTTTTACCTTCGCTAGACTCATTAAAACATCAAAAAATGATGGAATTGTCAAACATGACAAGGTCAACCACTCCTTCTCAGGGTTCGTAAATATACTTGGAGGGATTCATCAGAAGAATGAATTTGCAGATCAAGCATATGTTATCCTCATCAAGCTTGTTAAAAAATAGAGGTACTGACCAGTATGGTTGGGGACATTGGGAAAACGAGGATTTTCATTTTCTAATGGAAAAGAGTCACTCTTGAACATGAAACTCTTCCAATTACTCTTCATGGCTATTGGGTTGGGTCGTCTACTTTTCTTTCGGTTCATCATACCATTTCAGAGCCTCCATTTCATCGACGTGTTCGAGAGAATTCATTTAGTTGATATTTGTTACAATATTCTTAAGCCTTCATTCCATGTTTTCCTTTTCATGATCTAGTTTTTTATCAACATCATTTTGTCTCAATCATGATATATGTTTTGTGTTTTTGATGGGGGATACATAAAGCCCCTCCTGCGATGGGTCACTTCTTGTCGACATCAACAAATCACCCAAGAAGTTGACTTAGAAACAACCATTTGGTACCTTGGTGCTTGCATACATCAATGGCAAGTTTCCTCACTCTCAATGACAACTTTATATCATTAGCCTTTGACCAAAAAACTCTGTGTTTTGTTTGACATCAACTAATTTATTCACACCATAAGGATTGTATTGTAGTACCTTGAGAGCCATTAACATCATTGGTGGTTTCTCTTTCATTTGTTAACAATCTACATCATCGATCGATTATCAGATGGTGTATAATATGTTCAACCTCAGCTCATTGATTCACATGGTTAGACTCATACATTGGTTTGGTCATGAGAACGAGATAGAAGACCCACGATCTAGTTTCATCCATGTAGGTTGTGATTTCAGGAGTTATACAGAAATCACAATGTATGATGGCCATGGTCATACATACATTCATCCAGTCTTGGGTCCAAAAGTTGTATATGTGGATGTGTCTTTTGATCATTTAATATGTTATGTTATCTTATGTGACGAGTATGGGTATGCCTCCCTCAAAAAAAGTTGTGTCATGATATAAATGTATTATAGCAAATGAAGCTTATCGGTTGTTCTCGATCCTAAATTGTCAAAAGGGTAAAGCACTTCAGTCATCAGTCATCATTTCTAACTTCGTGCTTTAGGGAGGCAACTTTTTATATGGAATTTTATCACATCCAATCAACAGGTGTCCTAGTGGGATCAATCAATGTCTTATTCCCCCTTCTCAACATCATTGCATAAATCCCTAGGAATATCTCCTTCATTTCCCAGAATTTATACCTGAAACTACATCATCTGAGCCAATATTTTGACCAATTATCTCTGGCCTCCCTCTGGATAGTGTTCACCTACGGGTTTCTCCATTTTTTCCTACATTTATCACCTACAGGTTGCTCCCCTTTGCACCTGTGTTGGTTCTAGAAATTCGGGAAAAAGACAGAAATTTTGGAAGCTTCCAGAATTTTTTACACCCATTTACCTCAGATAAAACATTCGTATCCTATCCTATCCCTCTTTGGAGTTTCCATCCCTTATCCTCTGATCCCATCCTCCCATAAAAAGTGGATCTAAAACCTTAGATTGGTAATTTGATAAGAACACCCAACTTACCCAACTCCTCTATATATTTACAGCCTTCCCTATGTAAAGGTTTGTATTTTGGAGAGTGATTATACCCTTATTTTTTTGTGGTGATAGGTATCATTCCATGAATCTAGGGTGATTGGAGATGAAACTTTTGACAAGGAATGGACATAACAACTTGGAGGAGCTCTTCTACAAGATCAACACCTAGTTATGGTTGTAATATATTTCCATTTATATTAATCCAAATAATTATTTGTTTTCCTATATGTGATATCGTTATTTTGTCTATTTTAAATACCATGTTTATCTATTTAATAGAGTATTTAGATGATATTGCATCAGTGTCATAGTTTATTGGCTTGTGTTATCTGATTGTGCAGGTTCTAATTTTGGAAATCGAAGCTAGAATTGGAGCATTCAAGCTAAAGAAGGAACGAAGCATGCAGCGTATTCCAAGTATGCTTCATTCCATCATTTATTTAATTTAAGGAAATCATTGGGTTCCTTGTCTCTTTTTTGTTCTAGTTTGGCCACCAAACCTATGGGAGATACTTTTGTCCGCAATTGTAAATCCCGCATAACAATATATGCAAAAAAAACAATCATCAACCAAATTTTATTAGGATTTCGTATTTGCCTTTAAGTTCTTTCTAGATCAACATCAAATAGTATAGTCAATCAAAATAACACAAGAATAATGCAAGAATAAAATATTTTCTTGGAAATATCAATCATCATTCCATATCATAAAAGTAAAGTAGAAAAACCAAAATAAACAATAATATAAGAAGAGAGGCCCATTTCATTTGAAAAATGTAAAGGGTGTCTATTGGGTCGCCAACAATTGGTGATTCACTATTTGAATCAGTGGTATCTGACTGAAAAAATGTATAATATTAAGGAAGTATAAATCAGATGTTCAATAAAACCGGATGCTAAGTAGACTGAAATTTGATTTCTTTGATTTAAATTTGACCTTATTGAAATTTGTTGTTCTAAAATACATGTACATCATTTTCATCACTATATAGGAACTTAAATAGAAACCATTATTATGGATAGATATTCAGAGAATTTATAAACAACCAGTTAAGAAATAGAAACAGTTAACTGAGAAAGTAGTATAAATAAGACTTCAATACCACATGCATTGTATGTGCTTCCATCCAGGCATACATAGCCTCAATAGAGATACATTTTACCCTGAATTCAAATGCCTCTATCCCATTGTTAGAATGATAATTTACATATTTACTTTTAAAATTTTATACAGGTTTTAGTTGAAGGCCACTGTCCTAGTTTGGTGGCTAGGTAATGACACTATCATTCACAAAAGATTGAAAAATGATCAATTCAACTCATGATGACACCTCTTATCTTTCAGTCCTAGGATGGAAAGCCATCACCCTGGCTTGGTGACTAGATATGGTGATATCATTTTCGAATCATCAATGACCATGGTAGGCCAACTCATGATGATACGTTTGATACCTTAGGTAACACTATTGATAGTGATTTGATTTAATAACTCAATAACACCAAAAGGGATATTCTAATAGGTTTGGAAGCAGACCTAAACAACAAACTCCTTAAGAGTAGTGAATGGTTTAATAATTTGACCATCATTGACTTGCACCAATTAGACTATTTATTAAAGTCTCTTATCTAAATAATGAATTCCATTAATAGAAAATGCACTAAGTTTAATGATAAAAAAAATGATACTTTGAACATAAAATATTTTTCAATTGTATGAAAATGAGAAGCAAACAATCTAATAATTTGGAACCTCTAAAGAAAACAAACATATGCTTTAAAATTTTCCTTCAAAGAAATTTCAGGCATAAATTTTGGCTTAGAACTATGGTCCTATCAAAACAACATAACAAAACTAGAAATCATAAACAAATAACTTAGAACAAAAATACATGAAACATCAAAGCAATATTTACAAAAATAACTTCCCTGAAGGGATTCAGGAAAAAACCATTTTGAGGAGTTTCCAATTGACTGGAAGGGATTTTGATTTCCCCTTTAGAGTTTGCAGATGAAATGTGCTAGGGTCAATCTTTTATGTAATAATTAAATTCCAAAGCCATAAATTATAAAACTTGGTATGTTCTCCTTGAGTCAAAGGTCACCTACTTCTAAGTTTCAATTGGAGGATGATTTTTCATTAAACCAATGTTTAACTATTTGTTGATTTTGATGAAGCTTAATGAACCTTATTTTTATATTTCTCTCTCTCTCTCTCATCTGAAATGAATGTATTAGTTTTTTTGTGCTAAATGTCTTGCAGTTTTAAAAACATGTGCATAATTGGTTCATTAGTTTGGATAAGGATTAAGGAGTTTTTCCATGAATTATAGATGAACTTTAGTGAATTAGAAGCATAAATAACACTAAAAAACAGTGTAAAACAAAGAAATAAGTCACCACATGAAGTTTTCACAACAAGCATGATGAAGCAGTTCACCCCTCCTACGCTACATTTGCTGGTCCAGCTCCTAGTGGCTTGTCCATATTTCATTATGCTCAAAATTTTGCTATTACATGTAGTTACAGTGCTCTAATAGATGTTTTCTCTACACCAATGGCTTCATAATGCTCCAATTAGTCAAGAATGACTCTTCATTCACTCAGAATGGTCAAAAATTGAGCCTCCTACACTTTTGCCAAATATCTCCTAGGAAAACTCTGCTAAATGTGGAGAACTCCAATTAACTGGAGTTAAATTAGTGCTGAGTGCCAAATTTGGCACGCCCCTATCCACTCTACCTATTAAGCCATGCATTAAACGTTACGGTTAGGGTGGTGGCCACATGCGCACCCCCAACCGTTAAGTGGCTTGACCGGAACACAGCGGAATACAATTACAAAAAGTTTATTAACATATATACGCAAAGCAACCAACAACGCTCTTTATAACAGAATGTACATAACCTTAAATAGCTTTACATACATGCGGAATAGGGTTCTCGGGTCCCACAACATGCCAACCAATCACAGCACATCGCAATCGCTCACCTGCAATTTTACCACTCTACCAATAACAATAAACCATAACTCTTGCGAAGTGCACTCGTGCGCAATGCCAACACATGGCATTCCCTCGTCGCATCGCAGATTTCAAATATTACCGTGTCGCAACCAATTTACCTTGCAAACTCTTAATGATATCCGTTATAATTTTCGAAATGCAACATCGCGACTCATCGTTCGTCGTTTATCTATGTCCAATCTAACGGTCCTCACCTACTCACCCTTCTTAGCATCGCAAATTATATGGTTTAGTTGTGATGTCATCCTAACCATTGATCTATTTCCTTTCAAATCTGAGATATAATCTTGTTTGTTCATTCTTTACTCCTCTTCATTTTGCAGCTTGATCTCCGTATACGTTCATCCTTCACTCAGAAACTTGTTGATGGATTCTTCCATATTCGATCAGAACACAATATCTTCCTCATACGACATCAGTTTTTCGAACCATTTGCAACACTGGAATCAGGAAGACGAGATATACACAACCATCCTAGTTTCAACCCAATCTTGTAACTTTGAATTTTGAGAAAAATTTATGAACTCCTGATCATTCCTCCACATTGGGTAGCTTTTGGATCCCAAAATACTTGATTACCTGTTCAGTAGATGAGGGTACAAGTCCCTCACCTTTCCAATCTCCATCCATTTTTCCTTGCTTGGTTTAGTGCCTTTGATCCTAACTCGAGGGTAGTCAATACTTCCCCTGTTTGATGCTCTTTCCCTCCTGTCAAGAATTGTAACTTCTTTGAGCTCATCCAGAAATTCTAGCTAGAAATCTTCAATAGAAGGTAGTTGAACATCACTTCCTTGATAATTGATCAAAGGAGGCTCATACAAGCATAAGTTTTCAACATTAACAAATGAATACATTTTCATGTAAGAAGGAAAATCAAGTTGGAATGCATTATTACTAACTTTTTTTATGATCTTGAAAGGACCATATCGAATGGGTTTGAGTTTTTTACCTTCCCCTTGCATCCTTTCTTTGCTAATGTGCAACCATACCTCATCTCCCTCTTGAAACTTATGATCAACCCAGTGTTTGTCATGCCTCTCTTTGTATTTTATTTGACTTTTCTCCAGTTGTTCTTGAACTTGTTGATGTATCATCTGAATTTTCTCAATGAACTTTCGAGCCTTATCAATATCACTATGGTCATAAATTGCAACATCCTTCCCAAATATGAATTCTAATGGTGATTTTAAAAAATACCCAAAGCATACTTCAAAAGGTGAGGCTTATTTTGAAGAGTGCTTTGCTCGGTTGTAAGCGTGTTGAATGTAATGCAGTTGTTCATCCCACAACTTAGGATGTTTGCTGCAATATCCTCTCAATAGATGCACAATTGTTCTGTTCACCACTTCGGTTTTTCCATCTGTTTGTGGATGGAAAGCGATACTCTTTTTCAATTTTGTGTCCATAATTCTCCCTAGATTTGACCAAAAATTCCCAATGAACCTAGAATACTTGTCACTAATAATAGAAGTGGGTACTCCAAAATGAACCCAAACATTTTGAAAATAAATTTCAGCAGTATGTTCAGCAGTAATGGTCTTCTTACATGGCATAAGTATACACATTTTACTGAATCTATCCACAACTATAAAAATATATACCTCCAACAAATTCCATGGAGATGCTCTCCCATGGCCTTGATGGTAACTGTAGTGGCATGTACAATTCAAGCTTCCTATTACTAGGCTTACTTGTTGCACACATAGAACAACCTCTTATAAAATGTGAGACACTATTTATCATGCGAGGCCAATAACAATACCTCTTTAGATGTGCCACTATTTTTCTTACCCCAAAGTGTCCAACAATAAGAGAAGAATGAGCTTCTATCATTACACTTAGCCTCTCTCCTTGTGGAATACATAGCTTTCCCAAATGAAACAGAAAATTGTTATGCATGTGATAATCTCTTTCTTCAACTTGATTCCCTTCACTCAAACTAGCATACACATCTTTTAAATCAACGTCATGTGCATATTCTTCTTTTTAACTCTCATGTACAACAAAATCATTTTTTAGTAAAGTAGAAGCACTAATTATTGGTCTCGAAAGCATATTTTCAACTTTATTGAATATACCTTTTTTGTATCCCATCCACCTGAAATGTCTTGATTGCTGCAATTTTGTTTTTGACTGCAAGTACTTTAATGGTTGGTGATCGGTGTGTACAATAGTCTCTTTACCCATCAAGTAGTGTTTCCACTTCTTGACACTTTGTCCCAATGCATATAGTTATTTGTCATATGTAGGATAATTAGTCAGAACACCGTTAAAATTTTCTGAATGAAGGGCAATAGGCTTACCATGTTGCAAAAGCACTGTGCCCATGGCATAGTCACTAGCATCGGTTTGTATCTCGAATGGTTGCCTCAAATTTGGTAGTGCAAGGACTGGAGCTGAATTGATATTTTCTTTTAAAGCTTCAAAAGCTTGCTATTGTTTGCCTTCCCATTTGAAGCCTTTCTTCACACTTGTCACTACATGCATAGGAGTTGTTATGGAAGAAAAGTTAGCAATGAATTTCCTCCAATATCGAGTTGCACCTAAGAAACTTCTTACCTTAGTAACTGTTTTGCGTGTGGGCCAATTCAAAATGGCCTCCACTTTAGAAGGATCAATACTCAATTCTCCTCCTCCTACAATATGTCCCAAATAGACCAAAGGAGTCTTTCCAAACTCACATTTTGACATCTTAAGAAATAATTTCTCTTTCTTCAAAATATCAAGTACTCTATTTACATGCAAGACATGATCTTCTCTTGTTTTGTTGAAAATCAAAATGTCATCTAAGTAAACAATAACAAACTCATCAAGGAATGGTCGCAAAACATTATCCATAACCCGCATAAAATTTGTTGGTGCATTACATAAACCAAAAAGCATAACTAGCCACTCAAAGAGTCCTTGTTTGGTTTTGAATGCAATTTTCCATATATCACTTTCTGCAATTCTTACTTTATGATATCCACTTCGTAAATGTAACTTAGTGAATAATTTTGCTTCTTTTAGCTGATCAAGCAAATCATCTATTCTTGGGAGTGGGTAACGATTTTTTACCATGATTTTGTTCAAAGCTCAAAAATCTACACACATGTGCCAAGTCCCATCTTTCTTTGGTATCATGACTATGGGTGAACCACATGGTGAGGTGCTTGGCCTCGTGATACCTTTATCCAACATCTATTTTTTTTGCCTCTTTATTTCAGCATTCTCCATTATCGACACAAGATACATACCGATGTTTGGAAGAGGGCAATCCTGCTGCAACTGAATCTCATGTTGAATTTCCCTTTTTGGAGGCAATCATGTTGGCTCCTAAAACATCTCATGATGCCCATTAACCACATCATATAATTTTGATTTCAACTTAGGAACACATCCCTCATAATATTCATGATTAATATCAGCTTTGGGCTTAATCATAAGAAGAAGAAAAATTCTTTCTTGAATTTACCAGCCTCTTTACCTGTCCAGCATTTACCAAACCAATGTTTGTTGTAATATTCCTAAAATTTAGCTTTTAGCTAAATGGAATATTATGGATCTTTTTGTCACTAGGTAGGTGAATAAATGGGTGGGGAGGCCCATAAATCTTCTTAGCATCAATAAAAACACTTCAAGTGTGAAAGGAGACCTTGCAAGCAGCTAAATAAAGCACCTTTGAGTATGAACAAGGGTTGGTTCATGTTGAACAGGTCAACTTTGACCAAGTCAATAGCACTGTTATGGAGGAGTGGACATTAAATGAGGAATAACGCAGTTTTGGAGGGAGATGGATTGCATGGAGGAAATGGCCTAATTGAGTGGGGCCAAGGGCAAGGATGTTGAATTTTGCAACAAGAAACAGTGAAGGAGGCATCCTGAAACATCATCCTTGATCCTAGTTGGAAAATAATCACCTAAACTAGATGGGGTCCACATAGGCTATTTTTAGGTGTATGTCTATTTTTAGACATGGTGAGCATATTCTATATGTAGCAGGAGGCTATTTGTTGATGGTTGGTAAAATGTGAAAAATAGATGAAATTATATTTTTAGAAGATTGGGTGAAGTTTATTTATAGATTGTTGATCTAAAAATAGATGCATTTTGGTTATTATTAGCTCTTAATATTAATCCGACAATAAACAATAACTTATTCTCTTGGAGCACTTTATTTCAGTGAACAGATTTGGAAAATCAGTGGGTTGAAGGAATTACGCAATTCCCAAGGGTTTACTGGAGCTAATGCACGGAGGACTCAGTTAGAACTCAAGTGGCAGAGTTATGACATAGTTGGAAGAAGTAGTTATGGAGTTGTATTTAGTTTAACTCAGTTAGACTCAGTTGAGATACTTGTATCTAGTCTAATTGAATGATACACTAGTGAGAGTGGAGTGAATTAATTAGTTAATTAATTCACAAATAATAACTCATTAATCAACTGAACAATACAGCAGTTAACTACAGTGCATGGCAGTTTCAGTGGAGACCCAGTGGAGATATAGGTGAAAGGGCAAGATGGACTATCTGTTGTGACCATAGTGATGCATGGATTGCATCTACATATACATTGGAGTTTCCAATGAGGATTGCGCAGTCAAGGATGGAGTAATTCGAATTCATTCAGAGCTATTCTTCAGTAGAGATTGCGCAGTGGAGGCAGGCTAGCAGGAGGCAGAGATCGGTGCATGGATTTGCAAGATTGGTCTTGATTAGTGTATGACGATTGTACTGTACTGAGAGCTTGTGATAAGCTTTGTATGCTTGTATGAGATTGTCATATGATCTCCATGTTACATAACATATAGTTGGGGTTTTCAGCTTCAGGATTTCCCAGTTAAAAACTGTGTTATGTGTGATTGAATATTTTTGTTTATGCTTCACATGTGTGTGCAATTAATTTTTCCGCAAAAGATTAACAAGTGGAATAGATTTAGTATCTTGCATAAAGATGAATAGTGTGAGATCAGGTGGATCTTGGACATAAGCATGCTTAGTCCATATAATTTCTACAAAGGAAGCTCATAATCTATATAAGGAAGAGGATGGAAGCCATATGGGGTTATCCTTGAGATTATTATTTTGATATTGGTCTGTTTAGACTTTGCATACTTTAGCTGTTTAGTGGGGTTTGTTGTGTTGTTTAGCAAAAGGGTGTTCTTGATCGGGAATCCCTACCTCATCCTTAGGGAAGGAGAGGTTCATTGGACTTCATTTTCTCATTCCAGCATTCTGGCCAAGCTACCTCCTTTAGCTACAGCGTAGTTTCTGTTTAGAGCTGGGTTGTGTTGCAGGGTGCAGCAAAGGAGGATCACATAGAGCCAATTCTGGGCTTGTTTTTCAGTGGATAGGTAGCCTATCCATTGGAGGATCAACAAGTAGGGCTCCTGGGCATATTTTTATATTTTTAGCATCAGGCTAACCATCTACCATCCCTCACAGTGTAGTTTCAGTCCAGATCTACGTTATTTTTAGTGGCAGTTGCTGAGAGGGTTCATTGAGCTCATCGGGAGGGTCTATTTCTAAATAGAGGGATTAACCTTCTA
This sequence comes from Pinus albicaulis, assembly GCA_034641835.2. Taxonomy (NCBI): domain Eukaryota; kingdom Viridiplantae; phylum Streptophyta; class Pinopsida; order Pinales; family Pinaceae; genus Pinus; species Pinus albicaulis. Next base: position 1,321,749,592 of record CM076572.1, read on the forward strand.
TTGAGAAATACCATTAGAGGAGGAAATTATCATTTCAGATCTATCATAGCCTCATTCTATTCAGTTCCAGTTTGCAGTGACATATCAACCCTAGGGTTATTTGTCACATTGTATATTTTCTTTGGTAGAAATCATGTATTAGAGCCCATATCTTCCTTTCTGGGCATTTATTTTGTATCTATCAGCCATATTACATCTATTTATTTTTACAGTAGTAGTTACATTAATATAGACAGTGTTGTCACTGCTTTCCAACATTCTATACAATAGCAGCAACTCATGTGCTTATTGATATGATCATGGGAGATTTGTTCTTATTTCTTGAGTGGCTTGACCCTCAAGATAGCTTTGTATATTGTTGATAATATCTGAATAAAATTATGGCTTCATATTGATCCATCTTATGATATGTTCATAGTTTTTGTATTGTACATTATTATGTTTTTTATTGCTGCTATTTCCATTTTGGAATATTACTGTGGTATCAGAGCATAATCTTGGCTTAGCCTGTGTATTCAACCAATATGTCACCATAAGGAGAAGCTTCTCACAAGAAAAGGAGATGTACATAAGAAAAAAATACATGACTCCATTATTTGAAGGAAGGAAGGAAGAGAGGCTCTCAAAGCGTATTTTTCAAACTATGCAGAGCATCCATGAAGATATCAAGAAGATGAGAAGGGAGATGTGCAAAGAATCTCCAAAGGGGTTTGAGTATGAAGCAAGCCCTAGATTTTGCATGATGGGTGTGAGCATGCAGCCACACAATATGATTCATAACACAGTCTTATGCCTAGATTTACTGTAAGAGAAATGGAGGAAGAAGATGTGCCAAAGAAGGAGGCTCTTGGTGATTATTTCCAAGAATATGAATCTCAATCTAAGAGGTTCAAATATCACCTAAAATTTCAATGGTTTCACAAGATCAAGCAGGAAAGAAGCATAAGGTGCAAGCAGCATGATGTGGGTAGATTCTTTCTATCTACTTTTTATGGCTCACCTAACTGTTTAGCTAGGGGTTGGGTGGAGGAGATATACACCTATTTGCAGCAACACCAAGTTTCAGATAATGAAGCCATCAAAGTAGCAGCGCTGCATTTTGAAGGTAAGGCTTATGCTTGGTAGTTGTTTGAGTCTTTTTCATTAAAAAATGCAAATACATCTACTTATGCAAAGTTCACTAGGAGAATAGTGGAAAGGTTTGATGAAAAAAATTCTGAAACACCTTTGGTGGAGCCAAACAAAACCTTTGCATGGGTTGGAGGGATATATAATCCCAACTCCATTTTAGAATATTATTGAGGGGGTTAAAACTTTGTAGAATACCTTGCTTGAGGCAAGATCCCCACTTTAGAAAGAGCTCTCTTCTAAAAAGGAAGACATGGAGATCTCTTTTTCAAAATAGGATCAAAACAAAGAGCCTCTTAATGATGATGAGGTAACCTCCATTCATGGTGAAGGGGAAGAGCAGGTTGGAGGTAACAACGCTGTCACATCAAGAGCAGATCTAGTACCTCATGGAGAGGTAGATGGAGCAATTTCTCCAATGAGAGGAGTTCTTGTATCATTGCAAGAAGTCCAAAAGGATCTCATATGTGGAGATCAAGGCACAATCCATGAACATCATGTGCCATTATTGATAGATTGTGAGAAGTTGCAGATGAAAGGAGAAGGTAGGGAGGATGGCCAAAATCATATGATTAGGAGCACACACCCCTATCTATTTCAGAAGGTTTATGCACAAAAGAGGCAGACTGATTTGTGCAGTGAGAGCAAGGACAAAGAAGTCCACTCATATATGTAGTCTACTCTTGATAGTGATGTCTATTTGCATGGAGGAATTCCACCTGGGAGGCCACCAGATCAGGAGATGATAAGGCATGTGTCACATCATGATGCACCATTCATAGATCCAGGAGGAATGGGAGCATTGGGAGGTCATGGTACAGCGCTGAGAGTCTTGGGTAGACTCAAGGAGGGGGGATACATTCTCCCAACATCATCATTACCCACTCTAATTTTAGATTCTATGTTGTGGAGGGAGCAGCATGGGAAGGATAGCATCCTTCCAACTTGTACCTTTGACATGGGAGATGTAAAAGAGGAGGATAGCCATATTACAGATGTTATTTGTGAGAGATCATCAGCGTTGTCACTATGGAGGATAGATCCATATTGGAAATCCCAAATGTTGGTGGATTATTCCAAGGATATTTTTACTTGTATGATATTTAATGATGACTAGCTACATGAGGAGGGATATTTAGTCAGAGATGATGTCATATACTATCATGGTAGGATCTTCTTATCTAGAGATTCCAAGCTCAAGAAGAAGTTACTACAAGAAGCTCATGAATATTTTCTCTTCAGCCACACTTATTCTATGAGATCATACCACGCCATCATGGAGGGGTACACCTGGGAAGGCTTTAAAGAGGATATATATCAACATTTGAGGAGATGCATGGATCATGGGGAGATGGGGGAGATACATAACTCTTTGGGGGAGTTATCAAAACCACCTCTTTCCTCTTTGGGAATGAAAGGGGATTTATCTATGAGCCACTCTATTTGCATGAGCAAAGCATATGCTAACGATATTGTTTGGTTGCATAATGATTTATTTAATGAATATGTGCATTCCTTAACCATATACGTGTTGGACATTGCTCCAAGAAGGCACATTCTTCCTTCCAGACTTCATGGTCTACTTGAGGCCATAAGCAACATTGATGATGGCCACTCCCTAGGAGGTCTTGGGGAGATGATATCTTATGCAGGGTATTGTGGCAGCAAACAAGTGGTTGGAAAGCCACACATCATGCCATATTCTGATGCAATTAGGAGTAAAACTACGTTTGTTGTGCTTGAGGGACCATTGTCCTTCTCCCTTATTACATATGGTAGCTACCATGATTTTAATTATGATTCCATATGCTAAAGATGTTCTTATCTTTGTTGGGAACATGTTTGGAGGAGAGACACATTGGTTGGATGTGTCCATGGGGAATGAAATTTCCCACACCTTATGCTTCATGCTTCAAGGGGAGCATGGAAGATGATATGGCCACTACAGTCGATCACTTGTTTCTTTATGAGGTGGGCCATATGATTGTTTGGGGCACTTGGGATATGCCTCTCATGAACATTTGGGAGGAACTTTTCTATGAATTACCATGCTGCAAGGTGATTCATTTCATTTTGATGATAGCATGGAGATGGGAGTCCCTCTTTGGGAATGAGATCCATTATGCTTGTTATTACTCCTATCTTGAAGAATCCATTGAACAACAAGAAGGTTTCCATATAGACCTTCCATTTTCTCATGATGAGAGCCATTTGTTTTATCCATCAAAAGCAAACTTGCACACATGGGAGGAAACATTGGGAGGCAAAATTGTTGTAGAATATTTGAAGAAATGGTGGAGACTATTTGATGAGGAGGCCACAAGGGGAGGACTGTAATATTCCTAAAATTTAGCTTTTAGCTAAATGTAATATTATGGATCATTTTGTCACTAGGTAGGTGAATAAATGGGTGGGGAGGCCCATAAATCTCCTTAGCAGAAATAAAAACACTTCAAGTGTGAAAGGAGACCTTGTAAGCAGCTAAATAAATCATCTTTGAGTATGAATAGGGGTTGGTTCATGTTGAACAGGTCAACTTTGACCAAGTCAACAACGTTGTTATGGAGGAGTGGACATTAAATGAGGAATAACGCAGTTTTGGAGGGAGATGGATTGCATGGAGGAAATGACCTAATTGAGTGGGGCCAAGGGAAAGGAATCTCATACTCTATATAAGGAAGAGGATGGCAGCCATATGGAGTTATGTTTGAGATTATTATTTTGATATTGGTCTATTTATACTTTGCATCCTTTATTTGTTTAGTGGGGTTTGTTGTGTTTTTTAGCACAAGGGTGTTCCTAATCAGGAATCCATACCTCATCCTCAAGGAAGGAGAGGTTCATTGGACTGCATTTTCTCATTCCGAAATTTTTGCCAAGCTACCTCCTTTAGCTACAGCATAGTTTCTTTTTAGAGTTGGGTTGTGTTGCAGGGTGCAACAAAGGAGGATCACATAGAGCCAATTCTGGGCTTGTTTTTCAGTGGAGAGGTAGACTATCCATTGGAGGATCAGCAAGGAGGGATCCTAGGCATATTTATATATTTTTAGCATCAGGCCAACCATCTACCATCCCTCACAGTGCATTTTCAGTCTAGATCTGCATTATTTTTAGTGGCAGTTGCTGAGAGGGTTCATTGAGATCATCAAGAGGGTCTATTTCTGAATAGAGGGATCAACCTTCTATTGATAAATACCATTGGAGGAGGAAATTATCATTTCAGATCTTTCATAGCCTCATTCTATTCAGTTCTAGTTTGCAGTGACATATCAACCCTAGGTTTATTTGTCACAATGTATATTTTTTTTGGTATTTCTAGCAATCTTTTCTAGGTTGGCTAGAAATCATGTATTAGAGACCATATATTCCTTTCTAGGCATTTATTTTTTATCTATCAGCCATATTACATCTATGTATGTTTACAGCAGCAGCTACACTAATATAGACCTCGATTTCACTACTTTTCGGCGTTCTATACAATATCAGCAACTCATGTGCTTATTGATATGATCATGGGAGACTTGTTCTTATTGCTTGAGTGGCTTGACCCTCAAGATATTTTTGTATGTTGTTGCTAATATCTAAATAAAATGATGGATGCATATTGATCCCTCTTATGATATGTTCACATTTTTTGTGTTTTACATTATTATTTCTTGTATTTATACTATTTCCATTTTGGAATATTACATTTGTCTTCTTGCGGTGTGATCTAACAATGAACTCCTTGCCATCTTTGAATAAATGATACTTGTTCTCATGATGATAGAAGATCTCTTTCCGGTCATACAAGTAAGTACTCCCTAATAAAATACTAGTTATTTCAAGTGGAACCACATCTAATTCAACTGTCTCAACAAAGCTTGCAATGATTGCAAACCTCAATATACATTTCCTTGTAACCTGTAGATTTTCATCCTTACAAATCCAACCCAATGGATATGGTTTTGGATGTGGTATGGTCTCAAGGTTAATTTTTTTAACCAAGCCTTCAGATATTATGTTTTCTTATGACCCACTGTCAAAGAGTGTGTCAATCTTGGTATGCTTGGATATGACCCTCACATGAAACAGTTTTATTCTTTCTTCTTCATTTGGAGTGTTTATGTGACAGTTTGATGTACTGGTACTGGGTTTAGTTTCAATTTATTTTCCCTTAATTTTCTTTGATCCCATGGCTATAATTTTAGTCTCATATCCTAAATTATAGGCCAAGTCATGTTGAGCTATAGCAACAATTTTTTGTTTCCCTTTGTTAATGGGTTTCTTTGGCCTCAATTCTGTATGTAATTTCCAACAATAAGTTTCATCATGGCCTTATTTTGAATAATGTTTACAAGTAAATTTTTCTCCCTCTTTCTTAACAAATTTATTCTTTTTGTTTTTAAATTTTGGGTTCTTTTCCTTGGCTTTACCCTTAAAAGGTTTCTTCCTACCCTCTTCAGGAACATTCTTCCGTCTAGCTTCTAGATGTGTGGCCTAAACACAAACTTCATCTAGACTGGTGGGGTTAAACATGAGAATAGTATGTTTTAGGTAGTTATGTAAGCCTCCTATGTACTTTAGAAAAGTGTCTTGGCTTTGCAAATCCACCCCTAATAAAAGAGCTCTTCTCCTAAATTCATGGGTGTATTCTTGCACATTTTATCCCTTTAACTGCCTAAAGTTCTGCCAGTTCATGATGGCTTTTTGCATATGAGCTAATGGATAAAAATTTCATTTAATAGAAGCAATAAAATTTGACCATGATAGAATAATCTTACCATGCTTCTTGATTTCCTCCTATGTCTTGGCTTCTCACCAAAAAAGTGTTGCATCTTCCATTATCAAAGAATCTAATTGAATTTTTGTATCATCATCTTGAAGGTTTTGTGTTCTTAAATAGACATCCAATTGTCGAATCCAATTATCTAGCTTGTCTGCATTTAATTCACCATTAAAAATTGGCAATTCGAACTGAACATCAAGTTTTAATAAAGGAGATTTACCAGTGTTCTTGGACTTTTGTGGATGATGTATTGAAGAAGAGGTAGAAGATGATGATGATGAGGAGGAGGAGGAGGAGGAGGAGGGTGAATATGGTGACCCTCCATTGCCTCCATTTCCTCGATTTCACTTCTTTGACTTGTCTTCATCATGTTGACCTACTGAAGATCCTTGTCCTTCCTTTTGGAGTTTAGATCCTTCTCCTTCTAGTATCTCATTCCTTTCTTGATAAAGAATTTTAACCATCTCAGACATGCCAAGAAATGCTTTCCTAAACACTTTTTCTTCCTCCTTAGGATCAACTTCTTCATGAATTTCTCCTTCTTCATGATACATGCTTAATGGAGCTTATACTTCTTTAGGAGGTGAACTATGTGGTGGAGATTGTGGAATTTTTTCTCTCCTTTGCTTTGGCTCCTTTTAAGACCCTCCTACTTCCACCAGTTTGCCTTCTCCCATTTTGAGATTGAGCCTTGTAAGCATCTAAAACTTACAAACAGTTAAAAAATCATTTGCACTAAACAACACCAGAGAAAAATCTAGCTCTGATACCATTTGATCTGAAATTACTGTATTAGTTTTGTTGTGCTAAGTGTCTTTCAGTTTTAAAAACATGTGCATAATTGGCTCATTAGTTTGCATAAGGATTAAAGAGTTTTTCCATGAATTATAGATGAACTTTAGTGAATGAGAAGCATAAAATAATCATAAATAACACTGAAAAGTAGTGTAAAATAGAGAAATAATTCACCACATGAAGTTTACACAACATGCATGATGAAGCAATTCACCCCTCTTGGGCTACATTTGTTGGTCCAGCTCCTAATGTATTGTTCATCTTTAATTATGCTCAAAATTTTGCTATTACATGTAGTTATAGTGCTCTAATAGTTGTTTTATCTGCACCAATGGATTCATAAAGCTCCAATTAGTCAAGAATGATTCTTCATTCACTCAAAATGGTCGAAAATTGAGCCTCCTACACTTTTTCCCAATATCTCCTAGGAAAATTCCGCTAAATGTGGAGAACTCCAGTTAAATGGAGTTAAATTAGGGATGACTGCCAAATTTGGTGCGCCCCTATCTGCTAAGACTATTAAGTCATGCATTAAATGTTACAGCTAGGGTTTTTGCCACATGTACACCCCCAACTGTTAAGTGGCTTGACTGGAACACAACGGAATACAATTACAGAGAGTTTATTAACATACATACGCGAAGCAACCAACAACGCTCTTTATAACAGAATGTACATGAAATTAAATAGCTTTACATACATGTGGAATAGGGTTCTCAAGTCCCACAAGATGCCAACCAATCACAGCACATCGCAATCTCTCACCCGCAATTTTACCACTCTACCGATAACGATAAACCATAACTCTTGAAAAGTGCACTCGTGCGCAATGCCGACACGTGGCATTCCCTTGTCGCATCACATATTTCAAATCTTACCATGTCGCAACCAATTTACCTTGAGAACCCTTAATGACATCCATTATAATTTTTGAAATGCGACATTGCGACTCGTCATCCGCTGTTGATCTGCGTTCAATCTAACGGTCCTCACCTACTCGCCCTTCTTCGCATCGCAAATTATACGGTTTATTTGTGATGTCATCCTAACCGTCGATATATTGTCTTTCAGATCTGAAATCTAATCATGTCCGTTCATTCTTTACTCCTCTTCGTTCTATAGCTTGATCTCCATATCCATTCGTCCTTCACTCAGAAACATGTTGATGGATTATGCCATATTCGATCAGAACACAATATCTTCCTCATACGACATCGGTTTTTCGAACTGTTCACGGCTCCTGAATCAGGAAGATGAGATCTACACAACCATCCTAGTTTAAACCCAATCCTGTAACTTTGAATTTTGAGAAAAATTTATGAACTCCTGATCACTCTCTCTCTCTCTCTCTAACTTAAGCATGGCATCAATCATATTTTGTGTCGTTAAACATTCATCTTCTTGTACTTTTTTAGACAACTATAAAGAAGGAAAAAATATATTCAGAGGTATAATTGCTTCTCTACCATAGATAAGGAAAAAGGGATAATTTCCAATGGCAATTTTTGGAGTCACTCTGCCATCCCACATCACATTGAAAAAGTCAATGTACCAATACTTATGATGATTAGAAACAATTCCTTTTAGGATTTTTAGAAGATTTGTATTTGAAGATTCAACAAGACCATCACCATAAGGGTAATAGTCCACTAGATTCTTAATATTAATTCCTTTTCCTAAAGAATAGTAATATAAATCATGAGAAGAGAAGCAAGATGCATATTTGGAAACTAGTGATTCTACAACACTAAAGTGAGTAATAATATGAGTATCTGAGAAGGAAATTACATAGTTGAAATTTACCACTCATATATGGGCTACCTCTACCCATAGTATAAAGTAATTAATAGTTTTTTTATGTACTTATTCTATTGAGACGAGGTGGGTTTCGCAAGAATAATTGTGTCTAAGCCCCATTAAAAGGAGCTAGAACAGTTACAGGATGAAGAGGAAAAGTGGGATTTTTCACCCTACCAAAAACCGTTTGGAAACTTTAACAATTTCGTACTAGAGCATGGGTATCCCTTAATAAAGAGGGCCATTGGTACCCAACTCTTATTACCTTATGAGCAATAGTATCCCCACCAAAATGGCCTCCAACGAGACAAAAATGGAGTTCATGTAGGACTTTTTGAGAACCCTCATGTTCTAAGAAATGAAGTAGTACTCCATCATATTTTTTTATAAAAAAGGATGGTGTTTATCAATTCCAAAGGACTTTACTTAATTCTTAATGCTCTTCTTTTCTTTTCCTCAAGATTAGGGGGAGTTGTACCATTCATTAAGAAAAATTTAATATCAACATACCATGAATTGGGTTTATCATGAAAGCATAAAAATTGATTTTGCAATAAATATACTTTATCATTAAAATAGGGATATTGATCAAGTGAGTTAACATATTCAACAGCAAGTTTATAGAGACCTTAACCTTTGAAAATATACACATGTTTTATTTCAAGGTCATAATATTGAAGGTTGGTCATCTAATGTGCCCTTTTTTTGCCTATCTCCTTCTATATTGTCATATTCTTAAATGTTGGATAATGAATAATAAATTTAATTCTAGATTTTGGCAGGTAGGACCTAAAGTGTTTTACTTCCTTAAAGACAAAAAATGATTATTTTTCCAGCACTAAGTAACCAATTTTTTCTCCCATCAAGGTAGAGCTCATAAAATTAATAATATTTCATGATCAAGCTCATTTCAATGTGTAAGTAAAACAATATATGCGGTATCAAAAGTAAAAGTGTAAAATGCAAAGTCTTTGGAGAAATATGGGCTCATTAAAGCTAAAACTTTAGAGAATACCTTCTTAAATGTGCATAATGCTTGTTTCTCTCGGGGTCCCAATTTATAGTTAGACTTAATTTTCACTAAGTTTTGAAGTGATCTGACATTTTTAGAAAAAATAGGGATAAACCACTCAAGTTCATATGGGACAGACTTGAAGGAGTGGATCTTGCATGCAAGGAAACATTATGATAGGTACCAACAACTTAAGCACAAGATATAGTAGTAAGGTGCATGATCCGGATTTATGCAGGAACACAATAATATACAAAAATAAACATAAACACAAAGATGCAGCTGAAATAAAACTTCATTTCATTAATATCATATAACATAAATATTCTTACAGACATGATGGAAATAAACTAGCTAGGGTGTTGGTATTTTATCTCTGAGAACAGATATGGAAACTACAGGCCTCTGAAATGTGTTACAATGAGCCTCAAAGTCCTATTTATTGTTGAGAAACAATGGAAAACCCTAAACATCCAAAAACCTAAACCTAGGAGATGAAGCACCAAACTATGGGCCTCGTTTGGGTAAATTAGTACATCAACTTCCCAGGGACGTAACTTTGGCATATGATCTTCATTTGACGCACTCAATACCTCGTTAAAAATATCTATCCGAGGACTAAAAATTTTGAGTGAGAAACATCGAAGGAACTTCCATGTTGCTCCCGTTTCTCCCAAAAAATGTCGTTTAGGGCCTCAAAACAGCTCCAGAAGTTTAGGACCCGAAAAAATGATAAAAATAGTAGGTTGTGCTGAAATTGAAAAACTGAAAGAAACGATGGTGGGGATTCAAATGAGATAGGTGGGTGGCCACCAATATCCACCTGGATCAATGCATGTGATCAAGATGTATATTATCATCTCATGGCCGATGGATTGATTAGATTCAGGAACAAGATGTATGTGTCAAATGATAGTGAGTTGAAGAAGCTTATCTTGAGAGAGTTTCATATCAAACCGTATTTAGTTCACCTAAGATATCAGAATACATTGAAAATAGTCAAGAAGCTCTAATTTTGGTTGAATCTGAAGAAAGAGGTGGTTGAGTTTGTTGTTAGTTGCCTTGATTTTCAACATGTAAAGGCAGAATGTAAGCACCCAACTAGTTGGTTGCAGTCAATTCCAATTACATAATGGAAATGGGAGGTCATTTCCATGGAATTCACTACAAATTTTCCAAGGACACTGAGACAACATGACTCCAATATGGTTGTGGTTGATAGTTTGACCATGGTATCTCACTTCATTGCAATAAAGTCTACTAATTCATGTAGTGACATAGCTCAAATATTCATCAAGGAGATAGTAAGGTTGCATGGTGTTCCCAAGAAATTTGTATCATATTGATATGCCAAATTGACTTCCAGGTTTTGGAAGGAGTTGTTTGTATCCTTGGGGATAAATTTAGCCTTCAATATAGCTTATCATCTGCAGACAAATGGAAAGACAGTGAGGGTTAAAAACATTCTTGAGGACAAGTTGGGGATCTATGTCATGAATTAGTAGAGGAGCTGGGAGCAGTATATTCCACTCATATAATTTGCATAAAATAACAAGTATCAGGAGTCCTTGAGGATGAGTCCATTTGAGCCTCTCTATGGGTGGATTTGTAATACTCCCATCAGTTAGATTTATCTAGTGAAAATGGTGTTGATCATACCGGATATGTTGGGAGAGATGGAACATGAAATGCAGGTTATGAAGAATAATATAAAGGCGACACAAGATAGGCAGAAGAGTTATGTAGATCAGTATAGAGATCTCAAGGACTTTCAAGTTGGGGAGCATATGTACTTGTGCATCAAGCCCAATAATATATCCTTGAGGATTGGATCGTGTGTCAAGTTGGCACCTCGATATGGTGGGCCTTTTGAGATCCTTGAGAAGATAAGACCAATGGCCTACATACTTGCACTGTCGCCAACAGTGAAAGTACATGATTTTGTCCATGTTTCATTGCCTAAAATGTATGTGAAGGATGTTGATCATGTGATTGACTAGTTTGTATTGTGGGTGGAACCAAAAGGAGAATTTCAGTCATAACCTCAATGCATTTTTTAGTGAAAGATGCTCATGCTCTAGAATCGAGCAATCGAGAAAGTTAAAGTGTAGTGGAAGCACTTTGGGCTCGATAAAGCTACATATGAGATGGTTGATCAGATGTGGACTATGTATCCTTCTATATTAGCTGGTTGATCATATGTATTCTAATGTATGTGTCTGATGTTGTGTTTATGTTATGTCTATATATGCATATTTATGTTGTAAATACCACATCGAACTGTGTTATAAAGCTCTAATAAGAAATATGTTTTTCATGGTATGTTATTTATGTCTCTAGTAGATGGATATGATGTAAATGTTGCATCGAGTTATGTTATAAAGATCTGTGGAAAACATGTTTTTGTTGGTATATATGTGTCATTGAACATTGAGGATGGTGTTCCCCCAAGGAGGAGGGGTTTGTAACAGCCCCTGGTTGATTTTCCATGTAAATAAAATAACACCAAGGTCATGGGACATGTATTCCAATTTGAATGGTGGGAAAAACATAGTGATGGGCATCACTTATTGTTTATTTATGGCTATGGAAATTTTCAAGGGAATTAGCAAAGGAAAAGAGGAAATAATTAGAATTTAATTATGAAAATAAAGGAAAATAGGATAAAGGGAGATGAAGAGACAAAAATTTGCACGCAAGAAAAATTATAGAAAAAATGAAGGAAAATGAAGAAATTAGAGGCATCAATAATAAAGATGTGTAAGAGGATGATTTGATGGCTTTTCTTAATTTTTTTTAGATTCAACAAGATGATGAGCTTAGTGAAAAGAGTCGCCTTCACTAAGTGGGCCCACATGCTATTTTTGGCGCAAGTCTATTTTTAGACTATGTCTATTTTTAGACATGGTGGTCATATTTCAGAAGTTGCAGGATGTTATTTGTGGATGGTTGATCAAGTTGGAAAAATAGATGAAATTCTATTTTTAGAATAGTGGGTGAAGTCTATTTATAGATTGTCGATCTAAAAATAGAAGTGTCGATTATTATTAGCTCTTGATAATAATATGACAATAAACAACAACTTATTCTCTTGGAGCACTTAATTTTAGTGCACGGTTCATGCATGGAGGACTCAGTTAGAACTGAAGTGGCAAAGTTATGACAGAGTTGGAAGAGTATTTCATGGAGATGTATTCAGTTTAACTTAGTTAGACTCAGTTGAGCTAGTTGTATCTATTCTAACTGAATGATACACTAGTGATAGTGAAGTGAATTAATTAGTTAATTAATTCACAAATAATAACTCATTAATCAACCAAACAATATAGCATTTAACTACAGTGCATGTCAGTTCCAGTGGAGACACAGTGGAGAGATAGGTGAAAGGGAAAGATGGACTATTTTTTGTGACTATAGTGATGCATTGATTGCATCACACACACATTGGAGTTTCCAATGAGGTGCACAGTCAAGCAAGGGTAATTCGAATTAATTCAAAGCTATTCTTCAACAGAGATTGCATAGTGGAGGCAGGCTAGCAGGAGGGCAGAGATCGGTGCATGGATTCGCAGATTTCTTCTATGTTAGTGTGTGACGATTAATTGTACTGAGAACTTGATGTACTAACATTTGTATGAGATTGTTACATGATATCCATGATACATAATATATGATAGTTGGGGTTTTCAGCTTCAGGCTTTCCCATTAAACAATTATGTTATGTGCGATTGTTTTTATTTATGCTTCACATGTGTTTGCAATTAATTTTCTGCAAAAGATTAACAGTGGAATGATTATGTATTTTGCAAGAAGTTAAATATTGTGAGATCAGGGGAATCTGGATGTATGCATGCTTAGTGTATACTAATTTCTACATGGTATCGGAGTAGTGTTAATTCTTGAAGATTGAAATTGTGAAGAATTGTTGAGTTTGTGCTGGTGGACAATTTGAATTTGCTACAGAAGATTCTTGGTGCAGAAGTTGAGTATACATTGAAATGTATTTCAATGGGTTGCGATTGGAGTATGCCCTTGATGGGAGCTCAAATTACATAGCCTGGAAGGACAGGATGGAGGCGGTGCTGGAGAATAATGGACTGAAGTAGTTCATCTATAGCAATGTTCCTAAGCTAGGATCTAGCGATGTTGCATTACTTGACGAATGGAAAAAGAAGACAGCAAAGACAAGAAGAATTTTGTTGGAAGGTGTGAAGGACCATATTGTGTCCAGCCTTCACAGGAAAGCCACTCCATTCTTAATTTCGAAGGCTTTGACACATTTTTTCCAAAGCAGAAGCGACCAAAGGAATTTGGCGCTTAAATACAAGCTCAAAAAAATAAAAATGGAGAAGGGCGACAGTATTCCAAAATATCTCATGAAGTTTTTCCACTGCGAGGATGAACTAGGAAGTGTGGGGGTTACTGTTGATGATGAAGACTTGGTGAGCTTGGCTCTCCTTGCACTTCCGAAGAGTTGGCATAGCTACGAAGACTCTGTCAATGGACGGGAGAAACTGTTGGGATGGGAGCGACTTTGGTCGGATCTTGTGCAGGAGGAGATAAGGCGGGGTACCAGGGATGGCTCTTCATTGAAGAATGAAGGTGAAGAGAATTTCGCTTTGGCTACCAAATCAAGGAAAGGGAAGCGGAATAAATTTCCTTCAAAATCTGAAGCTAAAGGCAAGAAGCAGGATTTGTCCAAGGTGAAGTGTTTTCACTGTCACGAACATGGGAATTTCGCCACTAGCTGCCCATTGAAGAAGAAGAACAAGAAGGTTGTTGGAGCTGCAGCTGGAGAGGCCTTAGCCTCGCAATTTGAACTTTATTTCTCTTTGATTGCATGCTTGGTTTCAAGCTATATGGGATCGGTGTGGTATCTTGATAGTGGTGTGTCTTTCCATATGACGGGAAACAAGGAGTTGTTTAGTGACTTGGAGGAGAAGGACCTCCAAATGCATATAGAGATGGGCGAAGATGGTCGGTATAGTGCGACTGGCATTAGGACCATTACCTTTGAGAGGGAGTCTGGTAATCCATTCTTGTTAAAGGATGTTATGCATGTTCCAGGTCTGAAGAAGAACTTGGTCTCAGTCGCAATGTTGGAAGACAAAGGTTATGATGTTGTTTTCAGTGAGGGAAAAGCCTTCCTTAGACATAAAAAAATGGGTCAAACCAAGAGGATAGGGATTCAAGTTAAGAATCTCTACAAGCTTGAGGTAGATGGCTGTGCCGCAATGGTGGGCAAAGTAGAAGAAGTGGTGAGCCAGGATGAGGGCGAATTATGGCACATGATATTGGGCCATATTCACCATGGCGCTTTGAAGATTTTGCAGCAGATTTCTACTGCACTTCCCAAGGGTACTACTGCATAGTCAAATTAGTGCAAGGGATGTACTATGGGTAAGTTTGTGAAGACCACCTTTCATGAGAAGGAGAACCGTGCTTCGGTGATCCTGGAGAGAATTCACACAAACATGTGTGGACCTTTCTTGGTTGCTTCAACAACAAAAAATAGGTATTATGTTATATTTTTTGATGACTATTCTCATAGATACTAGATCTTCTTCATGCAGAAGAAGAGCGAAACATTCTAAAAGTTCTATGAGTTTAAAGCATTGGTGGAGAAGGAGTCGGGGAAGCAAGTGAAAGCTCTACGGAGCGATAATGGTGGTGAACACATATCGGGTGAATTCAAAGACTTCCACAGGAAAGAAGGAATTCGAAGAGAACTCATAGTGCCTCATAACCCACAGCAGAATGGGGTCGCGGAGAGGAAGAACAAAACTATCATGGGTGTTGCACGAGTAATGCTACATGACCAGGGCCTACCAATGCACTTGTGGGCGGAAGCATGAAACACTGCGGTTTATGTGCAGAACCATTGTCCTCATAGAGTACTTGGCATGAGTACACCTAAAGAAGCTTTTACTGGTAAGAAGCCCGATATTTCTCATTTGAATATTTTTGGCTCATCTGTTTACATTCATGTGACAAAGGATGCCAAGAAGAAGCTGGAGTCGACTGTAGAAGTTGGGATATTTGTGGGGTACACAGAAACACCTCATAATTATCATGTGTATTTTCCAGACAGTCGGATGACTGTGGTGTGACGGGATATAAAATTCAATGAGGTGAAAGCCATGAATTTATCACTTGAGAGGGAGCTATACTTGCATGTAGAGGAGGAACTTCTTATTCCAAAAGATGAGCCTCTAAATGTGGATCAGCCACAGGAGGAGATTCATGGAGTGGAGGAGTCCACTCATGCAGAACCAAACATCAGACAAGGTAGAAAGCGTACCATAGAAGCTGCGAGACTGAAGGTTGATGCAGCACAGAATGTAGGAGTCCCTACATCACAGCGCAGATAGAGACAGTCACCTAATCGTTATACTGGATACATGGCTCTTATGAGCAAGTGTATCGTGACAGAGCCATCTTCTTTTGAAGAAGTAGTGCAAGAGCCCACATGGGTAGATGCCATGGTGGAAGAGTATGACTCCATTGTCATAAACAGTGCTTGGGAGATTGTTCCAAGGCCAGTAGGAAAATCAGTTGTAGGATCAAGATTGATCTACAAGGTAAATCAAGCTGCTGATGGGAGCTTCGAGAAGTATAAGGAAATATTTGTTGCCCGGGGCTTCTCACAGATCGAGGGGATTGACTATGAAGAAACCTTTGCACCTGTCGCATGGTATTCCTCCATACGGACCATCCTTGCTATCTCAGCGCAGATGGGTTCGCACATTCATTAGATGGATGTGAAGAATGTATTCCTTAATGGGATAATTGAGGAAGAGGTGTACATTGAGCAGCCTGAAGGATTTGAGATCTTCAACAGCAATTCGCATGTGCGCAGGCTCAAAAAAGCATTGTTTGAGCTAAAACAAGCACCTTGTGCTTGGTACACTTGGATCGACAACTATTTCACTAGACTTGGCTTCACCAAGAGTGAGGCAGATGAATACCTGTACCAAATTATGGTGGAGGGTAAGTTTTTAATCATTTTTCTTTATGTTGATGATTTAATACTAACGAGTGATGAACAGTTGATACACTCATGCAACGAAGATCTTGCAAAGGAGTTTGAGATGAAGGATTCGAGCCTCCTTCTTTATTTCCTTGGATTGGAAATATGCCAGCGGGAAGGTGAACTGTTTGTGTCTCAAGGAAAGTATGCCGAGGAGATACTGGAAAAGTTTCACATGCAAGGCTGCAAGACTATAAACACTCCTCTTCCAGGAAATTGGAGGAAATAGGATGCTACATCGGTAGAGGTAGTGGATGCCATTGTTTATCAACAGTTGGTGGGTTCGCTCATGCATTTAGTTAATACAAGACCAAACATATGCTATGCGGTGAACCAGATTTCACAAGCGATGGTTAAGCCTACCAAGCTCTTTTGGAAGGCAGGAAATCATGTCCTAAGGTATATTAGGGGCACATCTGAGTATGGTTTATGGTACAGACAGACGGATGAGGTGAAGTTGCATGGCTTCATGGATGCAGATTGGGCAGGCAACCCAACTGACAGAAATAGCACATCAGGAGGGATTTTCAGTATTGGATCTATGGCAATTTCTTGGTATAGCAGGAAACAAATATCTGTGGCACTCAGTTCAACGGAAGCAGAATACATGGCAGCAAGTCAAGCTACATTTGAGGCTATCTAGATGAGGAAGATCCTAGTTGGTTTGTTCGGTTCACATTTAGATCCTATAGTGATACATTGTGATAATCAGGGTTGCATTAAACTCTCGGTTAATCCTTTTTTTCATGATAGATCTAAACATATTGATATTCGGTATCATCATATCAGATATTGTCTTCAGCGGAAGATCATGTTGCTTCAATAAATTCCTACGGAGGATCAGGATGCAGATATTTTGACGAAGGCACTCACCAGGAGAAAATTCAAATACCATAGAGGCAGGATCCATTAGGGGAATTTTGAGGTCTAAAATGGGCCTCCTAAGGAAATAATAAAATAATAGCTAAACCAATAAAATAATATTTATGAATTTTCAATTCACTTTTTGCACCACAATCCATGTAACCATGGTTAAATTCAATTCAAAAGTTGTACCAAAATAAAATTAATAAAAAAATTGTATTAATGTGACTATAAATAAGAATGAGCTTTTCAAGAAAAAGTCATTATCATTGAACAACTAATGCATTTGTCCTTTGTACTTAAATAACTTAAAAGAAAATATAAATATAAATTTATAAATTCTTAATTATATTATATTCTATTAATTAAAATTTATATTATTTAAACTGTATAATAACATGTAATTAATATACTATATAAAAATAATATAATATAATAAATGTAGAGGGATATGCATTGTTTCTTTCAAGAAATATGAAATGCAATAATATAATTTTATTCAAAAAGTGTGAAATGACATTTATTATGAGTAATTTACTTTGACTTTAAAAGTACTTAGAGCACTACCATGGTTAACCATGATTTTTTATACACCATTGAGAATGTGACAAGTAAGTACCTTTAACTCAAGCAATGGCACCTCAACCATTAGGGGTGATGTCATCCCCTAAAATGTGATTGGTTCTCATAAAGTGAATTTTGATTGTACATTTTCCTTAAGAGGCCCATTTTAGACTTCAAAATTCCCCTAATGAGGGTGAAAGATAATCCCTATCTTGTTGAGAGGGAGTGTTGAGATTCAACAAGATGATGACCTTAGTGAAAAGAGTTGCCTTCACTAAGTGGGCCCGCAGGCTATTTTTGGCGCAAGTCTATTTTTAGACATGGTGATCATATTTCAGAAGTTGTAGGATGCTATTTGTGGATGGTTGATCAAGTTGGAAAAATAGATGAATTTTTTTTTTAGAATATTGGGCGAAGTCTATTTATAGATCATTGATCTAAAAATAGAAGTGTTGATTATTATTAACTCTTGATAATAATCCGACAATAAACAACAACTTATTCTCTTGGAGCACTTAATTTCAGTGCACAAATTTGGCAAATCAGTGGGCTAAAGGAATTACACAATTCCTAGGGTTTACTAGTGGTTCATGCATGGAGGACTCAGTTGGAATTGAAGTGGCAAAGTTATGACAAAGTTGGAAGAGTAGTTCATGGAGTTGTATTCATTTTAACTCAGTTAGACTCAGTTGAGCTAGTTGTGTATAGTCTAACTAAATGATACACTAGTGAGAGTGGAGTGAATTAATTAGTTAATTAATTCACAAATAATAACTCATTCTTCAACTAAACAATACATCAGTTAACTACAGTGCATGTCAGTTCTAGTGGAGACCCAGTGGAGAGATAGGTGAAAGGGCAAGATGGACTATCTGTTGTGACTATAGTGATGCATTGATTGCATCTCACACACATTGGAGTTTCCAATGAGGATTGCGCAGTCAAGGAAAGGGTAACTCGAATTCATTCAAAGCTAATCTTTAGCGGAGATTGCGTAGTGGAGGCAAGCTAGCAGGAGGGAAGAGATCGATGCATGGATTTGCAGATTTCTTCTATGTTAGTGTGTGACGATTGACTGTTTGAGAGCTTGATGTACTAAGATTTGTATGAGATTGTTACATGATCTCCATGATACATAATATATGATAGTTGGGGTTTTCAGCTTCAGGCTTCCTCGTTAAACAACTGTGTTATGTGCAACTTTTCTATTTATGCTTCACATGTGTTTGCAATTAATTTTCCACAAAATATTAACAATGGAATGATTATGTATTTTGCAAGAAGTTAAATATTGTGAGATCAAGGGAATCTAGATGTATGCATGCTTAGTGTATACTAATTTCTACAAATTTTGGTTTTGGCTCTCGTATTTCATTCACTCTCTCTCATACACTCTAGCACACTTAGAGCATTCATGGAGCATGTTTGGAGCACACTAGTATTCACTTGGATTGGAGAAAGAAGGAAAAGGAAGCAAGGAAGCACAAGGAGACAACAAGATCAATAACTATAATTGTATTTCTTGCAGGTAACATGCTGCATGTATGATCTCCTTGTTTATTCTTGGATGCATGTGATTATCTAGTTGTGTTTCTTTTTCCATGGAGGATTGCTTGGATTGACAACGATTTGATCCTTGCCTTGCCATTTCCTCGATAACCATCGTGTTATGGGTTTTTTTCTAATTGGATATCATTTTTTCCTTATGGTTGTGAGTTGGAACAAATTCTTTCAAG
The DNA here is from genome assembly GCA_034641835.2 of Pinus albicaulis. Lineage (NCBI taxonomy): Eukaryota > Viridiplantae > Streptophyta > Pinopsida > Pinales > Pinaceae > Pinus > Pinus albicaulis. Next base: position 1,321,769,286 of record CM076572.1, read on the forward strand.
CCCTTGGTGGGTTGAGTTACTATTCCCTAGATCCAATTTTGAAAATTCTCTTGAGCCCTGCAACAACTGTGGGTTTAGTTACTAGTTACTGGAGCCGTGGAAAACTTATGTAGAGACTGATCTGGTTGTGGTTAGTGATTTCCGTGTTAATTTTTCATAGAGTAGCATTTTTCTTTACTTTGATAGTTACATATCTTCAATAACATATTAAGTTCACCCAAAATAATTATACCATTGTACAGATCTATATTATTAACCATCCGAATATGAAACTATGTAGAAAGAACAATACCATCATCATCATCTAAGCAGCGGGAACTAAAATATCAAAGGAAGAGAATCATGAACACATAAAGACACCATGATTGGTCCACGACCAGGGAAAAACCCACTACAAGGAAAACCCTTGCAAATTCTTCTTCTTATATCGTCATCAAATGATTCAACAAACAAGAGTACAATGATCCACACACACACACACACACACACACATATATATATAAGGAGACAAAACCTGAGAACTGAAATGTACTGACACTAACTGGAGTTCACTAATGAAGAATGTTGATACGAAGACAAAATTGTAGATACATCTTATAGTGGAAACACATAGAGCAGATCTGCAGATATGTATATCTACAATGGTGAATAAACCCCAGATATCACTGATCATTGAAAGCAACTTTCTTGTCCTAGATTTGAATCTAGGACACTGTCAAATCTGTCCAAAATCATCTGCGTAAACATTGGTGGCTAGATCAGGCTGAGATCTATCCGGAAACCATTAGTCGTGACCTCAACATGCTCAATTTGTGGCTAAATCCTCCTTGGTTGCTACCAAGACACACTGTGCCCACGGATCTGCTTCATATTAGCTCGATCTGACCTCAGGGCTTTGGCTGCGCCATTAACAAGATATGTCCATGACTCTAGGGTCCTTGGTTATGGGCATACCTCACCCTGCTCACGGCTCAGGCCCAGATTGGCCACTACATTCCCATGGGCTGCCCGTGGCTATGCTTCATAACACCCATATAAGATGCGTGATCATGTATGTGATACCAACCCTTTCCATGAGCTTCTCCCAGCGTACCTATGCGAGCCAAGATAGAAAATAGAAGAAACAAACCAATGGATGAAAATCAAAGATCACTTGAGCAAGTGTACAAATGAGCTTGAGTTCGCCTCCATTTATAACTTTGTGAGGGACAAGTTGGGGCTTTACTGAATCAACATGCGGTTAGGTCAGCCCATAAAATAATCAAATAATTCATAACTAAACTTTTTCTTAACCAATTGGGGAGATATATAGGTTGAATTTTGTCCTCTCGAAAAGAGGAACCTAATGAAATTGTAATCTCAACAATCTGAGCTTTCCATGGTGGAATTTTGCCGTAGTTGCATAATTTTAACACTCCCTCTCAACTAGGGAGAATACCACCTGCTAATATTTTTTCATCAGTCAATATGCCATTTTTTTATCATCATATATTGTCATTGAACATCTCTGTCATGTAGTTGTCATGTTGTAAAATTTTCTCATTACAAATCATCAATGTACTCTTCATGCTTATTCCTTCTTATCTCTAGATTTTTACTACTCGTATGATGAACATTCTCAAATCTAGAAGAATAATATGTCACTAGAGGATAGCTTAGGCTACCACCCTTCATCCATCAGGCTATCATCCCGGAATCTATGCCATCGGGCTACTACCTAGAATATCATCAACAAAGAGCATATCATCAAGGAGTACATCTCAACCTGTAATCGCATCAGGGAGAACATCTCGACTCATAATATAATGGGGGAGTTACACCTATACAACCCCATTTCTAGCAATTGGATATCCATCCACGCAAGGGAGACCATCTCGACCCTGGCATCAAATTGGGTAGCTCACTCTCAACCCAGAACCACATAGGGTTATCTCAACCCATATTATTTCCTACAGTTCTTCCCATTGATGATCCTGAATATTCATGTGGTAGAACACCTATGTAATAATTTCCTTGGGTTGCACACACTAATTACACTCTCAACTCGTTGGCTGAATGAGGAGCAGTAATATCGACAAGCCCTGCTTGTTGGTATGATGCCAACTGGGGTATACTCTGCAAATACCAATCAAGGGAGCAACATTATCCTACCCTATGAAGATAGGGGAGCAACATCTAAAACCTATGGGTAATAGATATGGAAACACCCTATTTTCTATAGTTCCCTCAACCCCAGGATCCCTCTATCTCAATTCCTCATCCTGGGACCTCAAACAAGGAGGAAGAGGTGGCTCAGTGTCCTCGATTAGTGTTTCTCTTATCTGGTATTTGTTGATCCATGTTACTACAGGACACAAAATCAAATTTTATGTTATAACATATATATAAACATGGAAATCACAACAAGATAAAACAATCATCCTCCTTCTCAAAGTGGTGTCATCCACACATGGATACCATAATAATCCTCCCTCTCATGGAGGTGTCAATCACAAGCCTAAGATTATATCAAACAACTGCACTGTCTCAATAAATGGATAAATCAAATTCAAATCTATTCATATTTGGGATTCTTTGGCACCATAGTGTATCCATGTCTTATCTAGATCATGCTCAGACATCTCTCTAAGGAATTTCTATATCATGCCTCATAGCTATATTTTCTAGCAGCATTGTACCCGACCTCAGTCATGTTATCAACCTCTTGCCCAAGATATTATGGAAGATATCATACTAAGGAAGAATATAAATGTGCTCATTAATAGTAATCCCAAACATCATCATTTCATTCATGCAACTACATATCAAGAGAGAAAAATCTAAACCCTTAAGAGTAGAAAAAATAAAAGATGTTTGGTGGAAATTTTGAGTGAAGCAGCTCAATCATGAGTTTAATCATGTTTTATGAATATCATATACAGATGGATGTTCAAAACGGAACATCAATGCTTCAACCAACTAGCAGATGTTATTTCATGTTCAATCAACATTTGACTTTAAATCAGAGTGTCCAAGGATTTAGATGATGCAGCATGAAACTCCAATTAACATATCACCGTGGACCTATGGGTTATGGGCCCACATAAACTCCCTTTACTTGCAGCGGATTACAATATTGGAGTTTTATAAACATATATAGAAAAGAAATTAACAACAGTTACTTTATCACTGCTTCAATAGTTTTTAAACAACTCACAATCTTGCCCAAACAACATGCATACACGCAGAATAGTGGTTCTAGGGTCCCACAACACGGTGACCAATCAGAAGCAATCACATTTCGCAACTTATTTGATATCGCATATTGGAAATTATAACAAATATCTTAATTGGTAAACAATGAAATCGTTGATGCGAAGTTACGATGACGATGTCGCATCGCAACGTCGCAACCTCTTCGTCTTATCGAAAATCTGCGCTTGCAAGTTTAAGCCTATATAGATAATGGTTAAAACATAAATCATGCAATGTGTGATAATGTGCAATGCCAACATGTGGCGCTTCTCCTCATCGCATCATAAGAAATATAACTTACCCAGCGAAGTCTTAACGTTATCAGCTAAAATTTGCGATGTGTGAATTTTTGATTTGTTGTTTGTTGTTGATCTGCGCCCAGATCTAACAGTCCTCACTATTCGCCCTTCATTGCATCACATTGCAAGTTATTTGTTTTAACTTGTGAAGTCATATTAGCCGTCGATCTCTTCCCTTTGAGATCTGTGATCTAATCATGACCGTCCACTCATCCTTCACGTGGATCTTCTCCATGGCTTCATCCTTCACTCTAATTCTTGTCGATGGGGTTTTTCATTCAATAATCCATTATCTGCCATAATTCATCTATGTGAAGTTCATAGGAACTTCGTCTTATCACTCACACTCACACAGTCTATGAATTAACAGAAAGAACACACAAATATATCAATAATTCGAAATAAAACAACACACAAATACTGTAAGTTCTACATTATCCTAGATACTTAAAAATACATAATTTTCATTATTGTTCGAGCTCGAATATAGGCTAATCCCACTCTGGCCTGACTCACAAATTTTCCCTGTGGCTGCATTGTGTTCTACCCTATCTCATACAACACAGACTCACTTTATAAATAAATTACAAGCGAGTGGATCATGTAAGATCCATGAGTTCTTCCCCCACAATCGCTCAACTAAACCCTAAGTTTGTCTGTTTGATTACATGGTAGATAATTACAATAAATCAAGTCTTCTAGAGACTTATCCCTTTGATCATTTCAACTATGTTTCACCCCATTTACAAATGGTTGTCCATGTTTCCTCCTTCCGCAGCATTGAATTTGAATTTTAATTAAGGTGCTCTGATGCTCCTGCATCAAACTCCCAAGGTACAAAATTTCTATGACCTCCTATTCATATGCCTTCTTCATCTCTGTAACAAGTCTACTGCTTGCTATCAGTACCAAGTCTTCTTCTTCAACAATTCTACCCACATCCTCTATGGAATTTCCTTTGTGATATTTCTGTGAGCTACAACAAAACCTCTGCAGTAACAAGTTCTCCCTGCTACACGATACCTCACCAAGCTTCTCTCCTCTGAGCTCAGTCTTTCGGCATCTCTCTGGTTCTTTATTATTTGGAACCATTTGAGCACTCCTTGCTCTAGGATGTTACAAATATTCTCACCTTCCTTGGCTGCTACCTGCACAACAATATAAATACCACAAAATTACCAATATTCAACATAATTGTACCTCCTTCTTTTGCACACAGGAAACCTTCCCCTGCTTTGATACCACTTGATGCAGCACGAAACTGCAATTAACATATAACTCTAGAACTGTGGTTTACTGGTCCACATAAACTCTCTTTACTCGCAACGGTTTACAATAATGGAGTTTTATAAACATATATACGGAAGAAATTAACAATGGTTACTTTATCACTGCTTCAGTAGTTTTTGAACAACTCACAATATTCCCCAAACAACATGGATACACGTGGAATGATGGTTCTAGGGTCCCACAACACGGTGACCAATCAAAACCAACCACATTTCACAACTTTTTTGATATCGCATATCAGAAATCATAAAAAATAGCAAAATTGGTAAACAATGAAATCGCTGATGCGAAGTTGCAATGACAATGTCGCATCGCAACATCACCACCTCTCTGTCTTATCAAAATTGGCGCTCGCAAGTTTAAGCCTATATCGATAATGTTTAAAACATAAATCATGCAATGTGTGATAATTTGAAATGTCGACATGTGGCCCTTCTCCTCATCACATCGCAAGAAATATAACTTACCCAATGAAGTCTTAACGCTATCCGCTAAAATTTGCGATGTGCGAATTTGTGATTTGCCTTCCATTGTTGATCTGCACCCATATCTAACGGTCCTCACTGCTCACTCTTCATTGCATCACATTGAAAGTTATTTTGTTTAACTTGCGAAGTCACCTTAGTCATCGATCTCTTCCCTTTTAGATCTGTGATCTAATCATGACCTTCCGCTCATCCTTCACATGGATCTTCTCCATGGCTTCATCCTTTACTCTAATTCCTGTCGATGGGGTTTTTCATTCAATAATCCATGCTCTGCCATAATTCATCTATGCGAAGTTCATAGGAACTTCGTCTTCTCACTCACACTCACACATTCTATGAATTAACAGAAAGAACACACAAATATATCAAGAATTCGAAAGAAAACAACACACAAATATCGTAAGTTCCAGATTATCTTGTATACTTAAAAATACACATTTTTCATTATTGTTCAAGCTTGAATATAGGTTAAGGCCACTCTGGGCTGACTCACAAATCTTCCCTGTGGCTACATTGTGTTCTACCCTCTCTCATACAACACATACTCACTTTATAAATAAATTACAAGCGAGTGGATCACTGTAAGAGTCACGAGTTCTTCTCCCACAATCACTCAACTAAACCCCTAAATCTATCTGTTTGATTACATGGAAGATAATTACAATAAATCAAGTCTTCTAGAGACTTATCGCTTCCATCATTTCAGCTCTATTTCATAGAAATTTTCCCCCATTTACAAATGGTTGTCCACATTTCCTCCTTTCACAGCATTGAATTTTAATTTTAATTAAGGTGCTCTGATGCTCATGCATCATTATATTACAAAAATACATTTCAACTGTCTTTTAATATGGAATTTCTTTCCCAAATTCCATAAATCAATTCATCATGCCATGATACATCATTAAAATATTCAGAATCCATCTTCCTTTTACTTATATTTTTAGAGGCTCATCGCCTATCAAGGATAGACTATCATTATGTATAATCAAATCCATAATCAAAATCAATGCCATACCTTGGAACTCATTATCCTAAATTTACTAGATAATTGTCAAATGTAGAAAAATTTAAATCGAGGAGCTTGTATAACGCAACACTCTCTATGAGCATAATTCCTTAACATGCAAACATAGTTGGCCTCACACAAATCAAGGTTGTGTCAACAAAATCAACTCATCAAATTTTAGAAGCCAGTCAAAACTATTATCAAAGAAATTTATTTCATAGTATCAATTCTTTCAATGGAAGACATGTAGAGAAAATATCAAGTCTTGACTTCATTTCATGTCAAGCTCTCAAGTCTGATATTTAACATGTCATTACAGGCCATTTTTGCCACTAGATGCAAGTGCATACACATCAAGGTTAAGTCATGCATGTTCATACTAAGTCACAACAACCATTGTGCCAGGAACAAGGAGGCCAGCACATAACCATACTTCTGTATACTCACATACAGCGTTGAATGTCACTATGCCCACATAGCATTGTTATCTCGGAAAGTAAACTATTTCCAGATCAAATCATGTCAAATCCAAATGTGCAATCATGGTAAGATATATAATTCTAGACATATCTCAATCATTAATCATCATGTCAAAAGTACCAAACATAGTTTATCAATATCAATCAGCCAAAACATGTAGAAAAATCCTCAAATATAATTACATATCCATATGATTGTCTCGGTCACCTACACACACAAGTTCAATTCAAACATATGAAATTTTCCTGCTGACTGACCTTAAAGGCATATGAATTACATCTACAGAATTGACATCTTCCAAGTGACCATTTGATTTCATTCTGAATTACAGCAATTCCATAAATTATTTTACAATGGCAAGAGAAATCAGAGATCCATGGATTGGGAGTATAGACCAAATGCATTATATAGAACTTCAATTTTGTGCCTATCAGGCATAGTCACATCTATGAGCCTTCCTTTGGGAGAATGAGGCTTAGAAATATGTTGTAGATCAACAATTCCAAACACTCATAATCATATTTCAATAGATCATACACTGGAAACATGAGTAAGCCTATTTTAGGAGAGAGATTCTCCCTCTGAATGAGAATCCAATTCATTCATATCATCAAACTTCCTTTCATGGATTCATGCAATAGTATATTTGTTATATTATAAACACATATCTAACATGACCATCAAAATCATGTCATAAATCTTTCATCAAGGGTTGCACTTGAACGATCAAGGCAGCAAGCTGATGTGACAACACAATCTTGTGATCCCAATAATAATACGTAAAGTTATATCATTTAATTTAACTACATGTTATAACCATAGATAGTCAAAGATATGAAACATCAATCTCATATATATGCCTCTATCATCACGGTTTCCAATATCATGCACATCATAATCAATAGGATCAAGCTAGATTATTCAACATACCAATAAATTGCAATCATTCTTTTTCCATGAGATTTCATCATGCTTATGACAAGCATTATCAATACCATATAAATGAGGTAACCTTCTATAAGAGATCCATCAAATATTATGCATATCAAGAGTCAAGAGTACCATCCACTATAGTTAGAATCTGGATCTCAAAAACAATAGATGTTAGTGTTAGCCACCTATGAAATTTGTTATACCAAAGGGTGGCTAAATCATTTTTGGAGCCTGCAAGGAACAAATTTTATTGCAAAAAAGTGTTGGCTCTTGAAGACTCTTGAAGGCCTCATGCCTCTATCCAAATCTTCACTGATGTGCCCATTTTACACTCAGAAATTCTGCTGATTTCAAAGACAAAATACTGCTGCAAACACCATTTTCCCCTTCCTTCCACTTCCGAAACTAACCTCATTTTAACCCCTTCATCCCCCATGAAATATTTCATTTTCATATTTTCCCCTTTCCCCCATTCGAGAACCCCCTTTGATAAGGTTTAAGACTCCTTCTTTGCTTTATCGAAACCCTCAAAACTCTTGAAAAATATTGAAAAGTTCATAATAATACATATTCTTGTGTAAAGGTTCAAGCCCCTTGGGCTAAGTCTTTATCCATTTCCACTACACATTCCTTGGTCCTGGAACCAAGTTCTAGCCATCCGAGTGCCTATCGCATCGCAAAGAGCCGAGTGCATAAATCTTCTGCCATGGTAAGAGCTCCGATGTTGTTTAGCCCCGCGCGTTATAACCCCCGGTTATATTACTTTCCATATAATCCACGGCCCCGCAGACAGGCGCCGAGCCGTATTGCAAATATATTTTCCGCCCCCAAAGCACAAACCTTTGTTTACATTAATTTTTGGGTTTTAAATGTTTTCGGTCATTAACCATTCAAAACTGGGCAGTTTCTATCGCACTGATTTTGAGAGGAAAGCAGTTTTTTCCGTTCGGAAGTGATTAGCACCACTGGCCGACACGTGGCCTTGGGCGGTATGACGATACCATTTTCCCCGGGTGTTAAAGGTCGGATGTGGAGTGAGCGCAATATCGATGCGCGCCGTCCGATCTGAGGCCAGCTCATCGAACAGTGATCACGCTCTGAAGAAGCCCATGCGATAAGAGAAGGTACGACGCAGTCATGTAAGAATATCTGCCATTGATCTGATCTGTATATCAACGGTCCACGCTTGATCGCCCCGGTCCCCTCGTCCACAGCGGCAGTCGGTGGTCCCTAGCGCCACATTAGTGTCCACGCGGCAGAATTGAATTAGGGTAGGTCTTCATTGTTTCCCCGCACAGTCAACAAGTCCGGACTCGGGGGATTTTATAAATCGGATTTGATGTAATTTTCAGGTCACACTTGGGCAGACAGCGACAAGCCCCAAATCTAGACCCGATAAGCTTTTTAGGGTGGATTTCATAAAATTTCGAGTCACAAACGCCCCGATGTCAGGAAGCCTATTTTTTGACCCGAAATAATTATACAGTGTGATTTAATTAAAGGTTTTGAAGTCCAGGGCATGTTTCTAAGGTTCTGTGGTACCCAATCTCCACCGTTGATCGCGTGGGCTAATCTCATCTGACGGCCCCCGTTCGTCCCGAACTCCCCACTCATTTTTCCACCATTTTTCGCCGAAACAAAGGTTTTAAAACTTTGTCTCTGCCTTTTATTTTATTTTTTTGAATAATGTGACCCCTTCACGTTATTTATTCACCTCCGCTCCCGACCATTGATCTTTGCGCAATCGACGATTTCGATTTAATTCTTCCTCCACCTCTCCTTTGACCTCCTCTAATCAATCTCGGCCGTTGGATGATGTCATCCAATGGCCATGCTCTCTCCAAGCGCCTTCTAAAGCAGTAAACCTATATATGCAAGATTTTATAATGTTGTTCGTATTTTGCAGGGTTTAAATGGTTTTTCTGCTATACTGAAGAAAATTTCAAAGGCTGAGGGTGACGATCCTCCCGCCTTTGATTCATCAAAGGGAATCATTCGTAGGATTCAACTCCATGTTTCATCAATGATTCATGAGGCATTGATGCCACATGACCCCTACGCAGCCCTACACACCAACAAACACAGTGAATCAGGAACAAATCAAAGAGTATCAGTGTCGAAGACAAAATATACCAGAACAGAAGATTGAAGACAGAACTGTGGGGATTTACATCTAATATGGTTTATCAAAATCCTAATCCCCAATTAAGACATAGTTAAAAGAAAAATCATAAAGGTTCATCAGACAGAAAGCCTCCACTGCCACAGCTGAGGCAAATCGATTCCTCCCAGCTACCACAGTGCCACCTGTGCCTCAAAGAATTCATATCAGAGGTTGAAGTTATTGATCAGGATTAGATATTTGTCTCAAGCACAGCCAGAGAGTAAATTCTGCAAACAAACTTAATGACAAAATATCAGTAGAGTTACTATAATACAACACAGAGCTTCAAAAGTCAATAAGGGCTCCCACCGAGCCTAATCTTAAATGAAAAACATTAATACAGAAAGAACACCTGTAAACTTCTTCATCGAGCTCCCCAAAGGCCGAGAAGCCATTAATTATGTATTAATTATCTTTGGAGATCTTTTATTAGATCTCACCTCCTCATTCTCCTATAAATAATACTGGAGAAGATGAGAAAATGTTGGTTGGTTGATCACTAGTTGTAATACTAAAACTCTCTTAAATAATACATAGTCTGTTGAAGTTGAAGAAGAAACTGAAGTCTTGGAAGCCTTGATGATGTTGTTGCATGCTTGTTCCTGAGAAGGCTCTATCATTGGATCCATTAACTTGGTTGTTGGTGAAGTATTCTGAAATGTTTAATGTTTTCTCCTGTGTTCATTATATTCCATAATTTCTTACTACAGTAGGTTGAAATTTTTAGGCTAAGAAATGACTCCTAGAAGCACCTTAGACCTGTTCATCCTTCACTATTTCATGTTTTCTTCTGCTGAGGTATTTTAGAGTCTTTAATCTCTCTCTTTAGTCCTCATGCTTGTTTATTTCTATGATAGTTCGAATAAGTTGGTTTCAACATGATTTATGGTTCTCCCTGCTTGTCTTCTGCCACTTAAAGGCTGTTATTGAAGTCTCCCTTTGAAGTATTTATGTTTATAGTGAGCCAAGGAGGTCTGTTCTGATCTTTCCCTTTGTCCTTGCTTAAACAGTTGTCTTAAAGGTCTTTGTAGTTGTAATCATAGATGTGTTAGGTGTTCCCTCTTCTATGACTACAATTATCAGTGAATATTTTATGTTTTCTAAGTCATTTGAAATAAAATCTTTGAGGAAATAGGGTGTTCCCCGAATCTTAGATTTCATTTTAAAATTTGTTTTGAAATCATTATTTGCTTAAAGGTGTGATTTGTAGAATTTATGGTTAGCCCTGTCTACCAAATAGCTCTTTATTGTTCAAGTTGTGCTTTCAAATTCCCTTTGTTTGAGAATTAAACTTCTCTTTCCAAATCATTGATGTCCATCTCATTCCAAAACCAAAGGATCCTGTGGCCAAGTTAGATTTGCCCTCTAATATCCCATATCCATTGATGAGTATGTTATGACCTCTTCTTGACTCCATTGCCCAATGAACCAGATGTTTCTCCATTCTATATATCTTTCCTAGACCTTTCATGTTCTGCTGTATCAATTCAACTAAACAAACAAAAAAACACCTGCACTTAATAACTAGTCTAAAACCAATACTCAAAGCACACAGGATAAACCTTTGCAAACAAACATTTGAGAGATCCCTCTCTGAGAACAAGAGGACTAGATCCTGGAACTCTAAAGATTGGTTCTGATGTTGCCTTGTCTTTTGATTTTCCAAACTATCAAAACACGGGACACCAACATAATGGCGATCACGGTGGGACCCTGAGTAAAATCTTTAAAATTAAACACTCACTGTCTAGTATAACATAAGTAACCTTCTTCAAGCACTACCAAGCATAACGGTAATCATGATAGGACTTATTTTGAATCAGTGACAAACTAAGTAACCCTTAGGATTCTCTTAGAACCTTATCAAACCTTGAAGGAATCAGTTACCAAGCCATAAGAGTGAAATTTGTATGTTTTGACACCCTAGCTAAGTGTTAAGTCAGATTTAGGACACTCTCATAACCTATAAGATCAAGAAACTCATAAAAACCCAAAAACATTTCAGTTTGGCTTCATAATAAACTTGGTGGTGGACCATAAAACCTTTTACCTCCAAAAGAGCTAAAAATTTCCACCTTGTGACTCCACAATCCTAAACAGACCTTAAGACTCCATTGGGAAGACCCATAATCTTTGTAACATCATACAAACTCAGTTAGAAGGCTTTAGGATTAAATTTTTCTTCTTTTAAAAAGATCAGTTAGCCTCTTAAAGATTGTCATATTTGGTTAAGATTTTCTTTTAGCTGGGTTCGAAAAACACAGCATAGTGGCTCCTAGAAAGATTCATACTAGAGCCTTCCCTGACCCAAACCCACCAGAAATAGTTGACAACCCTGAAAGTATACTTAGGGAGTCTCCTAAGATTAAATTTTCAACTATTTTCAGATCACCCTTGAGAGCTAATTCAGTTCCTGAAAATCTTGCAGCTCTACACCAATCACAAGTCGACTTAAGAAATCCTTTTAGAACTAGGTCGCTTGATGATATAATTCAGATAGACTCCGAGTCTTCACTTTCATCCCCATAAAAAAGTGAACAGCCTTGTAGTAGACAAACCACACCACCTGATTTACATTTCCTTCTCAATTTAGGTGTCTCTCATCCAAGATCAGCTCAACAATCTATCCCCGGTACATCCACATCTGTCCATCCAACATCCACTGTCTAAACCACTTCATTACAGCCAACTTTCCCTTTCGAAAACCCACCCCTTGTAAATCCACCTTTCTTTCCAGCCATGGCAACATGGTATGCCCCATTAGTGTTACCACAACCTATGCTTCCCTTACCAAATGATTACCAATCCAAAATCCCTCATTTCACTAGAAAAGAGTCTACAACAGCTCAACATCATGTAGATAGGATGGGGGATGCTTTCGATTACATGGAAATAGAAGAAGAAACTGTGAAGATGAGAATCTTCACCCAAATTTTAGGAGGGGATGTAAAGAAATGGTTTAAAAACTTACCTCCTAACAGCATAAATGATCTCCCTGCCTTGCATCAAACATTCATCAACAAATGGGAACTCAAAAATAATCCTCTCCAAATACTAGCAGAGTATAGTAGCCTCAAGAGAAATCAAGGGGAGAGTGTTCATGATTACTCCACTAGGTTCAATAGCGTTTACAATGCTCTTCCACATCACATGAAACCTCCTCAAGGCATGGATTTGGTAAGGTATCCTGAAGGCCTTGATGCTGAAATGACTTATCAGTTAAGGGAGAGAGATTAATTAACCTTAGAAGACATGCAGAAAGGAGCTATAAGCGTAGAAGCAAACATAATTGAGAAAATAAATAGGTTAAGATTAGAGAAGAGGGTAACTTATATAGATGACCTACTACCCTCAACCTCAACTTCAGACACAAAAATTGACAACCTAGTGAAGGTGATGGAGAGGATGCTTAAAAAGATCAATTTGAATGAGAGAGTGCCACCAAGAGAATCTCAAAATAACCAAAACAGAAATAGAAATCAGAATTATAGAAGAGAAAACTATCAAGATAAGCAAAAGGAAAACAACCAACATATTAGACCTCCCTTCCAACAGAACTATGTAGATCAATATGAGGAGGATAGGGAGTTGGAAAGGTTGGGAGAATCTCATGTAAACTTGATTGGATCAAACAGTGGGGATGATGTTTTCCTCACTAAGGAAGAACAAGGTTTTTTCTCTTATGATCAAAATACAAACACCTATGAAGATTCTGATGACTATAGATTGGGTTTTGAAAATTAAATCATGGAGGTGCATAAACAATATGATCTTAGGAGCAAGGGGAACATAGATAATTCAAAGGATAAGAACACTAATACTACTATCAAGAAAAACACAGAAACTCAACCCAAAAAGACAGCAGAAAAAACCAACATTTTGCCCAAGAAACCGGACATAAACAAAGACAAAAGTTTCCAACCAAATGTTGAACAGAGTACCCCTAGCACTTCAGCTAGTGGTACTTATAAAACTGTCCCAATTACCAGTCCAAACAACGTTCAGAAAATCAAAATTGTTGAAAATAATTCAATTGAAAAAACAGATGTAAATATGAACAATTCAATTGTTCCTTTCAGCCTTGAGGGAGAGATTGCTAAGATAAAAATTACCATTCCCCTAGCTGAACTAGTAACCCAATAAGTGTACAAAAACCAAGTTTTGAAAGCTTTGAAATTAGGAGGTGATACTGACACCTTGAACTTAACAGATGACAAGCCTGAGTTGTTGTTCGGTACAGAAGTTGAAGGAAAATACAAAGAAGGGGCTGTCCCTCCCTTCTATGTTAGCTTGAACATACACGAGAAAATTTTACACAATTCCATGTTAGATTCAGGAGCTTCACACAATATAATGCCCAAGGTGGTAATGGAAAGCTTAGGCTAGGAAATTACTAAACCATACAAAGACTTGTATTCCTTTGACTCAAGCAAAGTCAAATGTTTGGATTTAATTAAAGATTTGTGTGTTAACTTATCCCAAATCCCTGCTAAGAGTTTAGTCATGGACATAGTTGTAGCTGACATTCCCCCTAAGTATGGCATGCTCTTATCAAGATCTTGGGGAGCCAAACTTCATGGAAGCCTTCAAATGGACATGTCTTATGCCACCATCCCTGTTTTTAACCAAAACAGAAGACTATATAGGGAATCTGACCTGAAGTACATGGTGAGCAACATAGACAAACCAAACAACTCTCCAATCTATTCTATTCAGTCAATTTTAGATTACTTTATCTTATGTAACGAAGATGAAATCACTCAACAAGATAAGGAAAACATAAACCCAATCAGTTCACCAGAACAATCAAATTTTCCTTCGTATCAGATTCAAAACATTGACAATCAACAACGACAAGAAAATGGAAATGAAGCAAATGTACTTTGGACAATAAACTTCGATGGAGCCTGTAATGAAACAAGTGCAGGGGAAGGTGTTTGGATTCAAAATACGAATCAGATTTTTTCATATAAGTTAGATTTCCCATGCACTAACAATATTGCTGAGTATGAAGCACTTCTCCTAGGCTTACAATTGCTTAAACAATTAGAAGCCCAGAGGATATCAATATTAGGAGATTTTTAACTTATCATAAGACAAATCAAAGGAGAATACTCTGCTATAAATCCAAGGCTTAGGGAATATCGGAATGCTGCCTTTGAAAAATATGAACTTATTTTCATTCCTAGAGCACTGAATCATCTAGCAAATGAACTCGCCTTCAATGCCAACAATTGCCAAATACCTGAGATAAATGAACAGCTTAGAATAAAGGTAAAACACAGGCCCGCTGTGCCTGATAACGAAGATCACAGGAAAGTGTTTGACTCTGACAAACACATAGATGATTTCTTAAAATCAAAAAATGATTTCGACATACCAATATCAGAATCCAGCCATAAAGAAAATTGTTTGTATATTGAACAAATCCTAGAAGTTGAAATGACATATTCTGCTGATATAAATCATTATTAGAATCCTTTTGAAGCAGAGATAATTGACAACGCAGACCAAGAGGACTTGGAAGTTTTACAATGCAAAAATGATAAAATTCCAAGAGGTCTCACACCTTTAGAACACCTTTTTTATTTTAACGATGTAGCCAAAGAATCGAGCATGGAGCCTGTGGAAACGAATGTAGAAGAGAATAAAATAGGCAGTCTAGTAGAACCCAAGATGATCAAACTGTCCAGCACTCTCCCAGCTCACATAAAATTGCAATACATAGAGTTGTTTAAAGATTTTAAAGATATTTTTGCTTGGGGATACAAGGACCTAAAATCGTATGATACCAGCATCGTCCAGCATAAAATCCCTTTGAAGGAAAATCAAAAGCCTTTTAAACGAAAACTGAGGAGAATAAACCCTGTTTTATTACCTCTAGTTAAGGTAGAAATTGAAAATATGCATGCTGCTGGAATCATTGTACCTATTAGATATTCAGAGTGGGTGTCAAACTTAGTGTCTGTTAGAAAGAAAACAGGGGAAATCAGACTCTGTATTGACTTCAGAAATTTAAACAAAGCCTCTTTAAAAGAAAACTACCCCTTACCCAAGATGGACCATATACTTCAAAGGGTATTTGGGGAAAAAATGATATCCCTCTTAGATGGGTTCTCGGGTTACAACCAGGTGTTAGTGCTCCCAAGTGATCAAATCAAAATTGCTTTTACCACACCTTGGGGCACCTTTATGTATGTCAAAATTCCTTTCGGATTAATGAATGCAGGGGCCACCTTCCAACGGGCCATGGACATAGCCTTTTCCAAAGATATTGGCTATTTCATTATCATTTACCTTGATGACATAACCGTTTTCTCAAAAACCGATGAGGAACATTTGGTTCACCTGAGAAAAGTTTTTGAGAAATGTAGGAAATTTGGTTTGTCATTGAATCCCAAGAAGACACTCTTTAGTCTCCAAGAAGGTAAAATTCTTGGGCATATATTTCGGAAGAAGGAATCAAAATAGACCCTACAAGGATAGATGGAATATTACAAATCAGTCATCCAAGAAGCCTCAAAGAGTTGCAATATTTCATCGGAAAGATTAATTTTCTGAGGAGGTTTATCCCTAATCTTGCTGAGCTAATTAAAAACATTACAAACATGCTTAAGAAATATGTCAGTGTAAAATGGACTTTACCAGCTAAAAAATCATTCAAACTGGTCAAACAAGCTCTTACTCAGACACCAGTCCTGATTAGTCCAGATTTTACCATAGACTTTTACATCTTTTCTTTTGCATCTGAGCATACAATAGTTGTATTTTTACTTCAAAAGAATGACTTGGGGCAAGAACAACCAATATCTTTCTTTATTAGGGCCTTAAGATATGCTCCTCTCAAATATAACATCATGGAGAAGCAAGCCTTAGCATTAGTGAAAGTGTTAAAAGACTTTAGGGTCTATATTTTACACTCTCACATAATTTCTTTTGTTCCACATACTGTTGTCAAGGAAATTCTAAGTCAAGACCCTAATGGTAAAAGGGGAAAATGGATTGCAACTATTCTTGAATATGACTTAGAAATCAGGCCCACCAAACTAGTTAAAGGGAAATGATTAGCAAAACTTATGGTTGAGTCTAACTTCCAAGCACTAGACATGAATATGGTAGATGTGTTAGAAGAAATAGAAGAATCTACTGCTCCTTTTATTGAAGAAACATTTTTGAATTCTCCTTGGTATGCTGACATTATTTATGTGCTTTTATATTTAAATGCCCCTCCTTCTTTGTCTAAAACTAAAGCTAGATTTTTGAAACAGAAAGCTTTGAGTTTTTGCATCTTAGATGGGATATTATATTGGAAAAATGTTGTTGGAATTTTTCTTAAATGTTTACTTGAAGATGATGCAGGAAAAATCATGCATGAGTTGCATGATGGAGAATGTGGAGGACACCTCTACTGGAAGGCCACAGCGAACAAAATTCTTAGATCTGGTTACTATTGGCCTACCATTTTCCTAGACACTCAGAAGTTGGTCATGTCTTGCCATAAGTCTCAAGTCTTTGACGGCAAAAGAAAACTTCTTCTCTTACCCTTACATCCTATCAGAGTTGAGGGACCATTTCAACAATGGGGTCTAGACTTCATTGGAGAAATCCACCATTCCTCCTCAGCTCAACATAAGTGGATCCTCACGGCCACTGACTTCTTTACCAAGTGGATAGAAGCTATACCCTCCAGGAATGCTAATGACTCTGTCATTATCAAGTTTCTTGAAACAAATATCCTATCCAGATTTGGTTGTCCCAGAAAAATCATAACAGACAATGCTGCTGCTTTTAAATCTAAAAAGATGGTTGATTTCTATTACAAATACCGCATAACCTTGGGCCATTCCACTGCTTACTATCCCCAAGGAAATGGATTAGCTGAATCTTCCAACAAGAGCTTCATCAATATCATAAAAAAACTGTTGGAACAAAATCATAAATCATGGCATAGTAAACTAGTTCATGCCTTATGGGCTGATAGGTTAACTACAAAGAAATCAATAAATATGTCCCCCTATCAGCTAGTTTATGGCATGGATGCAGTATTTCCCACCTCATTAGGAGTGCCAGTCATGAAGCTCCTTCAAGAAGTGCAGGTTGAAGAGAATGATATGCAGAGGAGAATAAATCAAACCATCCATTTACAGCATACCAAAGAAGAAGTTTATGAGAAAACACAGTTGGTCCAAGAAAATATGAAGAAGCTTTTTGATAAGAGAACTAAGGCAGACAATTTCCAAGTTGGAAATATTGTTCTTAAGTGGGATTCAAAAAGAGAAAAGAAGGGAAAACATGGCAAGTTTGAGAACTTGTGGAAAGGTCCCTATATTGTTCATGCTGAAAGGGGTCACAATGCATTTTTCTTGAAAGAATTGAATGGAGAAGATCTGTATGGAGGTCATGTCAATGGCAGAATGCTAAAGCATTACTTCTGCCAGGAATCATAAGTTTCAAAGAATTTTATTTTTTCATTGTAAATATCATAGTCTGAACATTGCATTCAAAGCTATAAAAATAAAAATACAAAAACAAAGAAAGAAAGAAAAGAGGGCAGATTGAAAAAAAAAAAAGGTATAGCCCCATACCAAAAAAGAGAAACATATTTGAAAGTGTGCAAGCTCAAATGCCACTCCTAGAGAACACACTTCTAGTTAGTCAAACAGCTTAATCTTGAATAATTAGCTTTAAATTTTCTGCTAATAGGATAGTGAATTTGATTTTCCAAACTGTTTAATCTTGGCTTATCAACAGATAGTTTAGGATAGAAATTAAAGGTTCAAACATGCTCAAAATATGAACCTGAGTTTCCAAGCAAGAGAATGACTCAAATCTGTTTCAAATTCTAAGTCAAAAGATGTAAAAATCTAGTTCTAATCAGCTCAAAATTTGAACCAGTTCACAAAGGAAAGATAGCTCAAGCAAGAGTCAAAATACAGCTGTAAGAAGGGTGAAGGAAATGCTTTGAAATTTTAGATCTCAAGCCTTCCATTTTTGTTTTAAATTTTGTGCAAAATAATGTCTATGTGAAGCTTGTTTTTATGCCATAGATCACAACAAGTCAAACAGCTTAATCTTGACTTGAATGCTTTTAAATTTCTGTTGTATAATATAGAGAATAAAAATCTGTTGGACAGTTTAATCCCAACAGATGGTAGATTAGGTAGAGAATCATATGGGCTCAACTGTTCAATCTGAGTCCATGGAGAAATAAGGAGTAGAAATATATTAGATTTCCTACTTTTCAAAAGAATAAAATGTTGTAAAAGAGTTTGCCAATCCAATTGCGCTCTAATGAAGAAAAAATGTTAGATCTATAGGATTGGGTAGGTAGAAATCTTGTTGATAAAAGATCCATTGTTTTTATGGCTGCTAATATGTTTTCAGAGAAAAGCAAGATCATCCACAGAAAGGAAGGCAGCCCAATGGATAAGGCACTGATCAACCTCCCAGAGAATCCAAGTCTGAAGTTCTTGATGCCTTCAAGAAGGCACCATCCCCAAGTGGAGCCATTGTTAGCCACCTATGAAATTTGTTATACCAAAGGGTGGCTAAATCATTTTTGGAGCTTGCAAGGAACAAATTTTATTGCAAAAAAGTGTTGGCTCTTGAAGACTCTTGAAGGCCTCATGCCTCTGTCAAAATCTTCACTGATGTGCCCATTTTACACTCAGAAATTCTGCTGATTTCAAAGACAAAATACTGCTGCAAACACCATTTTCCCCTTCCTTCCACTTCCAAAACTAACCTCATTTTAACTCCTTCATCCCCCATGAAATCTTTCATTTTCATATTTTCCCCTTTCCCCCCATCGAGACCCCCTTTGATAAGGTTTAAGACTCCTTATTTGCCTTATCGAAACCCTCAAAACGCTTGATAAATATTGAAAACTTCATAAAAATACATATTCTTGTGTAAAGGTTCAAGACCCTTGGGCTAAGTCCTTAGCCATTTCCACTACACACGCCTTAGTGTTGGAACCAAGCGCTAGCCATCTGAGGGCCTATCGCATCGCAAAGAGCCGAGCGCATAAATCTTTTGCCATGGTAAAAGCTCCGATGTCGTTTAGCCCCGCGCGTTATAACCCCCGGTCATATTACTTTCCATATAATCCACAGCCCCGTAGACGGGTGCCGAGCCGTATTTCAAATATATTTTCCGCCCCCAAAGCACAAACCTTTGTTTACACTAATTTTTGGGTTTTAAATGTTTTCGGTCATTAACCATTCAAAACCAGGCAGTTTCTATCGCACCGCTTTTGAGAGGAAAGAAATTTTCTCAGTTCGGCAGCGATTAGCGCCACCGGCTGACATGTGGCCTTAGGCAGTATGGAGATACCATTTTCCCCAGGCGTTAAAGGTCGGATGTGGATTGATCGTGATATTGATGCGTGTCGTCCGATCTGAGCCTAGCTCATCGGACGGTGATCGCGCTCTGAATAAGCCCATGCGATAAGCGAAGGTACGGCGCAGTCATGTAAGAATATCCACCGTCGATTTGATCTGCAGATCGACGGTCCACGCTCGATCGCCCCGATCCCTCGTCCACAGCGGTAGTCGGTGGTCCCCAACGCCACATCAGTGTCCACGCGGCAGAATTTAATTGGGGCAGATCTTCATTGTTTCCCCGCACAATCAGCAAGTCTGGACCCGGGGGATTTTATAAAGCAGATTTGATATAATTTTTGGGTCACACTTGGGCTGACAGCAACAAGCCCCAAATCCGGACCCGATAAGATTTTTAGGGCGGATTTCATAAAATTTCAGGTCAGAAATGCCCCAAAGTCAGCAAGCCTATTTTTTGACCCAAAATAATTATACAGTGTGATTTAATTAAAGGTTTTGAAGTCCGGGGCATGTTTCTAAGGTTTTTTGGTACCCGATCTCCACCGTTGATCGCGTGGGCCGATCTCATCTGACGGCCCCCATTCGTCCCGAACTCCCCACTCATTTTTCCACCATTTTTCGCCGAGACAAAGGTTTTAAACCTTTTTCTCCACCTTTTATTTTATTTTTCCGAATAATGTGACCCCTTCACGTTATTTATTCACCTCCGCTCCCGACCATTGATCTTTGCGCAATCGACGATTTCGATTTAATTCTTCCTCCACCTCTCCTTTGACCTCCTCTAATCAATCTCGGCCGTTGGATGATGTCATCCAATGGCCATGCTCTCTCCAAGCGCCTTCTAAAGCAGTAAACCTATATATGCAAGATTTTATAATGTTGTTCGTATTTTGCAGGGTTTAAATGATTTTTCCGCTATACTGAAGAAAATTTCAAAGGCTGAGGGTGACGATCCTCCCGCCTTTGATTCATCAAAGGGAATCATTCGTAGGATTCAACTCCATGTTTCATCAATGATTCATGAGGCATTGATGCCACATGACCCCTACGCAGCCCTACACACCAACAAACACAGTGAATCAGGAACAAATCAAAGAGTATCAGTGTCGAAGACAAAATATACCAGAACAGAAGATTGAAGACAGAACTGTGGGGATTTACATCTAAGATGGTTTATCAAAATCCTAATCCCCAATTAAGACATAGTTAAAAGAAAAATCATAAAGGTTCATCAGACAGAAAGCCTCCACCGCCACAGCTGAGGCAAATCGATTCCTCCCAGCTACCACAGTGCCACCTGTGCCTCAAAGAATTCATATCAGAGGTTGAAGTTATTGATCGGGATTAGATATTTGTCTCAAGCACAGCCAGAGAGTAAATTCTGCAAACAAACTTAATGAAAAAATATCAGTAGAGTTACTATAATACAACACAGAGCTTCAAAAGTCAATAAGGGCTCCCACCGAGCCTAATCTTAAATGAAAAACATTAATACAGACAGAACACCTGTAAACTTCTTCATCGAGCCCCCCAAAGGCTGAGAAGCCATTAAGTCTGTATTACTTATCTTTGGAGATCTTTTATTAGATCTCACCTCCTCATTCTCCTATAAATACTATTGGAGAAGATGAGAAAATGTTGGTTGGTTGATCACTAGTTGTAATATTGAAACTCTCTAAAATAATACACAGTCTGTTGAAGTTGAAGAAGAAACTGAAGTCTTGGAAGCCTTGATGATGTTGTTGCATGCTTGTTCCTGAGAAGGCTCTATCATTGGATCCATGAACTTGGCTGTTGGTGAAGTGTTCTGAACTGTTTAATGTTTTATCCTGTGTTCATTCTGTTCCATAATTTCTTACTACAGTAGGTTGAAAGTTTTAGGCTAAGAAATGACTCCTAGAAGCACGTTAGACCTGTTCATCCTTCACTGTTTCATGTTTTCTTCTACTGAGGTATTTTAGAGTCTTTAATCTCTCTCTTTAGTCCTCATGCTTGTTTATTTCTATGATAGTTCAAATAAGTTGGTTTCAACATGATTTATGGTTCTCCCTGCTTGTCTGCTGCCACTTAAAGGCTGTTATTGAAGTCTCCCTTTGAAGTATTTCTGTTTATAGTGAGCCAAGGAGGTATGTTCTGATCTTTCCCTTTGTCCTTGCTTAAACAGTTGTCTTAAAGGTCTTTATATTTGTGATCATAGATGTGTTAGGTGTTCCCTCTTCTATGACTGCAATTATCAGTGAATCTTTTATGTTTTCTAAGTCATTTGAAATAAAATCTTTGAGGAAATAGGGCATTCCCCGAATCTTAGATTTCATTTTAAAAAGTTGTTTTGAAATCATTATTTTCTTAAAAGTGTAATTTGTAGAATTCATGGTTAGCCCTGTCTATCAAATAGCTCTTTATGGTTCAAATTGTGTTTTCAAATTCCCTTTGTTGAGAATTAAACTTCTCTTTCCAAATCATTGATGTCCATTTTATTCCAAAAACCAAAGGATCCTGTGGCCAAGTTATATTTTCCCTCTGATATCCCATATCCATTGATAAGTTTTTCATGACCTCTTTTTGACTACATTGCCCAATGAAGCTACTACTTCCTCTTTCTACCTACCTTTCCTAGACCTTTCATATTCTGCTGTGTCAATTCAACCAAACAAACAAAAAAACACCTGCACTTAATAACTATTCTAAAACCAATACTCTAAGCACACAAGATAAACCTTTGCAAACAAACATTTGAGAGATCCCTCTCTAAGAACAGGAGGACTGGATCCTGGAACTCTAAAGATTGGTTCTGATGTTGCCTTGTCTTTTGATTTGCCAAACTATCAAAACACGGGACACCAACAGTTAGAAAATCATCAATCTATGCCACTATATCCCAGATTGGAAATAAGTAGGCTTGCAGAATCAAGATCAAAACATTCACTACCAAGTGCACCATTTCATCATAGGAAACATAAATCCAAATCACTTTTATATGCATGCATGAGCCATCTGAGAAGGAGACATTCTCAATATACTATATGGCTTACCTAGCCATCCAACGTTGTAGTAGAATCATAAAATTAAAATAATATACCATGCATGCCTTGCGATATTACCTGTTCACGTTCACATAGGCATCTTGTAGTGCTCGAGTGCCTCTTTACTTTTTCTAGATCTAGCCATCTTTCCTTCATTTCCAAAGATCCTCATGAGAGATCCACCCATCACATCTCATCTCGAAGGTTATAAATATCCAGGTGCTCAAATATACATGCAGGAAGTAATAACTAGAAATAATAATCGTAGAAATGAAATCCATAAGCGTAAACAAGAGTAAAGTTATAAGTCAATGAATACTTATCTTCAATGAGAGATGATCCTCTCCCTCTCAAACCAACCTTCAAGAGCCATACATAGGCCATAAAATTTTTTTGCCTTCAATCAATAACTTTATTAATAAGTAGGTCATCTTTCAAATCAATCCAAAGTACGTGAGCATCTTTACAGAGGCTATGTGAGGGTTTCATACACCAAATCTCAAGTTTACCATAAACAAGGGTTTCTCTCAAACCCTTATCCACTAATTTTCTAGTTGTATTCATACCCTAGAATTATTTTAGGTCTCTACCATCCTCTGCTTTCTTCCATAAAAGTGTCTCCTCGGGGTAATCTCCATGGCTTTTCTTCAACCAGCTCTGATAGCATGTTAATTTGCATTGTTCTTTACTTTGATAGTTACATTTCTTCAATAACATATTAAGTTCACCCCAAATAATTATACCATTGTACATATCTATATTATTAACCATCAGAATATGAAACTATGCAGAAAGAAAAATACCATCATCATCTAAGCAGCGGAAAGTAAAAAATCAAAGGAAGATAAGCATGAACACATAGAGACACCAGAATTGGTCCGATACCAGGGAAAAACCCACTACAGGGAAAAACCTTGCAAATTATTCTTCTTATATCGTCATTAAATGATTCAAAAAACAAGAGTACAATGATCCACATATCTATATCTTCATGATAACTATCATATGCATAATAAAACCATAAACATACTTCTTCTTGAAGGAGATGGAATATGAGAATTGAAATGTACTGACACTGACTAGAGTTCACTAATGAAGACTACTGATATGAAGAGAAAATATATGTACATCTTACAGTGGAAACACATAGAGTAGATCTACAAATCTATAGTGGTGCATAAACCTCGGAAATCACTGATCACTGAAAACTTACTAAAAACAATTGCCTTTTCCTAGATATGACTCCAAGACGTTGTCAAATATGCCATAAATCATCTGAGTTAACAATGGTGGTTGGATCAGGCTTATATCTTCCTAGAAACCCTTAGTCATGACCTCAACATGATCAACCCATGGTTGAAGCTTCCTTGGTCGCTACCAGAACGCATTGTGCCAGTGGCTCTGCTTCAAATTAAACCGATCTGACCATAGGTCTTTGGTTGCACCCTTAACAAGTTATGCCCGTGGCTCTGGGGTTCTTGGCCGCGAGCATAACTCACCCTGCCTGAGGCTCAAGCCCAGATCGGTCACTACTTGCTCGTGGCCTACCCACAGCTATGCTTCAGAACACCTATATCAGATGTGCAATCATGTTTCTAATCCCGACTCTTTACATGAGCTTCTCTTGATGTACTTGTGCGATCCAAGACAAAAAATAGATGAAACAAACCAATGGATGAAAATCAAAGATCACTTGAGCAAGTGTAAAAATGAGCTTTAGGGCACTTCTATTTATAACTTTGTGAGGGACCACTTGGGGCTTTGACTAAATCAACATGCGGTTAGGCCAACCCATAAAATAATAAAATAATTCATAAATTAACTTCTGCTTAATCGATTGGGGTGATCTATAGGTTTATTTTGGTCCTGTCAGAAAGAGGAACCTAATGAAATTATAATCTCAACCATATGATCTATCAATAGTGGAATTTGATCGTAGTTGCATAATTTTAACATTCTGGACCGTAGAGTTGGAATCATTATGGTTGAGGGTTGAGGTGGTTTGGCTTCTATAAGCCTTATTTTATTCCATGAGATCCTATATTCATGCTTGGAATATGGCACGGGGGTGATTGACTTGAAGAAATATTTGGTTTAACCAATCTATGGTCGGGTGATACGTGGAGGTCCCTGAATTGGTTGGCATTGTCATATGTTATTATGAAGTATTTTTCTATTGGACACAAAAATAACGCACACTCGCCAACAAAGGATCCATCTATATCGAGCTGTCAAAGCATGCCAACTCTTTCACGAGGGCAAGTGGTTCAACACATAATAGGTTCAATAGAAATTTCCTCACCTCATGGAAGCTCTGCATGCAATGGGGACCATTTATTCCTAAGGAGGGAGGAATGATCCATGTGGATATTTGTGGCCACCTGCCTATTCCACCTAGACCTCCAGTAGGTTTCATCAGTTTCCTTGTTTATAGTAGCATTTACTATTTTTAGCAGTTTTTTCGGGTCCTGAACTTTCAGAGCAATTTTGACCCCCTAAAACATGTTTTTTTAGGTCCGTAATAAGCCTTATGGAAAATCCTGTAGTATTAAGAGATATGTTTCCAATGAGGTATCGTACACACCAAATGGAGATAATATGACCAAGTTATGACCCCGAGAAGTTGGCTTCCAAAATAACCCCAACAGTGACCACAAACTCTTGGCGTCGCATCACCTAGGCTTAGGTTTTTGGTTTTTTTATGGTTTTACCTTGTTTTTTAATAATAAAAAGGCCCTTGAGACTCATTGTAACACAATTCAGAGGCATGTAGTTGCCACATCTCTTCTCATACTAGTTTATTTCCATTATGTTTGTAAGCATATTTTAGTCCTTTCATATTAATGAAATGAAGTGTTATTTAAGTTTCATCTTTGTATTTGTGGTTATATCTATAATTTTTTGCGTTCCTGTTTAAGTTCAGATAAGAATGAGAGAAAATCATGACCACATCCAACAATTTGGAAGTTGAGGCATACGATTGGTTCCTATGGTGGTCTGGAAAATGTGAAGTTCGTTCTTTCCTCGAGCAAAATTTTGTGGATTCCTTGCTAAAAAGGTTTTATAATGAAGAAGAATATGATATCTACAAAAAATTTGTTCCTCTCAAGCAAACAAAGAATCTAATCGAATACACCCACGAATGAAAAATATCAGCTACAAGACAAAGTTGATTTACTGATGAAGAACTATTTAAAATTTATAGATGCTTGATTGAGTATATTCGTGCAAAATTGAAATTATACAGACCTAAAACTATCAAAGAAGCTAGACATGTGACAAATATTATTGAGCAAAATTGTAAGTTCAAAATGCCATCATTCAAGGAAGATCAAGACCAACAACAATACTCAGGAAAAAAAAGAAACAAAAATGTAGGTATTGTGGAGAAAAATGGACATCAAGACACATATGCCTTAACAAGAAGTTGTATACTTCTGAAGTTGAGAAGGAATCAAACACTTCAAGTGTGGAGAAAACTGGATTCTAGGACATAAATTTGAAGACATGTCCTTACGCTACTATAAAATATTAGATGGGAAGCAAGTTGAAGTACAAGAACGTGATGAAAAAATCGTTGTGACACACGACAAGGATTCATATTATGAGGAACCATAATTAGCTACAATATCATGTGTCCAAAAAAATCAAGATGGAGAAAGAAATTCTTTGAAAGGTCAAAAACAACAAGTCACTACAAAATATGTTCCACCACACCTTCAGAAGCAGAGAAACCAGTTCCCAAGAAGAAATCCTATTACTCTACCAATAAACATTACTAGGAGAGTACGCCCTAAAACCCTGAAGCTTAAAGGGCTCATAAGAGGCAGAAATGTGAATATACTTGTAGATTATGGAAAGACTCACAAGTGTATAAACATTGATCTTTCTAAACAACTTGATCTTTGTCTATGCCCAATCAAGGACTTGACCATGTCTATTTCTATTGGGAAAAAGTTCAAAGAGATAAGAGAATTCCATAAGGTTTAAATCCAGATGCAATAATTAGAGCTACAAAGAGATCTATTTTCCCTACCACTCAAAGAAATGGATGTAGTTCTAGGTGCATACTGGTTAATACAACTAGGAAGCTATACTAAAAACCTTGGAGAATAATTCATGGAGTTTAATTGGCAAGGACGACATTATAAATTATATGGTGTTAACACTCTCAAATTCAAGGAAGGTACAAATACTCATGAGGACTTCACCAGTCAACGTAAATATGTCACTCCATAGCAACATGTTCAACTAGAGGAAACCCTTCTTGTTATTCTTTGAGGAAAAATCATCTTTAAAAGGGGTGGCAATATTATGAATAAAATGTTGATAAATAATAATATTAAAATAATAATATAAATAAATACATTAATAATTTAATTAATTAATGACCCATTAATTATGAAAGGGAAAAATGTCAAAAGGTGTGACCAGTCACCTTCGTGGCTAGTGAATGCCTATATAGGTACACCGCCACAAAGGATTGTAATCACCATTCAATTTTTAATAATAATACAAATTAATTATTACACTTACTTACAAATTCTACACTCAATTACATTCTTGAGTTCTGGTTTCTTCTCTACAAAAGCCTTAGATTCAAAATATTCCATGAACGGGTTAGCTAAGACATGGCAGAGTGGAGAACCATGACAAAACCACATGTTTGTTCATAGAATTCACTATCGAAGCTAAAAAAAGGAGAGGTCAAGAAAAGTTCGACATGCTAGGAAATATCAAGGTAATTAATAATTAATAATTATTTCTATTTTTATGTAATTCACTTAGTCAAAAAAATTTAACTAATAATGTAGAAACTATAAAATATGCATGTATATTACCGGACTCCCCTGATCTAACAATTAAATCCACTGTCAAATACAGAATCCTTCTACTCAATTCTTTGCAGAAATTAAATCACAAGTTGCAAACACATGAAGAAAAATCAATCGCACATAACAAGATGTTTTATCGAGAAAGCTTAAACCTAAAAACCCCAACTATAATATGTTATGTATATCATGGAATCATGAAAAAATATCATACAAATCTCAACTCATAGAGCTCTTAGTACAATATACAATCATCTCACACTGTCATACAAAAATTGGTTCACACATGCACCAATTTACTGCCTCGTGACAGCCTGCCTCCACTGTGCAATCCCTGTTGAAGAAGGTCCTTGAACAAATTCGATCTTGCCTTTCCTTAACTACGCGATCCTCATTGGAAACTCCAATGTGTGTTTAGATGCATTGAATGCATCACTATAGTCACCACTGATAATCAAACACACCCTTTCACCTATCTCTCCACTAGATCTGACATGCAAGTAGTTAACTGTTGTATTTCTTTAGTTGCAAGTAAGACACTACTTGTGAATTAATTAAATAATTAATTCACTCATCTTTCACTAGTGTATTGTTAGTTACAATTAGCACAACTAATTTTAACTCACTTAATTGAGTTAAACTATATAACATCTCCCATAACTACTCTTCCAACTCTGTTACAACTCTGCCACAATCAGTTACAACGAAGTCCATCATGCATGAGTCACCAACCAACCTTGGAATCCGTAATTCCTTCAGCTAACTAGTTTTCCACATCAGTTAATTGAAATCAAGTGCTCCAAGAGAATAAGTTATTATTTATTGTCTGATTATCATTAAGGGCTAATAATAATCAACATGCATTCTATTTTTAGATATGCAATCTATAAATAGACTTCGCCCATGTTCTAAAAATAGAAACTCATCTAAAGATAGGATTTTCTCAACCATCTAGAATCAGCATCCTGCTAATTTTAGAATATGCTCACCATTTTAAAAATAGACATACACCTAAAACTAGTCTACGAGCCCCACCTAGTAAAGGTGCTTAATTTTCATTAGGATCATCATCTTGTTGAATCTCAACAAATAATTATAATTATTTAATATCTTTTTATATTTTATTTATTTAATTAATTATCTTCTATTTTTAATTTTAATTTTATATAATTTGACCAAGTCAAAATGTTTACATAACTAGCCTAGATCCATCTTAAATCTGGATCTACCAAGCACCAAAAGAGATCAAATCACGTTTCACTTTAAAAGAGGTTTGCACTCTCGACGCTTGGTAGATTCATAGTTAAGTTGGATCTAGGATGGTTTAATTATTAATAATTGTTAATTTAATTTAATTACGCTGAAAGGAATTTTCTTTGCTGGCTTGGGGTGAGAAAACACTGTTCACCTCAACCAATAGGAGAGATTTATTATTGTCCTTCTGACTAATTAAAATTTTACATCTGTTTTTATTTCCAACCAATTAAAATTTTACATCTAGAATATTACCTTACCTTACTGAAAATTTCAAGACAAAAATAATACTCTTTCACACCATCGTGCCAAGTGAAACAAGAGAGGAGTCGTTTAGGTGGGAGGGCTACCAAGATTTGGAGGTTTTCATCCAAAGAGTGAAGTAATGGCAGAAAGACGGAGAGGATTCTAGCATGGGTTTAGTCGAGGATTCTGGCGTAGGGATGGTCAAGATTGAGGCGACAAAGGCGGCGGGGATCGTCGTAGTGGCCATCGAGGACACTAAAGAGATGAAGAAGAAAATGGGTAGACGTGACAAAGCTCGGCTGCCTAGTAAAAGAAATAAAAATATGTTCCCTCGAACAAAGTTTCTCCTCTATCCTTTTGGCAGGCTGCATCCATTAAATATGGTCCCATGTCCTTATTTTGGACTAGATTGGTGAGGGTGTCCCAACATCCTCTTCACTCCTGATGAGCCGCTAGATGATAGAGGTAATATTACTGTTTTTATTTATATTTATTCTAACATGTTCTTTAACTTGTTTTTATTAAATTAAGTAATGAAATTGTCTAATTATTGTTGTGTACTTGTATATATTTTGCAGACATTGGGTATTTTGATGGTGATGAGATTCCAGATCCACCACATGATCCAGGTGTTCATCCTGATGATTACGATCAGAAGATGGTTGATGCGCCAGATCAGGATGAGGTTGGTGGCGCAATAGAGAGACGTGTTGATCCTCATGCACCTCATGGTGCACCGGTACCACCTTTTGCTAGGCATGGTCGACCAGAGACCAGATACCGGATGGAGTTGGGCAGCCAACTCTGTGGATTGATTTCAGATGCAGGCATCAGACCCACACATTACAGAGAGATATAGGGCAATGATAGATTGATACAGATGTGGAGAGGCATGCCTCGTGACATGTATGGCCTGATGCAGAATTTCGTAGGAGCTACGACAGTTGTTACGCGATTGAGGAGGATTGTCCATAGCTATAGGTGTAGTCAAGCTGTAGCATGTGATGATGGACAGTCTGCCAGCAGCCACTCAGATGCATCTCATGATCGTTCACCTCGTGGCGCGTCTGATGATCAGCATGAGGCTCCACTGCCAGCATTTGACACTAGTCATCATGTAGATGAGGCTGGACTATCGGCCACATCCAGTCAGCAGCCTGCAACATCCATGAGTACTAGTCACGATCAT
This sequence comes from Pinus albicaulis, assembly GCA_034641835.2. Taxonomy (NCBI): domain Eukaryota; kingdom Viridiplantae; phylum Streptophyta; class Pinopsida; order Pinales; family Pinaceae; genus Pinus; species Pinus albicaulis. The sequence continues at coordinate 1,321,800,070 of CM076572.1, forward strand.
CATGAGCAGGCTGGACCATCGACTGCCGAGGCTGCAGTACTATTGACTGAGCAGGTCGCCTCCACTACTACTGCGCCTCATATTGATCATGTTGTACTACCACCAACGGATGCATCCATCAGTACTAGTGATCATCATGATCATGAGCAGGCTAGTCGACCATCGACTGTCAAGGCTGCACCCAGCATTACTGAGCAGGACGCATCCACTTCTACTAGTGTTATTGATGTTGTTATACTACCACCAGCGCTTGATCCATGACATGATTTATATTACAGTTGTATATTTTTAACATTATTCAGTTATATATATATATAGTCCATGTATTTTATGTTCATGTTGCAGTTGTACTTAATTTTCATGTTGATGATCATCATGATGTGGCGCATATTGTTATTCATGTTAGATATGTTCATTTAATGTTTAGCTTGCAGATAGATGTGTATATGTGATAGGCGCATGAGTTATTTGACATTATATTGAGATGTATATTTGATGTTTGTGTTTTGATGATGTTAATATATAATGTTAATTTGATGTTAATTGAATGTGTTTATTAGTCGAATATGATGTTTGTATGATGGTTATCATGATTGTGATGATGTTTATTAATTAATTTAATATTATTAAATGACCATGATATTTATTAAATATTATGTCGTGAATGTAATTGTAATTTTAATTTTAATTCTATGTAAAATTGTAAAATTGTATTTGTATTTGTACTAATTGTAATTTTAAGTGTAATTGTATGTAAAATATTTATTAATGTAAAATTTTAATTGTAATTGTATTATTTGATTTATTCTGAAATTATTGTAATTGTATATATGAAAAATTGTAAAATTGTAATTGTAATTCTAATTGTATTTAAATTTCACAAATTGTAATTGTATTTGTAATTGTAATTTTAATTGAATTGTATGTAAAATATTTGTAAAATTGTAATTGTAATTGTAAATGTAATTGTATTTGTAACTGTAATTTTAATTGAATTGTCTGTAAAATATTTGTAAAATTGTAATTGTAATTGTAAATGTAATTATATGTAAAATTGTAAATGTAATTGTATGTAAAATTAAAATTCTAATTCTAATTCTAATCGTAATTCATGTATGTGAAATTAATGTAAAATTGTAATTGTAATTTTAATTCTAACTGTAATTGTAATTTTAATTAATGTAATTGTATGTAAAATATTAATTTGTCAAATTTTAATTCTATTAATGTGAAAATTTTAATTGTATTAATGTGAAATGATTTTATTAAAATATTTAAATTTGTAAATTTGCAAATAATTGTAAAATAACAAATCTAGAATAATACGAATTTTTGTAACATAAAGTTTAGAAAATAATGAAAATAAATTTATGTACTTTATAATTATCATTATTTTATTATGATCTTACATATATAAAGCTTAGAAAATAATGAAAATAAATTCATGTACTTTATAATTATCATTATTTTTTATGATCTTACATACAAAACAAAACAAAAAATTAAAAAGTCTGGTGCGCTTATTATCCTAACAGGCCCCAGTGCGTAGTATTAATAAAACACACTGGTGCATCACATTTACACGCACCGTGATGTAGGGGCATGAGGCTTAGAGACAAAAAGCTTCATTAATTATTCCAAAAATCCAAAAAAAAGTTACAAGCAAAGGTGTTGGTACATTTAGCTGTCAATTTACTGTTGCAATAGATAGGGTTGAACTAGTATTTAGGAGGATTGAACAGTTTTAGATTTTTTTCAGCATATTTAGCTTCAATTGATAGATTTAGGGAGGATATGATGTAATTAGGATTTTCTGTAAAATAGAAGAATTCGATCCTCAAGAAGAGGTCGATTTTTATGTAAGAACCTATAAATTGTAACCTCTGAAGAAGAGGAATTCAGAATTTGACCGTAGAAGAATTGATTGAGAGGTTTTCCCTTTGTTTTAATAACATTTCAGATTTTTTTTTATGTGTGTATGCTTGGAAATTTCCCGGAGGGTTTCACCTCTCCGAAATCCATTTGATTTATACTTCTGTGTATAATTTTGAGTATATTTGCTTCTGTGTAAGAAATTTGGAAGAAATTGAAGTGATTATGGTTCTTTGTTTGAGATTAAATAGTCAAAAAATGGTCTATATTTATTGAGCTATTTATCTCTGTAATAAGGGTTCGAAGGAAAATAGAAGTTCTGGTTTTCTTTGGTTAATATCGATTATCCGATAATCGATCTACATTATTGTGTTTCACAGTGGAAAAGCACGTTTCAATAGAAGCGAAGTTAGAGGATAAACCCGAAATCCAGCGAAAAATCCATGTTAAACGTGGTCGGAATTGAGAATTACAGTTAAGTGGTTTTCAGAAACCAAAACACTGTTGTCACACCGCTTTTGGATAGTGAGCGGTTTTATTCCTTTTTAACGCGATCGTATCGTGTGCTGACACATCACAGTGCCAAAACTGGCGATTTCACATTGCTTTTGGGTGATAAGTCGCGGGGTTCAATCGAATGCGATATCCGTCCGATTGTGATCGTCGGAGATCTAACGGTGGTCGCATCGTAAGCTAAGTGGAGGTTTAATTAAAGGTTTGGACCCGAATATTTATGCAACAAAGCTTTATTAAGAGGTTTTCGATCCAAAACCCCTTTGTAAAGGTCTTTAAACATCATTTCCAAAAGGTGTTAAAACATTGTTTTAACAATTATTGGAATGTTTCTGAAGAGATTTTAATATTATTTCCGAAGGTTTTAATGTTATTTCCATGGATTTTTATTAAGATTTGAGGTTGGCATACATTGCTAAAAAGGGTTTTCATTGTTATAAAAGTGCATTATAATATTACATTGCCAAAGATTTAAAAATTGGTTAAAGTGGGATATAAGGTTCCGAAGGGTTGTAAACATTGTTTACAAAGATTTAATACTGTTTAAAAGTGCATTGTTATGTTATGAAAGGATAATGGGATTTTTTCTTCTGGATGTGCATTTTATAAATTTTTATCAACAAATTTGATAAATTTTGATGACCGAGAGTGAAAAAGGAGATCAGGATCAGATTCCTCATGAGCTAGAAACATTATACAAAAGTTTGAGAAACTCTCCTTAAAGCCTGCACCCACACTGCCATCATTTGTGGTATTAAAGCAGTCTTCAGAGCATTTTTCAGACACTGAGCAAGCTTCTAAAATTAAGAAAAATAAATCCAATATGGCTGTCAGAATTGGTAGAGGTGGTGCTGGTAGAAGAAGAGGTCGACCAGTTGCCAATGCTGAAGTACTAGAGACTATGCAATAGATTCAAGCTAGATTGGGAGCAATAGAAGCAGGACACCAGAGAGATCCTGAAGATGTCAGTGAACCTGAAGTTGAAGAAGAAGAAGAAAATTTTGAGCTTACTCCTGATATGAGATTATTTAAATCAGTTTTAGGATCTACATCTAGGCCTAGACTTGAAGTATCAGCTTTTGCAGGGGGATTGAATCCAGAAGAGTTGATAGACTGGATCAATGAAATGAATAAATGCTTTGATTATGAAGAGATGGGTGAAGAAAAGAGAGTTAAGTTCTTTGTCACAAGGTTGAAAGGACATACAACACTTTCATGGGATGGAGTGCAAGCAGAGATAAGGAGAGTTGGTAAGCAGCCAATCAAGAATTGGAACAGAATGGTGGCAAAGTTGAGAGGTAATTTTTTGCCTAGTGATTATCGGATTTCATTATTTAGACAAATGCAGAATCTTAGACAGAGATTAATGACAGTAAAGGTATACACAGAAGAATTTTACAAAGTGAGCATAAGAGCAGGACAAATTCAAGATACAATAGAGAAGATTTCCAGGTACATAAATGGTCTCAGAATGGAGATTCAAGATGAGATAAGTATATTTTCTTATAAGACAGTAGAAGAGGCTTATCAGATGGCCTTAAAAGCTAAAGAAAAACTCCTAAGAAAGAAATCTGCCAAAGGAAGAGGTACTTTCTGAGGAAGAGGAAGTCAAGGTGGCAGAGGAAGGTCTACATCACCAAGAGATGGAGCAAGCAGAAGCTCACCTCAGCATGCACCCACAGAAGGTGATGCAAGTGGCAGAAGCAGTTCTTATAGAGGAAGAGGAGGCAGAAACAGAGGAAGAGAAGTCAGATGTTACAGATGTAAAAAATTAGGACATAGAGCCTATGAATGTCCAAATAAAGAGAATGTGGGGATGAACCAGAGAAATGTAATTGTTGCTCGAACTGGAGAAGAAGCAGCAAAGTTGCCTGAAACAAAGAAAGAGATTTTTCCAGAGAAAGGAGAATCTTTGGTGGTTAACAAGGTTTTGTTAAAACAAACAAAGGAAGTTGCTAAACCAAGACAAAGAAAGACTTTTTTCAGAAGTGTGTGCAAAGTTCAAGGGAAATGCTGTCAATTGGTAATTGATAGTGGCAGTACAGATAATTTGGTCTCTACAGAGGTGATAGAGAAGTTGAAATTGAAAACAAGGGAACATCCAACACCCTACAAGGTGTCATGGCTTCAGAAGGGACATCAACTGATAGTAAAGGAACAATGTGAAATAGAATTGCAGATGGGCAGCTACAAAGATAAAATCATGTGTGATGTGATGCTTATGGATGTGTGTCACATATTGCTAGGTAGACCTTGGCAATATGACAGAGCAGAAGTACATGATGGAAAGAGAAACACTTACAAGTTTTTCAAAGATGGCATGAATCAAACATTGTTACCTATGGAAGAAGAAGATGCATCAAGTAAAAAGTTTGATCCAAAAGCTTTATTGTTGAGTGGAAAAGAATACTTGCAGCAGATTGAAGATGATGAGGTAAATTTTGCTTTAGTTTGCAAACCTAAGGTAGTATTTACTTCTACTAAAATTTCTGATTTGCCAATTGAAATTCAAGAAATGTTGGAGAGTTCTTGTGATATTATTGTGGATGATTTTCCTGATGAATTACCACCTGTAAGAAGAATCAGCCATCAGATAGATTTTATTCCAGGATCAAATTTTCCAAATAAAGCAGCTTACAGAATGACCCCTACAGAAAATGAATAAATCAGAAAGCAATTACAGGAATTGGTTGACAAAAGTTGGATCAGAGAAAGTTTGATTCCTTGTCTGGTACCTATAGTATTAAGTCTGAAGAAATATGGAGGTTAGAGAATGTGCATTGATTCAAGAGCAATCAACAAGATAACAATCAGGTATAGATTTCTTTTACATAGAATTGAAAATTTGATGGATTGTTTGAGTGGAGCAAGATATTTTTCAAAATTAGACTTGAAAAGTGGGTATCATCAAATTAGGATAAGGGAAGGTGATGAATCGAAAACAGCCTTTAAAACAAATGAGGGATTGTATTAATGGATGGTAATGCCTTTTGGTTTATCAAATGCACCTAGTACCTTTATGAGGCTTATGAATGAAGTATTGAAGGAATTTATTGGTAAATTTGCAATAGTATATCTGGATGATATATTAATTTACAACAAAACAAAGGAAGAACACTTGAGACATCTTAATTATGTCTTAAGGAAGTTACATCAAGAGAAGTTACTAATAAATTTAAAGAAATGTTCATTCATGAATGAATAATTGGTATATCTGGGTTTTGTTGTTTCTGCTGAAGGATTAAAAATGGATCCAGAGAAGATAAAGGCAATTGTGGAGTGGCCTTCACCAAAAAGTGTTTTTGAGGTAAGAAGTTTTCACGGTCTTGCTATTTTTTATAGAAAATTCATAAGGAATTTTAGTAAGATCAATGCACCTATCATTGAAACCATAAAGAAGGACAAACAACCATTCAAGTGGACTACTGAAGCTGAAAGGAATTTTCAGTTTTTGAAGCAAAAGATAACTAAGAAACCTCTCTTAGTTTTGCCTGATTTTAACAAACCATTTCAAGTGAAATTTGATGCCAGTGGAGAAGCTATTTGGGCTGTATTAAGTCAAGAAGACAGACCTGTAGCATATTTCAGTGAGAAGCTGAATGAGACAAGAAGGAAATACTCTTCTTATGACAAGGAATTTTATGCAATTGTAAAGTCATTGAAGAAGTGGAGACATTATTTAATGTCTAAAGAATTTTTGCTATATTCAGATAATCATGCTTTACAGTATATTATGCAACAACCTAAATTGAATCAAAAACATGCAAAATGGGTTGAATATCTTAAAATTTTTAACTTTTTATTGAAGCACATAAGTGGTCAAGAAAACAAGGTAGCTGATGCCTTGAATAGGAAAAGAATTCTTGTTCAACAAAGTCAAATTGAAGTGTTAGGTTTTAATTTTCTTAAAGAAATCTATAAAACATATTTGGATTTCAAAGAAGCATTTGAAGCATGTTTTAATCCTATTTTGATAGACAGAATTTAGTGGTTAGATTATTTCTTGCAAGAGAGTTTAATGTTCAAAAGAAATCAATTGTGCATACCAAATTGTTCCATGAGAGAAAATTTAGTCAGGGAGAAGCAGAGTGGTGGACTTGCTGGAAATTTGGGTGTTGATAAGACATATGAGCAACTAAGTCATTTTTATTTTTGGCCAAAGACGAGATCTGAAGTGCAAAATTATGTGAAGAATTGTAAAATTTGTCAATATGCAAAAGGGAAAAGTCAAAATGCAAGTTTTTACATTCTATTACCTATTCTAGACAGACCCTGGGATATGGTAAGTATGGATTTCATTTTAGGATTTCCTAAGACACAGAGAGGAAATGATACAATTTAAGTTGTAGTTGACAGATTTTCAAAAATGGCACATTTTATTCCATGTTATAAAACCAGTGATGCTAATCATGTTGCCAATTTGTTTTTCAAGGAAATTGTCAGGTTACATGGGTTACCTAAAAGTATTGTTTCTGATAGAGACACCAGATTTGTTGGTCATTTTTGGAGGATATTTTGGAAGAAGCTTGGTACTAAACTGAGTTTCAACTCAGCCTATCACCCTCAGACTGATGGGAAAACTAAAGTAGTGAACAGAAGTTTGGGTAATCTTTTGAGAAGTCTTCCAAGAGAATATCCTAAACAGTGGGATCATATTTTACCACAGGCAGAATATGCATATAATGATGCACCTAACAGAAGTACAGGACAGAGTCCATTCCATATAGTTTATGGAATGCACCCAAGAGGAGCATGTGAATTGAGGAACTTGGGAAAAGCAGAAATGAGAAGTGCTGAAGGAGAGGAGTTTGCTTCAGAAATATAAGCAATACATGAATAGGTAAACCATCAGCTACAAGACAACAGCATCAAGTACAAGAACAGAGCAGATTTGAGCAAAAGAGAAGTTAATTTTGAATTTGGTGATTTGGTTTTGGCACACTTAAGAAAATAAATATTTCCAAAGAGGGAGTATAACAAATTAAATTTCAAAAAGATAGGACCATGCAGGATATTGAGAAAGTTTTCTGCAAATGCTTATGAAATTGAATTACCTTCTGATATTGGAATATCTCCAATATTCAATGTTTCTTATTTGTACAGATATAAAGATGGTGGCACAGATGACAGACCAGAAGACAGAGAACAGATTGACTGGGTAAAAGAGTTACCCACAGCAAATACACTACAGCCAGAGAGGATCTTAGACTAGAAAGTGTTTAAGAAGACCAGGGGATAGGAGTATTTTCAATACTTGATCAAGTGGAGGGATCAACCAATTGAGGATGCTACCTAGATGACGGAAACCATGCTGCAGAAATTGGGCAGTTCTGTGGAAGAGCTCATGGACAGGAGCCCATGAAGATTTTTTTCCTTGAGAGTCTAATGCAGGGGCATGAGGCTTAGAGATATTTGGCTTAGAGATAAAAGGCTTTATTAATTATTATCTAAAAAATCCAAAAAAAACGTTACAAGCAAAGGTTTTGGTACCTAGCTTTCACCGTATAGTTGTAATGTAGATAAAATAACTAGTATTTAGGAGGATTGAATAGTTTTAGATTTGTTTTAGCATATTTAGCTTCAGTTGATAGATTTAGGGAGGATATGATGGTGATTAGGATTTAGTCTAAAATAGAATAATTCGATCCTCAAGAAGAGGTCGATTGCTATGTAAGAACCTATAAATTGTAACCTTTGAAGAAGAGGAATTCGGAATTTGGCCGTAGAAGAATTGATTGAGAGGTTTTCCCTCTGTTTTAATAAAATTGCAGATTTTTATTTATCTGTGTATGCTTGGAAATTTCCCGGAGGGTTTCACCTCTCTGAAATCCATTTGATTTATACTTTTGTGTATAATTTTGAGTATATTTTCTTCTATGTAAGAAATTTGGAAGAAATTGAAGTGATTATGGTTCTTTGTTTGAGATTAAATAGTCGACAAATGGTCTATATTTATTGAGCTATTTATCTCTGTAATAAGGGTTCGAAGGAAAATAGAAGTTCTGGTTTTCTTTGGTTAAGATCGATTATCTAATAATAGATCTATGTTATTGTGTTTCATAGTGGAAAATCAAGGTTTCAAGAGAAGCGAATTTAGAGGATAAACCTGAAATCCAACGAAAAATCCATGTTAAACGTGGTCAGAATTGAGAATTACAGTTAAGTGGTTTTCAGAAACCAAAACACTGTTGTTGTGCCGCTTTTGGATAGTGAGCGGTTTTATTCATTTTGAATGCGATCGTATCGTGTGCTGACACATAACAGTGCCAAAATTGGCGATTTCGCATTGCTTTTGGGTGATAAGTCGCGGGGTTCAATCGAATGCGACATCCGTCCGATTGTGATCATCGGAGATCCGAAAATGGTCGTATCATTAGCTGAGTGGAGGTTTAATTAAAGCTTTGGACCCGAATATTTATGCAACAGAGCTTTATTAAGAGGTTTGAGATCCGAAACCCCTTTTCAAAGGTCTTCAAACATCATTTCCGAAAGGTGTTAAAACATTGTTTTAACAATTATTGAAATGTTTCTAAAGAGGTTTTAATATTATTTCCAAAGGTTTTAATGTTATTTCCATGGATTTTTATTAAGAGTTGAGGTCAGAAATACATTGCTAAAAAGAGTTTTCATTGTTATAAAAGTGCATTATAATATTACATTTCCGAAGATTTAAACATTCGTTAAAGTGGGATATAAGGTTCTGAAGGGTTGTAAACATTGTTTACAAAGATTTATTACTGTTTAAAAGTGCATTGTTATGTTATGAAAGGATAATGGGATTTTTTCTTCCGGATGTGCATTTTATAAATTTTATCAACAAATTTGATCAATTTTGATGATCGAGAGTGAAAAAGGAGATCAGGATCATATTCCTCCTCAGTTAGAGAACATTGTACAAAATTTTGAGAAACTCTCCTTAAAGCCTGCACCCACACTGCCATCACGCCAGAAACGAATAAACACAAATAAAAAAAACGCAACTCTATTTTGTTTAAGTTAAAAAAAAAGCGGAAATTTGAAAAATGGGTGGAAAATCTAATTTGATAAAATAATTCTTTAAATACTAAAGACTTTTCATTATTTGACTATTTTTGCTAAAAATTTTCAATCAGATTTTTGCAGGAGACAGACTTGGAGCAAGAGAGCACGAGGGCACTGTGGATGGCGAAATACGTTCCAACAGAAGTATTCAGACAATCATAAACCAAAACTCTAGTGATTCAAGTCCTTTATCATAGAAATTTAAACCATTTCGTGATTAAATTTAATTCTTTTTTTTATTTTTTTCTGCAGTTTTTTATTTTTTCCTGCAGTTTTATCCATTTTTACCCTGAACCCTTTATTTGTTTGTTTTTTCCCTTTATTCTCCCTATTTCTGTGATTTTAGAATTAGGGTTTTTCATTTTATATTGACGTCCAACCCATGGGACGACTTGTATAGTCGGATCCCAATCCATTCGGCAATTGTGTGAATTTTTAAAAAAATGGATATTTCTTTATCGATGCGCCCTATGTACTCCACCGCATCAGTGCTCTGTATTATTACAGTGCACTGCGAAAGTTCTATGTCTTAAAAAATTGAAAACATTTTTTAAAATCTGTGCACCAAATCTGAAATAGGGCACCGGTGCTCTCTTTAACCAGGAAAGCACCGTACGGTGTATTACACTGTTTTTGCGGTGCGTTTATAATACCCCACGCACCATTAGGTTTATTACAGTGTTTTTTTTTGTGCATTTATAATACCGAATGCGCCATATGGCATATTATATGGTTTGGCGATGCGTTGTTAATATATCCACGCACCGGCGGCGGTGCGGATTTCATGAAAGGCGCACCGGTGTCTCGAGATTTATTTTCTAACTAAAAAGTTGAGAATTTATTTATAAATATATTAATGAATGATATGCTACAAGTTTCAGATTTTTAAAGAAATGACTGACAAGATATCAAGTAACAAAAATACTATTAACACATCAAGAAAAGCAAAAAATGCAAGTTCTTTGTAAATTCTTTATAAAAAATATTATTTTTGAACTATATGTAACTTTAGCTAATATGTATTGTTTATTATGTATCATGCAGAGCCACAAAATGATGAAGCTTGATATGATTATTTTTTATCTACGACTAGAAGAGTGTAAAAGTTTAATGGAAAAATTGCAAAAAGATGAATCAGGTGAACAAAACAATACTATCAATCCAATATGAGTTTCTTTTTTTAATTATCATTAATAATATAATTAAAATTATTGCATAACATGTGTCAAACACTCTACTAATTCACATCTTTTTAATGTTCTACAAGGACCAACAACTCAGAAAAGGAATTTTGTTCTAAGAAAAGAAAAAAAATAGAACATGAAAATGAAAATTAATTGCTCCTTGGCTCATCTGGAGAGGTGCTGGAAGTTAATGAAAGGGGGAAAAACTTTTACAAAAGTTTGAGGGATCTAGTGGAACAAATAGAACAACGTGTTGTTGAACCCTTGGTTAAACTGAGAGTGGGGGGGTGAATCAGTTTGATGCAGTTATGTTCTTTTTAAACTTTCTTTTATACTCGTTCACATCACCATTTTGTGATCAACTTACTATATAATTGAACAAAAATCTTAATAAGTGAGCAACAGGTATTAAGCAGAATAAATACAGAGTATCAACACATAATAATCATGCATATAGACAACAAATATAAGTGGAAACCCATAAAGGGAGAAGACCACATCTTATTATTTTTGTGATGTAAAGGCAAGCTCCAACTCCCTCTCACCACTGATTTTCTGTAGGCTCCAACCTACAGGAGGCTCCTACCTCAATTATGCAAGCTACAACTTGCAAGGAAGCTCTGACTCCCATCTAATTTCTGCAGGCTCTAACCTACAGGAGGCTCCTACCTCAGCTAGCTACATCTGACTTCTATCAAGCTACAACTTGATATGGAAGCACCAACTTCCTATATTTTCTACAGGCTGCAACCTACAAGAGGCTCCTACCTCAGTCAGCTACAACTGACATCTATCAAGCTACAACTTGATAGGGAAGCTCCAACTTCCTCACTCTTTCAAATAAACACATGCTAATTTACCTGGATATCAGCTCTGTTTTGTACCTTCTTCATTGTTGTCCACCAGCCTTCATATCTGCCTATATCATCTCTTAATCTTCACAGCTTCTTTATCTACTCCTCCTTCTTCTTATCATCTCTGCTTCATTTCTCCATTCTCTAACTTCTCTATGCATATCAATGTGATATCATTTATAGAGTTCACCTCATGACTGTTTGCATTCCACAGGGAATTCGAAGTGAACAGCCATGACTCTTTGACTTCTGCCTTCTCATTTCTTTATCCAGCATATTCAGAAAAATATTACAATATGTATACATTTCAATATTACAGTGGGATATTTCTTTGTCTCCGAAGACTTGCCTTTGCATCACAAACAATGTAAAATCAATTAAAACATTTACATTTTTAGTTACAATAAGAATTTCAATTCAACCCATTCAGTTCTTGGCTCACTGTGCATTTGTATTTTCTGCTACTATCACTGTCTTTTTCAGTTTCTGAACACTCTCCTATTTTCTATGCATGTAGAATGCATTTCCCAAATTTTGTTCCAAATATGGCAGCTTTATCAGAATTCACAACATTTTACATTGCAGAAGTTCTTCATATGGTTCAAAACCATTCAACGCATATACACTGCTTCTTCTATAAAAACCAAATAACTCTCAGCATATAACAATAGAACTCTTTTAACATAGTACATAACCTTTCGGGCCCACTTTCCGAACTCTATCTATTTCTCGATGCGATGAGCCGCCTCCAATTACTTCCGATTGCGATGACACCCTTTGCGATGGTTTTGATGTGATTAATCGCAATCGCAAACTTCAATGGCTTGTTCCATTGCTCTGCCTTCACTTCGATGCGATGAATCATCGGTCGGACTGTTCCGATTAAGTTTCACCGTCACAATTGCAATCACAACATCCAGTGGTCTGCTGTGTCTTTGGTCAACTGACTTCCGCCGATGCGATGAGCGAGGGTCCCACCAAACAGTACTTCGGCATTTCAACGTTATATGTTATATTTCTCTTTTACCCATTGAAGCGCTTTAACAAAGGAAATCCTTATATTTTCGGGTTTGAAATCCAATAGACCCCACTCTGACATATTTTATGATCCAACGGTTGCTATTGACTGTGATCTAACGGTTGTGATTGGATCGCATCATCACAATCACAACATTCAATCAACTCGTTCCCTTTCTCTTCTGCTATGCCGATGCGATTAGAAATATCTGATGTGATAACTCCGATGTAGATTCAATGTTTTTCGTTAATTGGGATCAGACGGTTGCGATTAAATTGCTCAATCACAATCGCAACTTTCAACCTGTTGTTCCTTTGTTCTTCCATTCCGCTGATGCGATGAGATCTCCACCTTCGATCTTCTATCTCCGATAATATCTCCACCGTCAATCTTCAACACTTCCACTTTAGGCCTTAACATTAATACTCCTCCTTTTGTGTGATGCGACCACCGTTAGATCTTCCCGATCTTGATCTAACGGATATCGTGCAATATCGCGCAATTTAATTACACGGGGTTTAATCTTCAAAAATTATGCGACATTCGTGGTTTTTAAAAACCACCTCTATATTACGTGTCAAGCAGAGACCCATATCGTGTTTTTTTGATCAATTCTACTTACCGATATTGAGTTTGCACGAGACAAGTTGTTTTGGGTTTTGAAACCATCATTACTGGTCATCGTAGGGTCCCACCATACTTCCGCTGTTTGTTTAACTGGACCTTAGGAATAGTGTTAACTCCTTTGTAAAAGTTTCGACAATACATCTCTTTAATGAACTCTTTTGAACCCATGAGACAACGTTTGGAACATTATAATAAACACTTGCCTTGTAGGACCCATGTACTCATGTCATCGCATCGCATCACAATTCCGCTGCCTTTGTTTCATTGTCTACCTTGCTGCTTTTTCCGATTGCGATATGCGATCGCATTGCAAATACAAGCACCGCATCGCATCGCATCTCCGCTTCATTAATCTTCCTCTATGCTTCTTTCGCCGATTGCAATATGCAATTGCATCGCATCGCATCACATTACATCGCATCGCATCGCATCGCATCGCATTACATCGCATCACATTTCGCTGCCTCTGCTTCATCTGCTACTTCTGCTTTATCCGCTGCCTTTGTTTGTTATCTGCCTTGCTGCCTTTGCTGCCTTTGCTTCCTTTGTTTCCTATCTAATGATGCTTCTTTCTGCCTCTCTTTTTCTATCTCTGTTGCCTCTCTTTTGATATCTTTGTTGTTGTTCCTTTCTCTTCTCATTTTCTTTATTGCTGATTCTTCTTTGCTCTTCTGCCTTAGTGATAAGTTCAGGTGCTACTCCTTTCTTCTCCTTTGCCATCAATGACAATATTTCCAACAGTCTCCCCCTTTGGCATTGATGGCAATGCTTTAATACTCTTCTTTTGCTTGATTTTACTCCCCCTTTGACATCAATGGCAAAGGGTTGCACATTTCCTAGTGTGGTTTCCAAATCTTGTCCATAATACTTTGATCTTGAGGACCTGTCCCATGCACTGCTCACTTGCTCTAGCTCTTTTGTGACAATCTTTGTTGAATGATCTCCCCCTGGAATGATGTTTTCTTTTCTGATCTCCCCTTGGAATGATGCTTTCTTTTCATGTCAGAAAGTAACATTTGCAGACACTACCCCTATTTTGTCTCTTAGATATTTGAATGGTTCTTTAGCAAGAGGTTTTGTGAATATGTTTGTTGTTTGTTCCTTTGTTGGTACATATTCCAACTTCACTACTTTTTGTGCTACTTGTTCTCTGAGGAAATGGTACTTAATTGGGATGTGCTTTCTTTTTGAATGAAGTACAGGATTTTTTGATATACCTATAGCACTTGTATTGTCACATTTGATAGAAATAGGTTCATCAATGCTTACCTTCATGTCTTGGAGAGTTTGTTTCATCCACATTACTTGTGTGCAACATGTTGCTACTACTATGTATTATGCTTCTACTGTAGATAGAGAGATAGAAGTTTGATTCTTGCTTATCCATGCCACCGGACTTTTTCCCAAATAGAATGCTCCTCCACTTGTGCTTTTCCTATCATCCACACAGCTGACCCAATCTGCATCTGTATATGCTGTCAAAGTGAAGCTCTTGCCTTTTGGATACCATATCCCATAATGTGCAGTCCCTTGTAGATATCTGAATATTCTCTTGATTGCTAGTAAGTGATTTTGTTTTGGTGCTGCTTGATATCTTGCCACAAGTCCTACTGCCAACATAATGTCTAGTCTAGAAGTTGTTAGGTATAGCAGACTTCCTATCATGGATCTGTATAGTTTTTGATCTACATCTGTTGATCCATCATTAGCACATAGTTTGCATCCAGTGATCATGGGAGTTTACATAGGTTTGTAGTCTTCCATTTGAAACCTTTTCAACATCTCTCTTAAGTATTTTTCTTGTGAGATGAATGTTCCTATGTTCTTTTGTTGAATTTGAAGTCCTAAATAGAAGGTGAGCTCTCCAATCATAGACATCTCAAATTCTGATTTCATTTCTTCAGCAAATCCTTTTGCTAACTCATCCTTGTTGCTTCCAAACATGATGTCATCTACATACACTACTACAATTAGGAGATCATTTTCATTAGCTTTTATGTACAGATTGTTGTCTACTCCTCCTTTCTTAAAACCTTGTTTTTGCAAGTATTTGTCTAGCCTTGAATACCATGCACAAGGAGCTTGTTTCAGACCATATAAGACTTTATTTAATCTGCACACATATTCATGTTTATCTGTTAATGAAAATCCTTCAGGTTGTTCCATGTAGACTTCTTCCTTTAGATCTCCATTCAGGAAGGAAGATTTCACATCTATTTGATATACCTTGAAATCATGATAACATGCAAAGGCCAAAAACATTCTGATTGCTTCCATTCTAGCTACAGGGGCAAAGGTTTCATCATAATCAAGACCTTCAATTTGTGAATATCCCTTGCATACAATTCTAGCTTTATTTCTGATTACCTGCCCTTGTTCATTCATCTTATTCTTAAATATCCATTTTGTGCCAATGACATTTTTCCCAGTGGGTCTTGGAACTAATTCCCAGGTATTGTTCTTCTCAATTTGGTCCAATTCTTCATTCATGGCATTCACCCAATATTTGTCTTTGCTGGCTTCTTCAAACTTCTTTGGCTCTATTTGTGATAACATAGCTAGATATACTTCTTCTATCTGTTCAGATAATTGTCTTCTAGTCTGAACTCCAACACTCTTTTCCCCAATGATTTGATCTTCTGGATGATTCTTTTGAGTGTGTCTTGATGGACCTTTTGAGTTTAATTTAGTATCTTTTGTTGTCTTGCTCAGTTCATCATTATTTTGATTCTCTTCTTCATGATCATCTGGTGGATTGCAGCATCTTGTGCTCCTTGTTTTGTTTGATAGATCTTCATCAAACCTTACATCAATGCTTTCCACAATTTTGTGTAGTGTTTTTTTGTAGCACCTATAACCCTTACTCTTGGATGCATATCCTAAAAATATTCCTTCATCTGTTCTTGCATTAAACTTTCCCAGATTTTCATCATTATTTTTTATGAAACACTTGCTTCCAAAGACTCTAAAGTGCTTGATTGATGTTGGTTTACCATGCCATAGTTCATAAGGAGTCTTGTCATAGTTTGGTCTTAAATGAGATTTGTTAAGAATGTGAACAACTGTGTGTACTGCTTCTGCCCAGAAGGTTTGGGGATGTTACTTTCTTGCATCATTGCTCTGGAAATCTGTTGTACTGACCTGTTTTGTCTCTCTGCCACTCCATTCTGTTGAGGTGTACTTGCAATTGTAAATTTTTGTTTTATCCCATGCTCATTGCATAGGTCTGCAAAATCATAGTCTGTGAATTCACCTCCTCTGTCTGATCTGATGCACTTTAGCTTGCATCTTTTTTTATTTTCTACCAATGCCTTGAATATCTTGAATTTCTCAAGTGCTTCCAATTTATATTTGAGAAATGTTACCCATGTCATTCTAGAAAAATCATCTATTATCAGCGTGAAATAGGATTCTTCACTTGGTGCTTTAGTTCTTGAAGGTCCACACAGGTCCATGTGAACAAGATGAAGAGGTCTACTTGTACATAGTTGTTCTTTGGTCTTGAAAGATGTGTGGGTCTGCTTACCTAGTTGGCAGGATTTACATATGGTATTTGAAGGCTTCTTTATGACTAGCATATCTCTGACTGCATTCTTCTTGCTTAGACTTATGATGTGGTCAAAGTTTAGGTGTCCCAATCTTTTATGCCATAACCATGATTCCTCAAGCTTGTTAAGATGGCGTGCTTCATTCTCTTCTTTCACTATGTAGACATTACTTTCTGTTCGAACACCTTTGATCAAGGTATTTCCTGTGGTGCTTGATCTTACTTCACAGTCTTGTGCTCTAAAAAGAACCTCACAGCCTTTGTCACATATTTGACTAACACTTAGCAGATTGGCTTTCAGCCCATCCACAAATAGTACATCTTGAGCCTTTCCTCTTCCATTTTCCAGACTGACTGAGCCTTTCCCTTTGATTTTCCCTGCCTTATCATTGCTGAATGTAACATTCCCATATTTCTTTTCATCAAAGGTTACAAACTTGCTTCTATCTCCAGTCATATGTTTTGAGGATCCATTGTCTAAATACCATTGGATTTTTAGGTCTTGAGCTATTAGAGCCAGGTCACATTTATTCACCTTCTTTTTCCACTGCATGCATCCTTTTTTTTGGTACCTCTTCTGAGATGATGGACCATATTCTCTGAGAGAACATTGGGAAGACATATGTCCGATTTTATGGCATACAAAGCATTTGATCATATTTTTAACAAGATCATGAGTACGAGTGAACTCTCCAAAATTCATAAATCTCCTTGAGGTTTTGAACATCAGTCTTTGTCCATATGTTCTTCACTCCTTGGCTTTATGGTCGAACTCATTATAGTAAAAAAAATACCCATAAAAGCAATTAGCGTACCCGATGAAGGGTTGTCTTCTCCATTTGATTGCTTGAGGAAGTATTTTCACTTTTCATATCCTTTGCTGGTTGGGATTGATTCTCCTTTTATGACAGTATGCAGCAATATGTCCTTGTTTGTGGCAAGCATAGCAAGTGACATTTTTCATAGGGGGGAAGAATCTCCTCTGATTGCTTCCAAATTTTATATATTCAAGATTATATGAGCCTTTTTCAGTTGACTGCTTGTATATTTCATTCTTTTTCATTTGAGGTTCCTTCATGTTTCTATTTACTTCATTGTTGGCTTCTACTTCTGTAGGAACCTTCTGAGCTGCTTCATTATCCTTGACATCTTTTACAAAAATGATATTCCTGTTATCTGTTTATTTGACTTTACTTGTTTCACCTTCATAGCCTATCCCAGTTTTTATCAGAAGAGATCTTTGAGCATCTAATATTTTATTCAACTTATCAGAGCTTGTCATTTGAGAAGAGTTTATAGACAATTTCCTTTGGGTGTTCTCTAATTTCATCCTCAAGCATACAAATTCCTCTTCCAATTTCTCTTTCTTCTGAATTTTATCCTCAATTTTCTTAAGTAAAGTGTCTTCTACCTTATTGGCTTCTTCAAGCTCTACCTTTAACTGAATGAGGTCTTCTGAATTTTTTTCTTCTCTTACATATTTGAGGAGAATGTCTTTCTGTTTTCTGCACTTTAGTTTAAGTTTGTCTATTTCCTCCAAGGCACTTCTTAGCTCCCCCTCAAGATCAACTTCACCTTCTTCCTCATCTTCTAGAAGGAATCCTTCAAACTCTTCCTTGGCCATCAATACAAATTCAAAGGTTCCCTCTTCATTGGAGGATTCATCTGAGCTTTCAGTTGCACTACTGTCTTGCTGAGCATACAATGATTTTCTATTGTGTCTTTTCCCTTTCTGCCAGTTCTTTGATATGGTTTTCTTTGTCTCTTGAGTCTGATTCTTTGTCTTCTTATAAGGACACTTAGACGCGTAGTGTCCAACTCTTCCACATTTAAAGCATTTAAATGGAAGTTTACCTTTATAATTTTCTGAGCCTCTTTCCAATCTTCTGACAAATTTGGCCTCTTCTTCATCAGAGCAGGAGCATGTATCTTATTTTCCTTCTTTGTTCTTCTCTATCTTAAAGTTTGCCTCCCTCACATTTGACTTCCTCTGTGGCAGTCTCATCTCATAGGCTGTTAAGTTTCCAATTAATTGGTTCATGGTCAAAGTTTCCCAATCAGCTATTTCTTCTATGGCAGAAACCTTGGGGTTAAAGCTAGATGGTAAAGATCTTAGAATATTTTGAACAATTACACATTATTTTATGGTTTCTCCTAGAGCTTTCATGTTATTAAAAATTTCTGCAATCCTTAAAAAGAAGCTGGAAATGTCTTCAACATCATTCATTTTTATATTTTCAAACTAAGCTCTATAGACTTGAAGTTTGGCTATCTTCACCTTTTTTTCTCCCTCATGGATGTTTTCTAGTGTATCCCATATTTCTTTGGTAGTCTCGTAGTGTATTAATTTGATCAATTCTACCTCACATAGTCCATTTAAGAGTGCATTCATGGCTTTTTCATTAGCTACAAAACCTTGTTTGGCATCTTTCTCTGAGTTAGTCTCCTTTGGGGCATATCCCAATTCCACAGCAGCCCAAGCTTCTATTCCTAGGGACATTATGTACGTCCTCATTCTTCTTTTCCAGAAGGCATAATTTGCACCGGTGAACAAAGGGGATTTATTTGTTGAGCATCCTTCTAGACTAGCCATCCTAGTGACCTATAATCTCCTTCCAGTTGTTAGACTGATACAGAAGGAACCGGCTATGATACCAATTATTGAACCCTTGGTTAAACTGAGAGGGGGGGTGAATCAGTTTAATGCAGTTATATTATTTTTAAACTTTCTTTAATACTCATTCACATCATCATTTTGTGATCAACTTACTATACAATGGAACATCAATCTTAATACGTGAGCAGTAGGTATTAAGCAGAGTAAATACAGAGTATCAATAGATAATCATCATGCATATAGACAATAGATATAAGTGGAAACCCATAAAGGGAGAAAACCACATATTATTATTGTTTTGATGCAAAGGCAAGCTCCAAATCCCTCTCACCATTGATTTTCTATAGGCTCCAACCTACAGGAGGCTCCTACCTCAATTCTGCAAGCTACAACTTGTAAGGAAGCTCTAATTCCCATCTAATTTCTGTAGGCTCCAACCTACAGGAGGCTCCTACCTCAGCCAGCTACAACTGACTTCTATCAAGCTACAACTTGATATGGAAGCACCAACTTCCTCTATTTTATGTGGGCTGCAACCTATATGAGGCTCCTACCTTAGTCAGCTACAACTGACATCTATCAAGCTACAACTTGATATGGAAGCTCCAACTTCCTCACTCTTTCAAAGAAACACATGCTGATTTACCTGGATATCAGCTCTGTTTTGTACTTTCTTCACTACTATCCACCAGCCTTCATATCTGCCTATATCATCTCTGAATCTTCACAGCTTCTCTATCTGCTCCTCCTTCTTCTTATCTTCTATACTTAATTTCTCCATTCTCTAACTTCTCTATGCATATCAATGTGATATCATTTATAGAGTTCACCTCATGACTGTTTTCATTCCACAGGGAATTCGAAGTGAACAGCCATGACTCTTTGAATTTTGCCTTCTCATTTCTTTATCCAACATATTCAGAAAAATATTACAATATGTATACATTTCAATATAACAGTGGGATATTTCTTTGCCTACGGAGACTTTCCTTTGCATCACAAACAATATAAAATCAATTAAAACATTTGCATTTTCAGTTACAATAAGAATTTCAATTCAACCCATTCAGTTCTTGGCTCGCTGTGCATTTGTCTTTTCTTCTACTGTCACTTTCTTTTTCAGTTTCTGAACACTCTCCTGTTTTCTATGCATCTAGAATGCATTTCCCAAATTCTGTTCCAAATCTGGCAACTTTATCAGAATTCACAATATTTTACATTGCAGAAATTCTTCATATGGTTCAAAACCATTCAATGCAATACACTGCTTCTTCTATAAAAACCAAATAACTCTCGGCATATAACAATAGACCTTTTTTAACATAGTACATAACCTTTCGGGCCCATTTTCCGAACTCTATCTATTTCCCGATGCAATGAGCTGCCTCCGATTAATTTCGATTGTGATGACACCCTTTGTGATGGTTCTGATGCGATTAATCACAATCGCAAACTTCAATGGCTTGTTCCATTGCTCTGCCTTCACTCTGATGCGAAGAATCGCTGGTCAGACTGTTGCGATTAAGTTTCACTGTCGCAATCGCAATCGCAACATCCAGTGGTCTGTTGTGTCTTTGGTCAACTGATTTTCGCCAATGCGATGAGCGAGGGTCCCACCAAACAGTACTTTGGCATTTCAACGTTATATGTTATATTTCTCTTTTACCCATCGAACGCTTTAACAAAGGAAATCCTTATATTTTCAGGTTTGAAATCCAGTAGACCCCACTCCGACTTAATTTATGATCCAATGGTTGCTATCGACCATGATCTAACGGTTTCGATTGGATCGCATCATCACAATCGCAACATTCAATAATCTCGTTCCCTTTCTCTTCTGCTGGGCCGATGCGATTAGAAATCTCCGATGTGATAACTCCGATGTAGATCCAATGGTTGCCGTTAATTGGGATCGGACGATTGCGATTAAATCGCTCAATCTCAATCGCAACTTTCAACCTGTCGTTCATTTGTTCTTCCATTCTGCCGATGCGATGTGACATCGCCGATGCGATGAGATCTCCATCGTCGATCTTATATCTCCGATAATATCTCCACCGTCGATCTTTAACACTTCTACTTTAGGCCTTAACATTAAGACTCCTCCTTTTGCGTGATGCGACCATCGTTAGATCTTCCCGATCTTGATCCAATAGATATCGTGCAATTTAATTGCACGAGGTTTAATCTTAAAAAATTATGCGACATTCGTGGTTTTTAAAAACCACCTCTATATTACGTGTCAAGCAGAGACCCATATCGCATTTTTTTTAGAAATTCTACTTAACGGTCTAGAGGTCGCGCGAGACCATTTGTTTTGGGTTTTGAAACCATCGTTCTTGTTCATCGTAGGGTCCCACCATACTTCCGCTGTTTGTTTAACTGGACCTTAGGAATAGCCTTGACTCCTTTGTAAAATTTTCGGCAATACATCTCTTTAATGAACTCTTTTGAACCCATGAGACAACCTTCGAAACATTATAATAAATACTTGCCTTGTAAGACCCATCTACTCATGTCATCACATCGCATCGCAACTCCGCTGCCTTTGTTTCATTGTCTACCTTGCTGCTTTTTCCGATTGCGATATGCGATCGCATCGCAAATACAAACATCACATCGCATCGCATCTTTGCTTCATTACTCTGCCTCTATGATTCTTTCGTCGATTGCGATATGTGGTCGCATCGCATCGCATCGCATTTTGCTGCCTCTGCTTCATCTGCTGCTTCTGCTTTATTTGTTGCCTTTGTTTTTTATCTGCCTTATTGCCTTTGCTGCCTCTGTTTCCTATCTAATGCTGCTTCTTTCTGCCTCTCTTTTGCTATCTCTGCTGCCTCTCTTTTGCTATATTTTTTTTTGTTCCTTTCTCTTCTCCTTTGCTTTATTGTTGGCTCTTCTTTGTTCTTCTGCCTTAGTGATAAGTTCAAGTGTTGCTCCTTTCTTCTCCTTTTCCATCAATGACAATATTTCCAACATGTGCTTCAAATGTAATATATAATCATTAAATATTTCGACCATTAGGTACAATAAATAAACAATTTAGCATTAAATATTAATTTTCAAGAATTTTCTTGCAGAAAAGAAAAGAAAATGGAACCCATTCAGCACATAAAACAAGATGACAAGGAAGAAAATGGTTGATCTCTAAGTTTGTGAGTAATTGTTACTTCCTTATAACAACTTAACTAGATTTCATTTTTGTAGTTTTTAAGTTTTTTTAAAAAAATCATCATTGAATGTCTTCAAACAGGTGGTAACATACAAAGAAGAATCATCAGACGAATTGATTGAAATTGGGTTAAATATGGGTTGTGAGTATATGTTGGCATATCAAAATTTAATTGTGGAATTTGTAACCATCTATCGATCTTGTTTTAATTAGCTCCATCTATAATTAATAAAACAAAAACATATTTTATATTAAATATATGATTTGTTATAGGGTATAAAATTTGCAGGAAACAAAGTATGGAACTGCGCCAACAGATGAAATTTTGAAAGATGGCATGGTACATGGTTTTGAAAGAATGTGTATAGTTTATGAGTTAATTGTTTCTATGGTACGTCATTTTTATTTTCGATTTACATTGATGTATATTATTTAATATTGGAATTTTCATTATTCTCACCAATGTATATACACTCATTTCAGTTTATTTTTATGTTTGTAGATGGAAAATGAAGAAGAAGAAAACAATCAACGCCGTGAACACAACATTCCTGAAAATAACCCAAGTCATGGAAGTAGCTCTGGCAGTGACAGCAGTTGAAGCGAAGAATGATGATCACTATGTAATTTGGATATTAAAGCAAGGCGTTTTATTTTTTGAAATATGTCTGTGAAATTAGACATTTTGTTTAATGTAATGGACATAGTGTCCCAATTGAAAGACAAAGGGATACGAATAATTGTCCCATTTTGTATGATAAAGATTTTCTTATATATATATATATATATATATATATATATATAATCATAATATTTGTTTTAATTTATTCTATTGCGTTCTCCATGGTCATTCTCAAATGCACTAGTAAAAATTTAATTCATATGAATATTGTTATAAGATTATATATATGTTTCGACTTTTGATGAATAATGAATTTTAAAAAACCACAATAATTCTGATATGATATAACAAATTAATCCAAACAACACATTAAAATGCATTAATAAAAATGTAATTAATATGAATATTGTTATAAGATGTGTCGACTTTTGATGAATAATGAATTTAAAACAATCACAATAATTGGACTGTCAGAGGTGGATGTTTCTAAAAAAAACAAAATAAAACCCGGTGCGTTTATGTGTCTATATGCACCGGTGCGTTTATGATTCTACGGGCACCGCATTAATACCGATTCCAGTTATAAATATTGGTGCGTTTGTGTGATAATGCGCACCGGGGAATTTATGTATCTATAAGCACCGATGCATTTGTAGATGCCATGTGCACCGCATGAATACCGATACCAATTATAAATCTCGGCTCCTTTCTATGATATGGAGCACCGGTGCCTCATAAGATACATGCACCAGTGCGCTTATTCGACCTATGGGCACCGCTTAAATCCCAAGACCAATTAGAACGGCCCCATGCATTGTATCACCAACACTAGGCCTGATGCTGTTGTTTTCCTTAATGGCCTGCTGCATTCTCCTTAGACTGCCCTGGTGCGCTGTCTACCGATACGCACCAGTGCGTTCAAACCTGATAAGAGCACCAATGGAAAAACATCCGTAATAACATCCAGCCACCCATTTTTTTTTAGTTGTGTTCAATTTCCATTAAAAGCTCCGCCAAAACCTCCGTTACCAGAAACGGATGTGGTAGCATATGTTTTTTTGACAATTTTGGCCAATTTTATAACACTAAAAACCTCCTTTATAACCTCCGCTATAGGGTCTTTTCCTTGTAGTGTCCCGCTCGAAATTTGAGTAAAAACATTGGGAGATAAGTTGAAAATACGAGCTGAAAAAGTATTTTTTTCTTCTTTCCATTTAATATTTGATGATGTAATCAAATATTATTTTATTATTTCCATTATTATTTTAGAATTCCCTTAGGAGGCCCATTTTAGACCTCAAAATTCCCCTAATGTCTCCCATTGTTCATCTCTTGGTGGCCTTTTATAGGAGAATTCAAACTCTCCTTCCCTCTCTTGGTACATTAATGGATGGTGACCCAAGAGAGGAAGATGACTCCATTGTGTGCCACATTATTCCATTGTATGCTCCCTTTAGGTCCTAAGGAGGCTTGGGCAATTTTCCTTAGGTGGCCTCAAGTGTGGAATCAATTTCCTGGAGTGTTCCTTGTAGTCTCAGAAAGTGACTTCTGCCACTCTTAGTTCCGCGCGGATTT
Organism: Pinus albicaulis; assembly: GCA_034641835.2. Taxonomy (NCBI): domain Eukaryota; kingdom Viridiplantae; phylum Streptophyta; class Pinopsida; order Pinales; family Pinaceae; genus Pinus; species Pinus albicaulis. Next base: position 1,321,824,712 of record CM076572.1, read on the forward strand.
TTGAGGAAAAGACGCGCAAAGGTGCACTTACGGAAGAAAAATATGCGCGGAGGCGCATTCTGCTATGTTCTTGAGTGCGCAATTTGATTTTTCCCCTGGACCTTAGAGATTTTTTAAATATTTTAGATTCTCTAATGTGCCTCAACCTTGTAAATCCTTCTGCCTGACATTTAATAATGTCATATTTTCTTGTCCGATTTTCCACTGATAGCAGTTGCCCCCTAATGTCTGAGGTCTAGGAAGAACTATATAGATGAAATACAATATAGTTTTTTCTGTGTATTGTGTGGAGAGAGAGAGAGACCTGGGTGTAGCACGGAGTTCGAGATGTTGGAAATAATAGGAGGGGGGGTAAATCAGTATTCCTTTCAATTAGAGCATTAGTTAATCTTCAATTATTATCAGTTTTTTTACAATGATAACAATAAACAAAAGGAACACAAATGCACACAATTTTTAAGGTGGAAACCCACTCCAATTTAAAGCGCCAACTTCCTAGAATCTAGAAAAGCATTCTTCTCCAGCTCCCACTGGATGGACACTCCAACGCCTGAGATTCTTCAGTAGTCAACTGAACGGAAGCCCCAACACCTAGTGAGCTACAACTCACCCTAGCAACACCCTACCACCATATAGAAGAATAAAAGAAGAATGGACTAATATACCATGGAAAATGGTCCACTTTACAATGATATAGAATGATGTAGAAGAAGAAGACACACTAGAAAATAACCCCAACTATGACACAACCACCTAATGATGATCCTAGACCTCCCAACACTACCTCTTTGACTCTTGGTAGATAAACACTAGTACAATTTTTACAATAATGTACTTACAATGATACCTTTACAGTGACTGTATGCAGTGTTGCCCACTTGAAGACTTCATGTGATGAACTTCTTGCTGCTATTTTGCACCTTGTTTTCTGCTCTTGTCATGCTACCCTCTATTGCACCTTGCTTTTCTTTGCTGCCCTAGAAAGTCTGGTCCTTTGCAGCCCTTGACAACACATGATCTAGCTTTGTCTTGCCTTCTAGGAGCTTAATATTGAATCCAGTGTATCTCCGTTATTTCATATTCCCAATATGTGATTTTCGGTCATGTAGTATTATTTTGAGTCTTCTTTCCAATTCCATGGATCTGACCCAATTTGGATTCTTCAAGTGAGAGTTATGCCCAATCTCTCACAATGCCCTAATTATGGACTGTTACAGTATAGCGAACTTGTATGGCGTGCCACATATCACTTTCTCTTCATTCAGCTCTAAAATTGATAGAGAAAAAACTAAAGCCCGTGCACTATCTGCTAGATTTTATAGAATTCCAAACCGATACTCAGAGAGAGAGTTATGACATTTTTTCCAAGGTCACTTCTTTGAGATGAATTTCAGGAGCCTGCAAACAGACTGAATTACGCAGATCATATCTCTGAAAATATTACGAACATTGATCTAAAATTTTTACAAGAGATTCCTCAGGATTTCGGCTTCACTTCATAAAAATTCCAGCTTCTGAAACTTTGTAGAAAAAATGTTAGAGCGAAAATTCCATGATGACCTGTTTCAGATAACGAAATCCCTTCATAAGGAGGATATGACGATCACAATTTATATAAATTCTTAGGTTGAGAGGAGCTTAAAAAAGTGAACATGGGAGGGATTTTAGGAACTTCAAAAATATTAATTATGACTTTTCAATGACCCATGCCACAACCCCATGGGGTTTTAGCCCACTAATTGTGGGTACAAACTTCAAACATGAATATCTCTCAACCCGTGAAGAATTACATGGCGTGTCATATATCAATGGAAACATCTCGTCAAGAATAAACCATCAAAAGAATTATTGACCCAGAATATATTAATTTGGTAGGTCAAAATTCCCATGCAATATTGGGGTAGCCCCTGGTGCTGTTTGGGTTGACATCAATGACAACCGCTGATCAACAGGAGACACCTTGCACCAGGTCTAAGAGCGATAATGTCCTGTAGGAACCCTACAAGCAATGGTATAATACAATAAGTACAATTTTTTCTATGAGGTGGGCATGTCCCATACTCGTGATGCTTTGGCTAGATAAACAAATCTATTTGATCGATACAATTTATGTGAGTGTAACTAGTATGGTAGTGATCTGTTGGTTGATGACGACGATTTTTGACGACCTCAAGGGAGTTTTTTCTTTTAAAATAGGTGGATTTTGGTACCCATATGCGTAAGCTAGGTATGGCATGTAAATTCACATTATACGCATGGGTGTATGACTGGGACCTTCCCGTGTAAGCATTGTTGGAAGAGATGCTTATAAAGGCACGGGTCTTCAAAAAATTTGATCAAATTGCAATGGTTGTAAGGTACGATACCATCGTGACATGAAAGCTTGTGTTATAGTCGAATGTCAAGAGGATCCATGAAATTTGTGGGAAATGATTCCTCCCACAGTGGCACCCGAAGATGTCCCTTTTGTGGAGAGGGGTGATCCAAGGTACCACTTCCCTTTTGGAAAATAGGTGTTCATGTCGACAAAATGGAAGCTTCAACCGAATGAGAGAGTCACTGATACAAGGGATTAGGATCCTGGATGTGATAGGTTTAACATAGGCATGATGGCGAGGGGTGACTGAAAATTGATGATGGAGATTCAGTGGCCCAAGGTCAGAGTATAAAAAAGCAACTTGGCGGTAGTCATAACTATTTCTAATGGGGAAATCCTTGGGGTCGGTAGGACGTCCAAGGTGGGTATATATTGGTTATGAATGTCATGGTGGCTTATGCGTGAGGGTGTGATACTCTGACCAAGGGTGACCAAGGACTGTTACCATGGGAAAAAAAATGGATAGGTGAATGGGGGACATTATGCACTATTTGTGGTCTTTGCACACTTATCAAAAGAATGAAATAATAGGGTTTGGTTTGTACAAAACACAGAGACAGGTGCCCCAAAACATGAAAGTGTTCACTCACTGATGACGTGAAGAAGCATTAAGGGAATTTGGAGGTCTATAATGGGCCTCCTAAGGAAATAATAAAATAATAGCTAAACTAATAAAATAATATTTAGGAATTTACAATTCACCTTTTGCACCAAAATCCATGTAACCATAGTTAAATTTAATTGAAAATTTGTACCAAAATAAAATTAATAGAGAAAATTATATTGATGTGACTATAAATAAAAAGAACTTTTCAAGAAAAAGTCATTATCATTGAACAACTAATGCATTTGTACTTTGTACTTAAATAACTTAAAATAAATTATAAATATAAATTCATAAATTCTTAGTTGTACAACATACCATTAATTAAAATCTATATTATTTAAATTATAAAATTAAATTATATAATAACATGTAATTAATATACTATATAAAAATCAAATAATATAATCAAATAAATGTAATATATTATTTTATGTATTAATTTTATATTACATATTGAATTGATTTGATTTATAACATAAGAAGAAATAATATATAATATAAAAATAAATATGATATATGAAAAGTGTGTAAAGACATGGATATTGTATAGGGATATGCATTGTTTATTTCAAAAAATATGAAATTACAATAATAATATTTTATTCAAAAAGTGGGAAATGACATTTATTATGCGTACTTTACTTTGTGACTTTAAAAGTACTTAGAATACTACCATGGTTAACCATGAGTTTTTATCCACCATTGAGAATGTGACAAGTAAGTACATTTAACTCAAGCAATGCCACCTCAACCATGGGGGATGATGTCATCCCCTAGAATGTAATTGGTTCTCATAAAGTGAATTTTGAATGCATATTTTCCTTAGGAGGTTTACTTCAAAATTCCCCTAATGGTGTTTTGCTGAGGGTGAAGGCCCCATTGGTTGGTCTCATATGTGGGGTTGATGAAGCAGATGGAAAATTTCATAAATGGGCTATGCTGATGGAGGTACAGTATGCCAAATCCAAGGTGTAGTAGTACGTTTTTTATCTGCTTGCAAAACCTGGTAGTCCAGGAAAGGGGTTTTAATTATGATATCGTAAAACTTGACCTGATTCATGGTGGTTGAATAGGCATGAGGTGCTTCCCGGACTAAAGTGGTATGGCCATGGCATCATGATTTTTGCGATATACGATCTACTTTGGGTAACGGGCACCATGGAGGGGAGGCTCTACCGACCAACAAGGGTGTTTATCATGTGCAAGGCGGGATGATGATAAACATGGTCAGGTGATTGGAAGCTATGGTTAATTTCTTGTGGAGAAATGATGTTAGGATATGCAGAGTTTTTTCTAGGACTCTATCATCCTGAGGGTATAATTATACCTGCTATGGAACTTTCAGTGGATGTAGCAGTGGATGGTTTGCACAATACTTGTAAAACAATACCCCAAGTGAAAGAATATCCTTTATTCAAATATTATTGAAAGACATGTGCTTAAAAAAGAAGATGACTGAGGGCATACCTGTTGGCACTAAAAAATTATTTTTTCGAAGATGCGAATGCGTGGCACCGCCCTTGGGCGTTATGGAGTGATGATCACAGTGTTGCTTTTGGTCCTGTAATTTGGCCTTCTGAGCTCTAATTATGGTCCTCCAAAGTTTCTAAAAAGGGTGACATATAGGCGAATATGGCTCAATTCAGCTCATTTGCGTCTGTTGAGCATTTAAGGTTTTTGAGAGGTCAAAGGCATCTGTGGAGCTGTTCTTACCGTTGCGGTCCGCCTGAGTACCTGAGACTAGCGATTTTTTAGCCAAGTAGGCACCATGACATCTTGCATTTTAATTTTTTCAGTGTGTTGGTCCTAGGGTCCGTATAGGATGGTTTTGTACGGATCCTAGGCTAGCTTTTGCCTTGACCGCACAGGCGATCAAGGTACAAGTGCGCAAATTTCGTGCAAAACTAAGGTTTTGCGTGCACTTATCGTGCCTATTCTAGCTTTGGGTACATCCTTGTCTCATCTGTGAGAAAATAATATGCGCTCTCCTCACGCTTGACTGATGAACAGGGGTGCGGATGGCCGAAGCTAATTTTTGCAAAATTTTTGGGAAATTTTGTCTGTTTTTTAGTGTTTTTAGTGTGAATGATGTGTGCTTGTTTGATGACAGGATGTTGTGGAGGGAGCAGGATTGGCCTAATCTTCAGGCCTCTTTGGCTACTGATGTTCATGTGCGCCAACAATTGGCGTGTTGGGGTCTTCTAAATTTTATGGAGAATGACCTCTTACGATCACAGGATTGTCTTCTACGCTACCTGATCCAATCCTGGAACAGGGGGCACAAGGTGATGGTGTTGCGAGGGTGTGACCTTGTTATCCGTCCCGAGACGGATATCTATATTATGACTGGGTTGTTGCCTCGGGGTGAGGCACTTCCTTATCAACGTCCCACTGGGAGAGTGGATCTTGAGCAGTTTTCAGCTGGCCATTGTGGCAGGGCGCCCCTTATGGAGAGGTGCATATCATTACTACTGTGACTGACCTAATCGATCGGTGTGCTCTGGCTACTATTGTATGATTGGAACAGTCGTCTACGCCTCATCGAGCGTCGAGGCCACATATAGGTGTTCTGCACTGATAGAGGGTCAGACATTTCTTTGATTTTTCCCATTTTTGTTATGACGGGATGTTGGCTCATCTTTCCAAGGTCCGAGATGGATCAAATTTGTTCACGTATGCTAGCATTCTTCATATAATTATGTATGAGTGGGTGGTGTTGATCACCTATGGTGGTTGTGCCTGCTAGGGGGCCACAGGAGCCTCACATGAGGAGGTGGGCCCCTGTGATGCCTCGTGGAGGGGGAGGTAGGGTGTGGTGTTATTGGAACGCCACCACGAAGGCTTGGTTTGAGGCCAATCCTCAGATGTTCCTGCCATTCCGTTATGCGGGGATGGACTTCCAAGGAGACCTAGACATGGGTCTTCCTGCTGGATATTCTTGGGGTCCAATAGGTATGTTTTTTTGTTTCATTCTGCATTTACTTGAGTATTTATGTTTTTTATGTGTATTATGATGACACTGACACAGTTTTGCTACTCTTGCAGATGTTGGCAAGGTCGGACATCCCGTGGCCTGGTTGGTGGGACATTGTCCACTTCGGCGGCCTCGAGGTGGTCCTCGCGAGGGCCAGGGAGGAGCTCCAGTGCAGCCTCTGTGTGGAGTACTGGGCAAAGGGACTGGTCCCTCGAGGGAGGGTAGTAGCTTGGTGGTTGCTGAGACTGCCGCTGAGCGAGCTCGTGCCAAGGCGATAGAGGCTCGCGTTGCTGAGTTGATGGAGCAGGTCGATGATTTAGAGGTCAAAGCTTGGGTGGTAGAGGATGCCTAGGGTCGAGTGGACTGCTCCACCCAGGGGATGCCTACTTGAGGTTTCGTGGATGACCTCGATGATGCATGGTTGGAGACACTAATGGCCCAAGAGAGGGGCTATCGGCTGATCTTACGTCAGGTGGCGATCTCTGTTTTGATGGTGGCTCCAATGTTGGTACTGGGAGCGGCTGTGGGTCCAAATTTCCCACTTGGGGGGGCACCACCCTAGAGTTTTATTTTACATGGGGAAAGCACCCATTATGAGGATGATTCCCCTATTTTTTTTTCAAATTGTACATTTGTATCTTTTGGGATGACTTACGGGTTAGAGACACTATTTTTTGTACTCAGCCACATATATTTATTGGTATATATGAGAGATATTTTTTACGACTCTACATGGTTTGCCCTGCTCTTGTTCATGGATTATGCTATGCTAATGGATATCTATGTTTTTTGTTTTTTATGTATGATGGTTTATCCAGGATGCATTCCAGTTTATAATATTGTTAGCTATGTGATCAACTGTTTGGTTTTGATTTCTTGGTACATGTGTGAATGTAATGTGGTTAAACTATCAACTTAATCTTTTTGCATGCAAGTATTTTCTAAAAAGATGTGAATCCCTTATCTCAAATGCTTGGTTTAACTGCGACACTACTAACTAGGTATGGAGGTAGATATGCATATGGTGTATGCCCATATTGAGGGAATCACACATAAGTCTGATGACGGCGTCATATTCTGCCTGAGTTTTTTTTGTTGAACTGATGCATACACCATTAGTGCATACTAGTGATCGTTTAGGATGGTAGATGACCCAAGTGGCTTCTACTAAACTTTGATACCATCGTGATGCTCCATCGGCAAAACTGAAGTAATGGTCTGGTTGGTAATCCATTATGACACCATAGCGTATTTTGTGACAAGTCTTTTGGTCAAAAATTTAAAGTATTTGGGTCTGTGTACGTTGACTCTAGGGGTGGGATCTCTCAGTCCTTATGGGTAAAATTTCTTGAGGTAAAGGTCATTGATGGGGTTGTTGAGGCATGTTCCGTCTGGCTTAGTCAAGATGTATGCCCCATTGAGGAGGAAATTTTTTATGATGTAGTGTCCTTTCCACAAAGTTTCAAACTTTCCTAGCCCTAGGGCTTCTTTTGTGACATCATAGTGGAGGAATAGCTCTCCTTCAATGAATGAACAAGGGTTGATGTGGTGGTCGAATCATGCTTTTACTTTTTTTTTGTGGGCCTCGTTGCGTTGCAGCGATTTACATCGGCTTTCGTTGACGAACTCTAGCTGTACTAAATGTTGTTCTAGGGGTTGGGTATCATCGAGGAGTTTGATCGCGACATGTAAATTTGGGATCTCGCATTCTATGGGAATCATGGCTTCAACTCTGTATACCAAGTGGAAGGGGGTGAAACCAGTGGATATTTTCACTATCGTGCGGTATGCCCACAGGGCGGAGAAAAGCATATGGCGCTAGTTGGTTTTATGGTTATTCACATGCGCTTTAACATAGTTTTGAGAACTTTATTCACAGGTTCTACCTGTCCATTGGATTAGGGGTAGTATGGCGATGTGAATTTGTGGGTGAATCCGATATGGTGAGATAGCTACTGGAAAATTTCATTCTCGAAGTGTTTTCCATGGTCGGAGACTAACTCCTTCGGAACACCGAACCGGGCAATTACATGGTTAAACAAAAACCATGTGGCAATTTCTGCGGTGTTGTCATATGTGGGCATAGATTCTGCCCACTTGGTGAAATAATCGATAGCCACAATGATGTATTTATGATTGCCTAATGATGTTGGGTCGCAATTCATGAAGTCAATCCCCCATTTGAAAAGTGATCGGCGAAGATGATAGGGTGCAGGGGAGCAGGAGGGGTTCTTGCCTTGTGAGTGGAGCACTAACATCACTCGCACCTCTTGACTATTGCAATAAAATTGCGAAACAAAGTGGGCCAGAAATATCCTGCTCGTTTGATTTTTTGGGTGGTAGCCATTCTAGAGAGGTGGCCATCGCAAACTCCGTCGTGGCAGTCATTAAGGGCTTTTTCCGCTTGGTTGCGAGTAAGGCATCAACGTAAAATGGTGTCAATGCCCAGTCGGTATAAGACATATCCCATAAGGAGGTATCGGGGGGCCTGATGGCGAATCCACCGAAGTTCGTCTCAAGTGAGGTGGGCTCTAATATTTAAGGTTCATAAAAAGAGGAGGATATAACCAAGGGTCATCGGTTGCTACGAGGAAGAGATGTTCATCTGGTAGCGAATTGTTTACTGGTGATCCTTTGGTATGACTTGGGAGGTCTATAATGAACTCTGCTAAAATTAGCACCTTTTTTCTCTTGGGGGAGCGAAAATGTAAGTAGTATTCTTGGAGAATGACTATACAGCAGGCGTATTTATGGTTCATTAGGTGGCACGTGAGCAGATATTTGATGGGGTTAATATCTACGATGATCGTAGTGGTCTTTAAGATGATGTAGTGGCGAAGATTTTAGACTGCATGAATCAATGCTAAGGAAATATTTTCTTTAGGTTCATATATTAATGTTGGGCCTGACGCAGTTGATTACGTGCTCCTTCCCATCTAGGCCTTCCTGGATCAACACTCTGGCCAAAGTAGTCTCGGATTCTGATAGATACATGACGTTATATTTGTCATAGGTTGGGGGACTAATGAGCGGTGCTGAAGAAAATGTGTCTTTCAGTGTGTCAATCACTTGTTGGGCATGGTCATCCCACTTGAACGAGATGTCCTGGAAAAGGAGGTGCAGAAACCCTTGAGCACAAATGGCATATTCTAGGATGAAATGTCTTATAAAATTGGCCTTCCCCTGCAGGCTTTGTAGCTGCCTCAGGGTTCGAGGTGGAGGTACCTCTTTGATGGCTTGGACCTTGAGGAGGTCCACTCGAATTCCTTGTTGGGACATGATAAAACCTAAAAGTCTTCCTGTTGTGATGAAAAATACGCACTTGAGGGGGTTCAATCATAGGTTGTATTTCCGACATCGTTGGAATACCAGTCGCAGATCCTCAAGATGGTCTGATCACTTCTTGGATCAGACAGTTAGGTTGTCCAAGTAGGTGAGGATAAGGTGTGCCAAGTCATGAAATATGTAATTCATGGCTCTCTCGAAGGTGACTCCTGTGTTTTTCAGGCCAAATGTCATTACCTTGTATGCAAATGTGCCCCAGGGGGTAGTGAACGTGGTTTTGTACCAGTCGGTGTGACGAATTTGAATTTGATTGTACCCAGAGAATGCATCCATGCAGGAGAGGGCCTCATGAAACTCATGAGAATTGATGACCTGATCGATGAATGGGGTAGGGTAATTTTCCTTGGGACATGCTTTGTTCAAATCTCGAAAATTTGTGCAAACACGTATGGTGCCATATTTTTTCATGACGAGAACAGGGTTGGAAACCCAAGATGTGTAAGCAATGGGATAGATAAACCTGGATTTGTGAAGCTTATATATTTCTCATTTTATTACTTCTGCCTTTGATGGGTGCAGTTGACACTATTTCTGGCATATTGGAGGTACGTCAAGCCAGGTGTCAATATGGTGCTCTACGATAGTGGGACTAAGCCCAGGCATTTCTGAGTAGTCCCATTTGAATATATATCTATAATATTGTAGAAATTTGGTATAAGAGGTTATTTCTTCTGGAGAACATGCTACCCCCAGTGATATTTCTTTGATCTTTACAGGATTTTGGGATATATTCACCTTGACAGTAGGTGAGATGTTTGACATGTTTCCTTCCTCGAATGCATCATGCGTCAGGATAGGATTCTTGAACCAAACGACTTTCCCTTATGGGAGGAAATATTTCGATTCGATCGCATAAATCTCTTGTTCTTTTGTTTTGTCAGGACTGAACACTTTTTTGGGCAGAAAAAACGAGCGGTGATGAATCGCATCCCATGGATAATTTGGTTCTATCATGGCCTCTAGGATGTCCTCATCCAAATGGAATAGAGATCCTAAAGGGGATTTATTTTTCACAAGGTTGTGTAGAAGAGGTTAAGTCTTTGGAGAGCTGGTTGATAGACATGAAAAGGATTCCATCGTTGACGTGGTGGAACCAGACGCGGTCGACAGAGTGCAGACAGATTGGATTTTCACTGCCATAGCCTTACAACTACTCTCATAGTTGCATCTGACTCGACACTTATGGAAAATGAGAAAACAACTCCATTCATAGTTCTGATACATGATGATATGAATCATATATGGTGTATCATTTCGTCAATGTTTGGTGGGGAGAGAATTTCCGTGATGGGAGCTTGCGTGAGCACAAGGCTAGATCCCTCGTTAGGATGGGCAATTTCTGGTAGGTGGAAATTATATATGGCGCAGAGGCGCCTGAATGTTTCCATTAGTTATCATGCCTCTGGTTCATGTTTATGGCCAGTGAAAATGGTGCATGGTACCATTGTGCCAACTAAGTAGATTGTGTGGGAATCGACACTACTCCTCATCCTGGAAGTAGACGCTTGGAAGGGAATAGATGTAGAGGAGGAGGTCTTTTGCTTCCATTTCCGATTTTTTAGCTTGGGTATGTCTAAATATTTTTGGGAGTGTATACTTAACTCTACTCTTGCCACTCTAAGATTCGGGAGATGCTCACATTTTATTGTATGATGAAAGTGTGAACAAATCCAGCAATAGTTGTGCGTGATTTTCTCTTGATTAGAGAGATTTCTTTGCGGGAGAGAGAAGACTCAGTTCTTCGGAGTGATTGACTCGGTGGCCGATTAGGTTTCATAGTCTGCAAGTTATCCTAGGTTGAACCTAGGTCATGCTTGGTTCGCACACCTTCCCATCTTTCCCATTACGTAGACATGGGTATGGAGTAGATTGCTTGGGGGTGTTCTGTCTTCCATATTGTTTGAAGAGACCCTCACGTTTATTTTATAATATATGTATCATGTCAATTAGAGGACGTACTCGAAAGATATAGGTACAACGTTTCCCATGGTGATTGCCTTGACATACTAGGCAAAAAATCCTATATATGGGGTTCTCGTCCTGCTTGCTTGGTGGCGTTACTGGGTACTAGCGGTGTAACGCTTCTAAGTCAGGGCAAGTGGAAACCACATGATTGGGCGTTTTACACAACGTACATGTGTAGATTTTAACCCTGAACATAAATTATCTACACATGAATCTTATAACAGAAAATAAACAATAGCGAGAGCATAAAACATAAAACAGATAAACACAGAGATTTTCCCCTGGATCCCAAATCGGGATGACCATCTTGATTTTTCACTATATTCCTTTTAGTGTTATAACACATATATATACATGCCGAAGCATACATAAACCCCAGTCCATTAACCCTGTATTAGAACATAACTATAGTTCCCTTGACCGGATCTACAAAATACCAAGGGCCGAAAACCATCATTCCCCAAAACCATGTGCAAACTCATGCACAAAACATGGGTGGGTCCACCTATGAGTGGGTCCGCACACCAAAAAAAAATTTCTGGGGTGCTGCGCCTGACGCAACATACACCACATGAGGCTAGTCATGGAAGGAATATAACACATACCCAAAATTCTCCCACTTGTTGTTTTTTTTCCACAGGGGGCCACAAGAGAGCTTAGTCATTGGGCCAATTCTTCAACACCCATTGTTTCTCTACACCAAGAGAACTTCTGAGTGCTCACAGACTTCGTCAATGCATCTGCAATATTCTTCAAAGTGTCCACCTTTACCAGCAACACCCTTTTAGCCTCAACCATATCTCTAACAAAGTGATATTGAACATCAATGTGCTTTGTCTTTTAATGATAAGCAGGGTTCTTAGCCAAGAAAATTGCACTTTGGCTATCACAGTCTATCCTTATAGCTTGTTGTACCAACCCCATACTTGAACACAATCTCTGCAACCAAACTGTTTCCTTGCTTGCATGAGTGGCTGCTATGTATTCTGCCTCTGTAGTTGAAAGAGCCACTACAGACTGTCTTTTACTCATCCAACTGACTGCGCCTCCAAATAGGCTAAACACATACCCACTTGTAGATCTTCTTTGGTCCAGATCTCCAGCCCAGTTTGCATCAACAAAACCACAAATGTCCAACATTCTTTCCAATCCTGGTCTTCCCTGGTAGCACAAGCCATAATCACTAGTGCCACGTAAATATCTGAAAACCCGTTTCACTACTGTCCAATGCTCCTTCCCTGGGTTTGAAATAAACCTGCTCAATACTCCCACCGCATGTGCAATGTCTGGTCTAGTACAGACCATTGCATACATCAGGCTACCCACTGCACTTGCATATGGAACACGGGACATATACTCCTCTTCTTCTTGTGTCTTGGGACACTGTTCAGCAGACAACTTTACACCTACAGGAATAGGAACATTCACCGGTTTAATATCCTGCATATTGAACCTCTGCAATATAGTCTCGACATACTTCCTCTGGTTTAACCAGAGCTTCCTCTTTGCCCGATCTCTCTTAATTTCCATGCCCAAAATATAGTTTGCAGCACCCAGATCCTTCATGTCGAATTTGGAGAACAGTTGGGTCTTCAAATCTTGGATAATTTCTTTGTTATTTCCAATCAACAACATATCATCCACATACAAGACCAAATAAATAACACGGTCACCAATTAATTTAAAATAAACACAGTGATCCTCCTTGCTTCTGGTGAATCCAAGTCCCCGTATATAGGTATCAAATTTCTGATACCACATCCTTGGTGACTGTTTTAACCCATACAGAGACTTCTTCAACCTGCATACTAGTTCTTTCTTACCCTTCACCATAAAGCCTTCAGGTTGCTTCATGTAGATCTCCTCTTCTAAATCCCTGTGAAGAAATGTTGTCTTCACATCCATCTGTTCTATCTCAAAATCAAATGCAGTAGCAACAGATAAAAGTAATCTAATAGAAGTAAATTTGGCAACAGGAGAAAAAATATCACCAAAATCAATTCCCGGCACCTGGGAATAACCTTTCACTACCAACCGAGCTTTGTATTTCTCCACCTTGCCTTCTACATTCATCTTCTTCTTAAACACCCATTTGCTCCCAATGGGCTTCCTTCCAGCCGGCAACTCCACCAGATCCCATGCATCGTTTTTGTGAAAGGATGCCATTTCATCAACCATGGCCTCCTTCCAGAGTTTTCCATCCTCTGAATCTACTGCCTCCCTGACAGTTTTGGGTTCATCATCAGTTATAGTTAAGGCAAAACCTGAACAGAAAGCAGATGGACTATACCTTTCTGGTTGCCTTCTTTCCCGAACCGATCTTCTCAAAGCTAGAGTTTGTGGCTCTTCATCTTCTGAGTCTTCTTCTGTTGTAGATTCTGATTCATCCTCCTTTAGCTCAAACTCTATCTTCTCAGGTTCCTTTGGTAGGACTTCATGTTTAACAACATCTTTCACTTCTCTAAACACCACATCTCGGCTGTACACAACCTTCCTTGTTTCTGGGTTTCAAAGCTTGTAACCCTTTAAACCATCCTTATACCCAATAAAGATGCACCTTTCGGATTTATTATCCAACTTGGTCCTTTTCTCCTTTGGAACATGTACATATGCATCACATCCAAATACCCTTAGATGTGAAAGAGAGGGTTTCTTACCAGTCCATACCTCATGTGGGGTCTTATCCTCCAACGCTGATGAAGGTGATCTGTTAACTAAGTAACATGTAGTCTCCACTGCCTCTACCCAGAATTCTTTTCCTAACCTGGTACCACTGAGCGTGCTTCTTGCCTTTTCCATCAGTGTTCTATTCATTCTTTCTGCAACTCCATTTTGCTGAGGTGTGTATGGAGTAGTCTTCTACCGTGCTATACCACACTTCTTACAGAACTCTTCAAATTCCTTCTTGCATAACTCCCCACCATTATTTGTCCTCAGCACCTTTATCTTCTTCTCTGTCTGGTTTTCCACCAGAGCCTTAAATTCTTTAAATTTGTCAAAGACTTCAGATTTCTTCCTCAAGAAATATATCCATGTATTCCTTGAGAATTCATGTATGAATGAAACATAGTACACAGACTTTCCCAGTGATGGAACTGACACAGGTCCAAACACATCACTGTGCACAAGTTCTAATATCTTGTTTGCCCTCTTAGCACCAGAAGGAAAACTCACCCGATTCTGCTTCCCATATACACAATGTTCACAGAAATCGAAATCCAGAGACAAATTAGACATACCTTCTACCATACCATTTCTATGTAGTATCCGAAGGCCCTTCTCTCCAATATGTCCAAGCCTTTGATGCCATAGCATGGTCTTTTCTCCAAAGATAGCTAGGCTTTCCGCTCCACTTTCAGGAACCATAGAACTGTTACACCCATCAATAACAGTGCTACCTTGTAGCTTGTACAGAGTTCCAGTCCGAACTCCCCGCATTAATACCAGTGCTCCCCGAACCATCTTGCAGGCATCTTTCTCGAACACTATTTTTACACCTACATCATCCATCTTGCTTACAGAAATCAGATTTCTGGCCAATGCAGGAATATGCAGAACACCAGGAAGTGTTCTAATCCTCCCACCTTGCAGCTTCAGCTTGACCTTTCCACGTCCGACGATTCTGGCCTTCCTATCATCCCCTGGGAAGACATCACCACCATCATATTTCTCATACTCGCAGAACCACTCCCTATGGGGAGTGAAGTGAAAGGATGCACCTGAGTCAATCAACCATGACTCATGATCTACATGTGTATTTGAAGAACAAGCCAAATACACATCCCCACCTTCATCCGAGGTGGTTTTTTCCTCTGCAAAAGGAGCATCATCAGATCTCTTTCCTTTCTTAGGAGCTTTAGATATGCATTCCTTTTTGTAGCGTCCTCCCTTTCCGCATTTCCAGCATACCTTTACAAACTTTCCAGGAGATTTAGATCTCCCTCTAGATTTGGATCTCCCACTTGAAACATTATTCTTATTTCTGTTTTGGGACCTTCCTAGTACAGATAAGGCATCTCCATTCTGGCCCTCCATATTTCTCCGTCTCATTTCCTCCAACAAAATGGCTGAGACAATGTCATCAAAATTCAAGGTAGTTGTATTGCTACCTGTTGCAATAACCAGACTGTCCCACGAGTCTGGTAGAGAACACAACAAACTGATGCACTTATCTTCATCTGAGATTTTAATATCAACAGATGACACCTGACTTACCACAGTATTGAAGGCGTTCAGATGCTCTGTCACCGAGTCTCCATCCTTCATCCTCAGGTTATACAACTTTTTCCGCAGGAACAAATTATTCACTAGAGACCTAGATTGGTACAAAGTCCCAAGTTTTTCCCACAAATTCTTCACCGTAGCTTCCCCAAATACATTCAACAATACTGAATCTGAGACACACAACCGTATTGTGCTTTTAGCTTTCCGATCCAGTTTCTTCCAGTCTTCATCTGACATTGCCGTTGGTTTAGTACCTGGATCTACCGCGATCCACTGATCTTTATCCACCAGCAGATCCTCCATCTTGAGCTTCCACAACTCAAAACTCTGACCATTAAATTTCTTGATCTCTATCTTTCCGCCGCTCGCCATCTTCTTTCACCGCAAGAATCAATCCCGTAGATCTCCCACTGAATAAGGTCTACCTCAGGCCCGAGCAAAAAACCCTCAGCAACAAAGGCATCCCCTTGAAGCTGAAACAGCTCTGATACCAAATGTAGGTTTTAACCCTGAACATAAATTATCTACACATGAATCTTATAAAAAAAAATAAACAATAGCGAGAGCATAAAACATAAAACAGATAAACACAGAGATTTTCCCCTGGATCCCAAATCGAGACAACCAGCTTGATTTTTCATTATATTCCTTTTAGTGTTACAACACATATATATACATGTCGAAGCATACATAAACCACAATCCATTAACCCTAGATCGGAACATACCAGGGGCCGAAAATCATCGTACCCCAAAAACCATGTGCAAAATCATGCACAAAACATGGGTGGGTCCTCCTATGAGTGGGACTGCACACCAAAAAAAAAAAATTCCGGGGCGCTGCCCCGAACCCCGACAGGGGGGGATGTCGCCCCCCCTATGACCCCCCTGTTGCGCCTGGCGCAACGTACAACGTGTGCGGCTAGTCGTGGAAAGAATATAACACATACCCAACAACATGTTGGTCTTCTCTGCAGAGGGCGTTGGCGATAATTATGGGTTCCCCGATTGGTTTTTTTTCAGATAACAGAATGAGGATAGATCTACTTGTCACATATTCTTGATTTTTCAAGCTGTTCATAGACTCAGAGTCAGAGCCATCTTCTTGGGAGAGGTGGAATATGGTTGAGCGCAAACTAGCTAGAGCTAAGTGAAATCAGGGGATATAATGGCACTATTCTAAAATGTGGTTGTTCACACATAAAGGACATGTGAATTGTGTTTCCTGCAAACCAACATAGTAAAAACGCTCTATATGATACCACCTGTGGATGAGTTCTACGGCTGCGCATTGCTCGATGAAGAGGCCACGTTCATCGCATAGTGCGCAACATATGATATGAGGGGGGAAGATGAACGGGAGTCTTTCAGGTGTGTTGGCGAGTGATCAAGTCTCGCGGGCAAGACCCAGGTTCAGGAGTTGTGGCCAACAAAGGAATCCGCTGTAGTCTAGGATCACGCCGGCATTATCACCCTACTCTGGAGAGCAAAGAGTCTCACCCGAGGCGTTCCGTGACCACATGCAGAAGGGGAATAGACCAATGGCAAGGAATGGATCCGAAACTCATTCTTATCAGTGATTAGATTGCATAAATAGAATCACATACGCAACAACATTCAAAGAGCGTACAGATATTAAGCAAATAAAATTTTAAAGCATCTCAACCAACACACATGCATGTGAATCACACCAATAGACAGCAACCTGCAATTATATTAAGCTCTTGGCCAAGTCCACAGTTACATAGCTTTTCGATGGGCTTACAAATCTGATACATGTGCCTTGCAGAACAAAAATGTACATCAATAGAACCCTAGGAACTACAGAGACCTCATCCATAATCTGGGTTTCTGCTGCAGCATGCGTTTCTTCTCCTTCGGTCGCTCTCTTTTCTTTCCCTTCCGATTGACGGCTATTTATTCACCCATTGTCGCGACGGTTAGTTCTTCTTATGTCCTTATTCAGCTGCTTCTGGCTTTTCTCTGATTATCTGTGTGTTCCGCTTGCGTTCTTCTGCTGTATCTTCTCCTTATCTGTACTTATGCATCTAGTTTCCTCCGCTATGTGCCTTTTCTTTCGCAACCTTGGTAGCTCCGCTGTTTGGTGTGGTTGCGACTTGGTTGCGGCTGCCACGTGCCCTCATTCTGCAACCCCAAAATCTGGCCGTTATTTCAAATTCAAAACGTTCAAAAAAAGGTTTTTCAAAATAAGGGCCCCAACAGGCCCCGACCATAGTTCCTTGACTCATCCCCGAGTCAATCACAAATTACGGTTTCTACCTCCATTGCCTCGCTTGACCCCGTGCCCTGTTCACCCTGTGTGCCTTCCTCCTATGATCTTTCCTGCTGTGCGCCTTCAGCTTGTTCATGTCCTCGCTGTGCGTCTTCAGGAAGTTATTCAAACAAGGGCCCCAACTCCGGGACCCTGCGGAACGCTGTAGCTCGAACCTCGGTAAAATCTGACACAGCTTGCTACCACCCCTGGATGAGCGAGTCTGTTTCCTCAGCGAGCTTTATGACAGCAGCCTCCTCGATGGGCGTTGGGACAGCTCCAAACATTGTGCTAATCTGGGTTTCGGCTGCCGCTGCGAGCTGTTGTATGGTCCGGGTGCTAGATTGAAGGGGCGGCCGGAGCTCACAAATGACGCGTTTGGCCTCCGCCGAGCAAGCCTCTGTGTGTTGGAGCTATGCCTCAAGTTCATCAGCCTGGGCGTATAATTGATCCAGCCTTGCGGGGTCCATAGCCTCTTGAATTTCCCTTGAAACCTGCTGAAGTTGGGTTGAAATCGGCTGGGTCTTGACGGTGAGTGCCAGGAGCATTCCTGAAGACCCTTCAGGAGGTCATGAGCCTCTCGTGTCATGGAATGAAGTGCTTCCTACATCTGAGTTTCCTGGCCCTGCTTAGCGGCCACCTGGGCTGAATAGTCGACCTCGGGCTCGGGCGGCACGGGACGGGTCGCTAACGTTGCATGAAGCTTGTGATTCTCCCGATATAAGTCCTGAATGGCAATGCGAAGGTGGATAGCTTGCTCGGAGAGGCTGGCTGCAGCGATTTCGGGAGGCATCAGGGGGTAATGAGGCTCTAGGGAGGGCCAGAACTCGGAGAACATCCGAGTGACATTGGTGATCATTGCTTCCATCTGCTCCCGTGCTGTTCGGAGTTGGTCGCGCTGTTCAGTAAGCGCGGCAATGTGGTTTTGCTGCTCGGCACAGTGCTGCTGGAGTCCCAAATGTAATCTTTCGGCCTACTGGGCTGCCCTTTGAATCAGTAAGTACAGCTGAGCTGGATTTTCAGGCTGGAAGGTGGCAGTCCCAGAAGCGCTCTGCGCCGGCATTCGCTCCGGCAACGGTTGCCCACTGGAAACTGATCGAGTGACATGCTCAAGAGGTGAGAAGGCCGTGGCCTCTGGATGTGCAGAGTCAACCATATTCAGATCCAGCGGTTCTTGCTGATCAATGTGGGCCAGTTGTGGAGGGACTGTGGCCTCAGGCGGAACCTTAGCAGAATCAGACCCGGTGCGCAGCTGCTGTGTGAATATATCAGTGAAAGGGGGGTGGGGTTCGACCGCTGGGTTGATCGGTGGTATGACTGTGGCAACACCAGAGTCAACCTCAGCCCTGCGGTCCCCACCCATGAGTCCCCGGATAATGGGGTCGGACACCGTAGCCGAGGAATTAGATGGGGCGAATGAAGTGGCAGGTGGATGAACGGTGGATGGAGCGATGGAAAGTGTGGTGGGGGTGTGCGGAAAGAGAATATTGATGAACTCAAATGGGTCGATGAGGGGTTCTTCGTTAATCAACACCCCTGTGCTTGGGGGTAGTGGTGGATCATCAGCAGTGAGGTCCACCACCGAATTTGCCTCGGTGGTGCGGGCCCTCTTAGCTTGAGGGGCCTCGGGCAGATCCCTAGGCCTGCTCGTCTCACCCATCGGGGTCGTGAGTGGATCAGCAAAGGTAAATAGGGTAGTGGGGATGGGGGAGGTGAGCGAAGCGGTACAGGGGTGCGAAGTGGAGCGAGTGAGTTGAAATTCAGAAAATAAATGAAACGGAGCAGCACCGCTAGAAATAACCTGAGCCACCACATTGAGATTTCGTACCTGGGTATTAAAGTGGCGGACGATAGGGATGAGCGGTTCGGGGATTTCTTGTGATGACGCTACCACCTCCATCTCGGCAGGCTGTTGCACTGGTGCCATCCTGTCAAAATTGTATCTGGGGAACCCGTCCCGCATGTGTTTCGTGACCCCCGGCCATGAACAGACTTCACGATGGAAGGTAGCATCGTCCAACTGAAATTTCAGCGGTGTCATTCGGAAGGTGTCCGCCGGAACGCAAGTGGGTCGAAGGTAAGTATGCTTGTGACTTACCCCGAACCACACTTTCTCGCTATATTCATCCAACATGTTCCTGGGCACCCGTTGCTGGCATGCCACCACATCCGTCATTAGCCGGTACCAGGACCGAAATGCATCTGCATTCACCAGTTTGGTACTGGGGTCATTTGAGACCTGCCATGGAGTGAATTTCATCGCGAGGGGCTGGCCCTCGGGGATCTCTGCTGGGAACTAGATGTGTGGAGTGTGCCATTTCCACATGGCAAAAGCAATAATCAAATAGCCATAAATAAAATTAGTTGCATGCTTGTAATTCTCCTCGCACGCATCGAACAGCTCTTTTAATAAGAAGGAACACCAATTCAGTTTGGTGCCTTGGACACAATGCTCAGCAATAGAAATAGTATCAAGAGTGCATTCGCCCTTGGTGTAATGCCTCATTGTCTTGCTGGCAATGAGGTAACAGACGAATCGAATCTCAGGCTTGTTAATGAGGTCGATCTTGGCTCCTTTCCCCCCCCTGCGAGTGCCATATTTGGCATAGAGGTCCGCATCGCCCGACTTTTGTGCGCGCTTGGAGGAGTTCTGACAAGCCGTTGAGACATCTGCGCCCGTCTGCGAAAGCCCTGTGAGGTGGTGAATATCTTCGGTGTGAATGGGAATTTCATGGGTCAGCCACAAGGACCCATTCTGAATTCGGCTGAGGAGGAAGCGTGTACACAGCAGAACCGGTCCTGTGGTGCCAAAGACCGGAAGATTTCTCAAGTTCATCAGGGACGAGTTCTGAAGGCCCCTGAACTCTGGTAACAGGCGGCTGGCGGGGTTGTCGGCTACAGTGTAGTAGGGCTCCATGTATGCCTGCCGCTGGAGGGACGGAAATTCGGCAGCATTTGAGAGGTTGGCATCAATCAAGGTTGCATTATCATATTTTCCCACAAGGGACTCGGTCTTGTGAATCCGAGTGTCAAGCTCTGGTTCAATGACGTCTGGGACAGCCTTCGGCATTTTGGCCCTACGCTGATAGACTTGTAGAATTTGCCTTAGTCTCCTTTCCTGGTGCTAGCGTTCTGATAATTCAACAGCTCTGGTGCTGCTGCAATTGCTAATTCGAACGGGTCTGGCATTCTTGTGCTTTTGGCTTCCATGCAAGTTATGTCAGGACCTGGCACAAGTGGAGTTGATGAGACCCCCTAACGAGTTAATTCCTGCTGGCATTCTTTCTGCGATAATCGTGCGATCAATCGCATGCCAATGAGTGTTGTGACAGTTGCTGACGGTGGCATGGGGAAATGGGTGGACGCAACGGCTGAGGTTGCTGCGGGTGATGGCCAAATGATGACGGCGCGGTTACTGCCAATTATGGTAATTAATGATGCAGATGTAGGCGATCCTACGGACTAACACAAGTACATGGGTGGACTGAGATGGAATGACATGGGGACTAATACGAATCCTACAGGGATGACACGCTGGACAGGCGCCGCCCCGACCACAGTCGGTTGCGGTGCGGACCCCACAACTGAGCGGTTATTGACACACTACCTATGAACAGAGAATACCCCCTATGCTTATCCCGGTTGCAGGAGAGTTATTCAACTATGCTACGCTACGGGTGCTCTCGGGTGCGACAGTTATTGATGAGAAATGAAAGGTACTTACTCTTGGTAGGGTTTCAGGCGTGCGCCATTCACCCACCCAGGGAGAACCGTACCGTCCAGCTGTGCCAACCGAACGGCTCCGGAGTCGCGAATCTCGATAACAAAGTAGGGTCCCAACCAGTGCATCTGGAGCTTTCCTGGGAACTTCTGGAACCTGCTATCGTATAAAAGAACTTTGCCGCCAACCTGGAAGGTTTTGTTCTTAATGTGGCGATCATGCCACGCTTTCTGCCGGTCCTTCTAAATCTTCTGGTGGAATTCGGCCAGGAAGCGGGCCTGATCCAGTTCCTATAATTCATGGAGGCACTCCTTGAGGGAGGCCTCTTCCGAAAACTTCAGAGACGTGGCAATCAACGGGCTTGGTACAATAAACTCGGCGAGGATCACTACCTCCCGGCCGTACATGAGCTGGAACGGCGTTTGATTGGTCAAGCGCTTCACCGTAGTCCGATAGGCCCATAATGCCGCTGATAGGCGCTCGTCCCAATCATCATGCTGGGCGTTGCAAATCTTAGTCAAGCCTTTCTCAAGAATCTTATTGAAGGCTTCCACCGTACCATTGGCCTGCAGGTGATACGGGCTACTCTTGTGATGCTGAACCATGAAGGTGTCCAGCAGTGTCTTGACCGTGTCATTAATGAAGTGCGTACCCTGATCACTGGTTAAACTGCGCGGGCAACCAAACCGGCAAATGATGTGCTCAAAAATGAATCGGGTGGCAGTATCCGCCGTGCAGTCGCATACCGCTGCTGCCTCAGCCCACCTGGTAAGGTAATTCATGGCGGTAATGATGTACCGGGCCTTGGAGTGTCTGGCGACCGGGGCTATGGGACCCACAAAATCGACAGCCCACTTCTCGAACGGCCACAACACATGCAATGGGTGTAACGAAAGCTCGTCCCAGTGAGAGGGCCTTCCCGTTCGCTGGTAGACATCGCATCGCTTCACGTAGGCCTTACAATCAGTATGTACGATCGGCCACCACAGGCCAGCTTGGAGCACCTTTCTTGCTGTGGGTTTCGCACCCACATGCCCTCCCGCAACACTGTTGTGACATTCCCACATTACCGCTTCCCATTCGTGGTCAAGGACACATCTGCGCAAAACCTCATCGAGGCCCAATTTGTATAGCTGCCCCACGATCAATTGGTAGTCGGCGGCACGGACGACCAAATGCCGTTTCTGGAGTGGGGTGTAATCCTGAGGGCATTGCCCCGTGGTCAGATAGGCAGCAATGTCGGCCAAGTAATCTAATACAGCTTCGACTCAGAAGAGGTCAGCATCTGGTAGCTGATCATCGAGGGAGCCCTCATTCTCCCCCGTCTCCAACCTGGATAGGTGATCGGGCCCGACATTCAACCTCTCGGGCTTGATGATTACTTCGAACGTGAATTCTTGAAATAGCAGAAGCCAACGGAAAATCCGTCCTTCTAGAACAGGCTTATTGACCAGGTACTTCAGGGCAGAGTGGTCCATGAAGAACTTGAACTTTCCCCCTAGAAGATAGTGGTGAAACTTCTGAAGAGAGTACACCATCGCCAGCGCCTCCCTCTCGGTCGTGGTGTAATTCTTCTCCGCATTGGACAGTTTGCGGCTGCTGAAGTAGACCGGGTGGTCAACTGTTGTATCGCCAGGTTGTGCCAAGACATCCCCAAGTGCAATACTGGAAGCGTCGATATGCACATGGAACTGCTTATCCCAGTCTAGATGAACTAGAATAGGCGCTGACGCCACTTTTTCCTTCAGGGTGTCCAGGGCTACCCGAAACTCCTTCGTCCACTGAAAGACTGCGGACTTCCGCAGAAGTTGTTGTAACAGAGCAGTGATCTTGGCATAGTTGCGGATAAACCTCCTATAGTATCCCGTGTGCCTGAGCAGTGCCCGCAACTGTTTCACCATCTCAGGGTCTTCCATGTGTACGATCACCGCAACCTTGTAGGGGTCGACGCAAACCCCTTGCTTGCATACCACATGTCCCAACAATGTGCCGAACGGAACGGAAAAAATACATTTCTTTAGGTTCAAGGAAATCTGCAGCTGGCGCCACCGATCAAACATGACCTGCAACAGGGTAGCGTGTTTCTTTAATAAACTGTAGACAGTCCAGTCATCCATGTAGACTTCTAGGAACTTGTGAATGTACTCCCGGAAGGCGGCGATGACAATCCGGGAAAACATGGCCAGAGCGTTCTTCAAGCCAAACGGCATGACGTGGTATGCGAACGACCCCCATTCGGTGGTGAATTTTGTCTTGGACTTATCTTCTTCCGCAATACGCACCTGATGGTAGCCCGAAAAGCCATCAGTGAAAGAGTAGGCTTCGTTCCCCGCAACATGGTCCAACACTTTGTCGCTGAAAGGGGTGGGAAACGGATCATGAATGCAAGCATTGTTCAGACTGTGATAATCAACACAAACACGTATCTCCACCTTGTCCTTCTTATTCTGGATGACGATAGGGCTCACCCACTCTGCTTCCTCCATGGGAAAGATTAGACTCGCGGCCAACATCTTATCAATTTCCATCTTAACCTTCTCTTTAACCCGCAGGTTCAACCGGTAGGGTCGGTGCTTCACAGGCCTGGCACCCAGTTTCATCACGATGCGCATTTCGCCAAGGTCGCCTTTAATGCCCTTCGGATCTGCTACCAACGAAGGGAACAAGTCCTCATATTCCTGGAGGAGGCTGAAAATCTCCTTGGTCATCTCTTCGTCCCAGTAATTGCCCACTGTAGCCAACTTAGGCTTCTCCTCTGTACCGATGTTTAGCTTCTTTGTCTTCAGTGGCCGTAAATGGACCCCTCCGGTGGCCGGCTCTTCGTTAACATTCCGCTCGCCTTCCTTCTCCTCGAAATACAGGTGCCTCAGGTCCTCCAGACCATCGTCCTCCAGATCTTCGTCAATCCTTTGGCAAACCAACGCTCGCACGGCCTCAGGACGAGCGGGCAGCGTGCAGCCGTTGGTCTGCGGATCGCGGAAAAATAGTACCGCCCTGATAGCGTGCAATTCCTGAGATTCCAACTCTATGTCTCCCGCGAAAGAGAAGCACCACGCAAATTTGCGCGCGACTTCCGTCCAAGAATTAGTCCCCCGTTTTCATTCTTCCTCCAAGTACCATGCGTGAGGGATGGTGTCTAAAGAGTGGACAAACTGATGAGCCCACAGCTCTTTCGGGTATCCTATACTTCGCCACTACTCCTCACAGGTCCGCAAGTGGTCCTATAGATTGGAAGTCCCAGAGTACCGCTACCTGCTTCAAGGGCCTTCATCTTCTTTAAACTGCGCCTGCAACGCGTCCGCCACACTACTCCACCGCGACAAGGCATTGCAGTGATTTTTCCACCACCGGGCTGCTGTAGACTGTAGTGCGACGTCCAAAAGGGGTAGTCTGCTCCCTTCCGGCACCATTTCCTCAACCTTAGCAATAAAGGTATTGACAGCTTGCATGTTTGATAGGGTGGGGTATTCTCTGAACTCAGCACCAATTCAACTGACGCGGCCAACATGAGCACATCTTTGTGTGCTGGTCTCATACCCCCCCTACTACCAGTCTTCCCACGCGAGTTCGGATCCCAGCTCCAAGCTTTGGACACTCCGCCAACTGACAGAGCCAGTCGCGCTCGAGTTAATATAGTCTTCCTGCTTCCCTGCAGTCATCTGGTAGAGGTGGTCCATCATCTGCGCATCCTCCCGATTATCCACCGTCTCGGTATAACTCGGGCCTTGATATGGGTCGAGAGGCTGAGTGACCCAAACCTCCCCATCTTCGAAGATCATCAGCTCCTTTTTGAGGTCGATGACAGCATAATTCTCGAAATCCCAATCGATACCTAACAAGGCAGGGTAAGGATCCTTGTCTCCCATAATATCAATAACCTCAAAATCAGTGTAAGTCTTTACCCCCGCAATGTCGACCTCGACACCTTCAAGTCGGCCAATCGGCAGAATGCAGTACTGGTTTTCCATTCTGAGTTGGATGGGCGAGTAGGCCAGCCGTGGCTTTCCGAGAGCCTCCCATGTCTTGCGCGGCAGGATGTTGACGTCAGACCCTAAATCAAGCATGGTGTCACTGATTTGGAATCCCCCAACCTACGTATTGAGTCGGAACTCTTTACCCGTTCGTCGCTTATTTTTCTTGATCCGCTGCACCGATTGGGGGGCTGTGTCCACCGGTTCCCCCAATCCTGTCCTCCCCTGCAATGCCCCTTCCAAAGAACACTTGAGCTACTGCCGTAGAGCAGCATTGTCAACAATCTTGAGGAATAGTTGGATCCATTCTTCAATCAGGGTTCCTGGGGCGTGCTGTGGCCTAGGATCTGTCAGCAGGGCCGCCTCCAGGCCTCCCTCTTCGCACAGCTAAGAAAATGCCTCAACCGCCTCCTGAAAATACTTCTTCTGTGCCTCGGGCATGATTAGCTGATGCGGGGATGCTGGCTTGACAACTGGTGCCGACTCCTTTCCGCGAGCATCCTCCCATGTTTTCTTACCGCCCCTCGTCACAATAGCGACGTTCTACATGGCCGGAGTCGCAGCCGTGTGTGGCTCGGCGTTTACCAAATTCGTGCCCCTCTGCCGTGCACGTTCTTCCCACTTTTTGATGAGATCCGGACAGTCTTCTGTCGCATGGGTGTTTACGTGGCACTGGGAACACCACGGACGGCGAGGGAGGGGACATTCGTGAGCCACATGGCCCTCCTGGTCATAGTTATAGCATTTCACCTACCCGCGCCCCCCAGCGCGGCCTCCGCACACCCCGCCCCCTCTTCCTCTAGGAGCCTCATTCACCTTATAGGAGGGTCGGTCCAACCGGTCCGCAAGTGCGTCGAGAGCCTGGCATTGCTCAGTGTTGTGAGTTGTGGAAGTGCAAAACTCACAATATACATTGTTAGGCACGTTGGAATACTTCGGTAGGATCGGGCACATCCGAGGTGGATGTCCCACCGTCCGGCAAATCTCACAGTACTCTGTGGCGGCTGGGTTGAGTTGGGAGGGGAACCCCGCATAAGGTTGTTGCGGCTGGTATACCCCCTGCAGATTCAGTGCCACGCCACCCCCCGTGGGTGGCCCCCCTTGAATTGTCGCGACCGAGGGTCCCACCCCCGCGCCCCGCAACCGAGGACACTCAATTTCGCCATGGCTTTCGACCAGGTAGTGAGTGCACCAAACGTTCGGCCTGGCTGGTCTGACCGGCTGTATCTCCTTGAGCTTTTCGGTCAAGCTAGCTATCTAATGCTGCAATCCCACCAAGGAGGGATCCTGTGGGACCGGCCCTCCCCGATATTCCTGAGGGTAGCCCGCCATGGCCTCGATCTTCATGGCCTGCTCCAAAGCGTCCTGCATATTGTCAATCTTCTGTTGGGTGAGGGGGGTTCGCATCAAGGGAAGCAAAGCCTTGATGAACCAGTCCCTCTGATGGTTTGGATCGATCGGGTAACTGATTTTCCCGATCACGTCCTTGAATCGCTGCATTAACTCCCATGCGGTTTCTCCTTCCTTCTGTTTAATTTCCCAGAGCTCGAACAGACCCTGTTGGTCCATCTAGGGAAGCTTAAATTCCTGGACAAAATCCCGCTTCACGACCATAATGACGGGATTCGGGTGGGCCTTGGACCACTTGATGAACCATCACAGAGCCCTCTCTCTGAGCGTGGTTTGGAACTCTATTAGTTTCCCTGCGTCCGGCGCCTGTCGAGCCCTCCAAATGGCTTCGCACAAATACCAGTGTTGCTCTACATCATCATTACCCCGGCCCGAGAACTCGGGATACCAAGTAAAAGACCCAGCCATGTTCACCTGCGGCGGGTTGACCAAGATAAATCCTCCGGGTCCTGGTTGCATGACTGTTCCACTCGGGAATGCAATACTACTAGTGATGCTGCTACTAACAGGTGTCGCCGTCGACACTGAACTACTGTGCAATTGACTCAATGCTTGGAATTTAATGAAAATATTACTCAAAGGTTGATAAAGTACTAGGGGAAGGTATGGATCCTGGCCATGCAGATTGGGGGGAGTATGGCAGTCTGGAGAACTGAATGTTGTCCGCTCTTGAAACAACCGCTGCATCACAACGTACCATTCACCATCGGAACTTTCCTCGGGCTGCATACCTTCATCATCTTCGTCAGTCACCGTCTCCCTTGCTCGCTTGGCTGGGTTCCCATGCACCCATCACACTCCCACAGTGGTCCCTTCTCATCCCTGGGTATCCGCGTCCATAATTCCTACCCTCTGAGGTGCCTCCTTCTTATTCTTCCTCTCGATCTCTCGTCTTTTCAAATCTCGCATCACCCTTCTTCGCCACCTATCGGAAATCTGTGCCCGCCGATGTGCACGTCGCTCCCTCAACGTCCTTGTGGCCTCAGCATCCATTCCCCACTCCCTGCGTCACATTCTACGTAGCATCGGTCCCTTCAACCCTTCCCCTAGCACTGGTGGTTTACGCTTCCATACTCATCTTGTGGAATTCTATCAACCCTTCATCCACCATCAGAGCTTTAATCCACACCGAAATCTCCCTATGCAGCTTCCCTCTTAGCCCAGAGTGGAAGATAGCCTCAGCCTTCGAGAAGGATTGATAGCATTCAGCAGCAAACTCCACAATGTATCCTTCCAACATGGTCTCCACCCAAAAATCCACCACGCGGGTCAACTCGATGTTCAACCGATGCAGAGCCACTAGATCTCCACGCGCCCACCTGCGGTTTATCTTCCGTGACCCATCTCGAGGCACCTTCATCTGTAACCTCCGCAACCAATTGTAAAGGTCGGTAGGGAACTTTCCCCAAAAAATTTCGTACGTATCACCGGCTAAATCTGAGAAAAGGATGAGTTCCTTCATCGCTGCCTCCCCTTTCTTAGTCAACTCCGCTTGCTGAGCACTGAAATGGTCTAAATGATTATCCCACCATCTTCGTATCTCCCCTTCGAAGATCTGCGATACCATGGTCTAGATCCCCTCATATCATGCGGGTCCCGGCAATGGAACCATTGTTGGCGAGTGATCAGGTCTCGCGGGCAAGACCCAAGTTCAGGAGTTGTGGCCAACAAAGGAATCCGATGTAGTCTAGGATCACGCCGGCATTATCACCCTACTCTGGAGAGCAGAGAGTCTCACCCGAGGCGTGTCGCGACCACATGCAGAAGGGGAAGAGACCAATGGAAAGGAATGGATCTGCAACTCATTCTTATCAGTGATTAGATCGCATAAATAGAATCACATACGCAACAACATTCAGAGAGCATACAGATATTAAGCAAATAAAATTTTAAAGCATCTCAACCAACACACATGCATGTGAATCACACCAATAGACAGCAACCTGCAATTATATTAAGCTCTTGGCCAAGTCCACAGTTACATAGCTTTGCGATGGGCTTACAAATCTGATACATGTGCCTTGCGGAACAGAAATTTACATCAATAGAACCCTAGGAACTACAGAGACCTCATCCATAATCTGGGTTCCTGCTGCAGCATGCGTTTCTTCTCCTTCGGTCGCTCTCTTTTCTTTCCCTTCCGGGTGACGGCTATTTATTCACCCGTTGTCGCGACTGTTAGTTCTTCTTATGTCCTTCTTCAGCTGCTTCTGGCTTTTCTCTGATTATGTGTGTGTTCCGCTTGCGTTCTTCTGCCGTATCTTCTCCTTATCTGTACTTATGCATCTAGTTTCCTCTGCTATGTGCCTGTTCCTTTTCAACCTTGGTAGCTCCTCTGTTTGGTGTGGTTGCGACTTGGTTGCGGCTGCCACGTGCCCTCATTCCGCAACCCCAAAATCTGGCCGTTATTTCAAATTCAAAACATTCAAAACAAGGTTTTTCAAAACAAGGGCCCCAACAAGGTGACTGTCATTCCTCCTGCAGGTATAAAATAATGCAAGGTTCATCTCCGACTGATTGGATGGAGGGATCATCTTGATAGGATTGCTCAATGGCATGTAAGTCGTCCCTATATCACAGGATCTCTAGGCAATGATGGGTATAGTGTACATAATTGTTGCAGATAGGGAATGTGTGATTTGTACGCAATGCCTTGCCTTGAATTTTGGTGGTAGGTTTGTTTTTATGGGAACTTGGTGTCACAATGTTTACCGCAAAGCTAAGGAGTGGTTTTAATTCATCCAGCTCTAGGCAGATGTGGGTAGGGTGGCCAACTATGTCACATATGATGCAATGTGGTGATTCCTGTGGTGTGGTGGGATTATCCACCTTCTTTCCTCTTCTATTGGTTTTCTTAGTCGTAACTATCAACTTCACAATGGGAATTTCTTTCGAAGGGTTGTTTGCGACAGTCTCCTAAATGACTAGGGCCTGCTCAGGATTGAGGGGGATTAACCCTGTAGAGGTGATTTGCGCGACTCCCATTGTGGTAGGTGGGACTAGGTACCAAACTAGTATTCCAAATGATAAGTTTGGTAGGACCACCATGGCCATGACCTGTTATGACACAAACTATCTAGGGGGAAGAGGAAAGGATTTTGGGAGGCAGTGTAGGCTAGAGAGGCTACCATGGCCGAGAAATCGATGTCATTACTGCTCATCCCTCTGTCTTGACTAGCTTTGGTTCTTGATGAGGACACTATGCACACTGGAGCCCCTGTGACATCAAGTGATGACTCAGGTATAACAGGGGGATCTCCTAGGAATGACCCCAAGATAGACGACAGTTTGAACTGGCTAGGGCCATATTCCTGGTACCGTGTAAGCGTCTCAACAGATGTGTCCACATAGGGTAGAATGACATCGGTATTTTTTAGGGGTCGGTTTTCATTGTGTGTCAACTGGTCGATAGTAATGATGTGATCCTATGGAGGAACATCATAGTTCGGAAGACGAAGGAGGATATGGAGGCCATGGTGTACATATAACTCTGGAAAAGGAGTATATTGTAATATAGTTGAGCATCCAATAATTTTATGTCTATAAGGACCATTTTGCTGGCTAAGCAGGTCGAGACATTTTGGTAGAGGCCGAAGGGAGCTGACGAGCGTCCATCGTATGCTCTAAGCATGATGTCTGATGGCTTTAGCTCGGGAGACCCTAACTTCTTCCAGAATTTGTTTGACATGATGCATGTGGATGCACCCTCGTCAATGATACATCGGTGAATGGTGATGTTTTGGACCAACACTGGTATCTGAAAGGTGACCAGTGAGGGAAGCCTAGGGGTGGCTTTGTCTAAATCAAAAGCCATTAGGCACGAATCGGTAGGGTTGATGGTGCCTAATGTGGAAATTAAGGCTCTCCTTTACTTTAGGCATGATTTTAATACCTCCAAAGCTGTCATAGTGGCAGGCGATTGGGCTAGATCATCCACAATTCCATATTTATGGGCCATTTTGGAATGGTTTCCTGCCCGCCTAGTTGGTCCCTTAGCCATTTTTGGCAAAGGTTCAATAGGAACCTTTGATATGGTCAAAGGTTTTGTTGGTGCACTTGAACTAGCCCTTGACGCATTGGTGTTTGGTGGGGTATCATAATTTCGGTTTCATGTCTAAAAAAAAAAATCCTTCGCCAGTCATGTAGATTTCATGGCTATTCTTTTTGGAATCGTTGGGAGTTTTTTTATTTTGTTGAGTGTTTATTGTCCCTAGATGGGGGAAAGGCTCCTACATGACTATTGTCTACTGTGAGGATCCCCCTTTCCTGTGGTTACCTTGCAGCTTTTTCAGCTCAGATAGTTTGGGACAATGGTGAGTGTAATGGCCGTACTCACCACAGATCGAACACGAGTAGTTCGTTCGAAGATTTTCCCTCTTGTTCTGCCTTTGGGGGTTTCTTGGCTCCTATTTTTTATTTCGGTTGGAGTTTCCTCCAGCCTGAGATTGTAGAGGGTGTTGTTGATTGTTTCCCCGCTGCCTAGGATTTCCTTTAGGATTGTTTTTTCCTTTTTCTTAGCCGCGTTACAAGGATAATTTGGATTCTCCTGATTGTATGGTTGGCATGGTTAGACTTGGGAAGGTTGCACAAAGTTCACATGTGCATTATTCTGCATGGGTGGGTTTTGTGCTGGGGACTAGGCATATTTTTGTCCTTGTCCCTGGTTTATAAATGGTTGTTGGGGGGGGGGATCTCTTCCGTCAGCATGTCTAGCTGCATACTGGGTCCCCTGAGTTGGAGGGTATGAATCTCCCAACTGATGGTGGTACGATGAAGCCCTATTAGTGACATTTTGTGAAGGTGTATGATGACTTTGGCAGCTGGGTTACGGTAATATGCGTAACCGGGGTATGGAACATTGTTTCTTACATGATTTTGGGTCAATGACCCAATCAAACCGTCTGCGGAGTTCAACGTGCCTGGAAATTATTTGTAATTTTGCAAGCGTGAGGTGTTAGGTGAGATATTGTAAATATACCCTGACTACGTATAGATCATCTTGAGTTGTTGGGCCTTACTGATGACATCCTCTTTGGATATGGGCTTTTTTTGTGCCACATCCTTCGAAATATCTGTGGTTAGAGTTTTCAGGAATAGTTCTAACAAAGCTTGATCATCGAGTTTGGCTTTTCACAAACTACGACACCGCCACCATTCATAGAGATGGTCTGAGATATGGACGACAGGTGTTTGCCTAAAGTGGGTCAGTAATTCCATTTCAGAATCGTGGTGGATGGGTAACTAAAAACAGGTCAAGAATGCAATAGCGAGAGTGATAAAGGTTCCATGTGTCGCATATGGCTACTCCACATACCATTTTGTGGCTATCCCGGTTAGGGTGCGTTGAAATAGTCTTAGTCAAATAGTATCGTCAACGATGTTGTTCGATGAACACCATAGGTGGAAAGTCATAACATGATTTCCGAGGTCTTTCGCTCGCTTCCCTTCAAAATTTGGAATGTACGAAGGGAGCTTTGTGGGCATGGGAGGCCATGTAGGGTTGTGTGCAATGGGTTTGTTTGTCAACTTGGTTAATTTTGGTAGATTTAACGAAGCTAAGAGAGGTGACTGCGAGTGTTTAGCCATTACAACTTGTGAAAACATAGTGTTTTGGTTAGGTATAGCGTTTTTCTATGACGTATATGACGTACCCTGATGTGAGTTCACCTGGCTTCCCGAATGGGTGGAACTCCTCTTTCCCCTAGTGGTTGTGGGAGGAGTGGTGTGCGGTGACCCTGTGGGGGTGTTAACCGGTGTGGAGTTCGGTGACCGATGAGGGTTCCCAACTAATGATGCCCCAATAAAGGATGAACCAATGAGGGTGGAAGTGTTCCATATTTGATGTCTAAATGGCGAAAGACCTAGAACCCCTCCCGATAATAGGTGGAGGTCCAAAAGACATCTAGATCGATGAGGTCCCATTGGGTCCATTCTGGCGTCGACTAGGTATGGTTTTGGAAATATTTTAGAGGATAGAGATTACAATAAAAGCAAAAATCTGATCATATACATAAAACAAAGAGAAAATAAAAGATAAATTTTCCCTTTAGATTAATCCTATGTGACTAGTCAATCAAAAAATATGGTTTTTTGTTATTTTTGCGTTTGATACTCAAATCCTATAAGACCTAATCATCCTTACACACTCAAATGTAACTGGGCCTTGAGAATATATATTGTGAATGTTGTCACAACGTCACGAAAGAACTAGCGATGCCCCTAGTCAACCAATGAAAATCAATGAAGGTAAGGGTAGAGGATCTAGTGTTGCCTACACCATCACTTATAGGGAAGGATGCCCTAGTTTTGGCCACTACGTACCATCATCCCACGTGAGTATTCAAGTCTTGATATTCTTGGTAATTAAGCTACTAGTACCTAGTATTCAACAATTCAGGTAGCCCCGAATAATATCGCACACACTAGGCCTAAGCTTAACCCCCTCTGAATTGGATCTCTGTGGTGCTCATGTTTTCTTTGTTGTGGGAGGATAGACGGATTTAAAAGTTCCCAATAAACTTCTATGTTTCAAGATGTGAACTGACCAAGGTGGCTTAATGGATGCCTACCCCCTTGGTCCTAACTTAAACTATAAATTGTATTGTGGCCCTTATGGGGAGAGTTTAGTTAAGTTATTTTTAGGTGGCTTTAATTTAAACTAGGTTTGGTTGTTCCTTGCTCAAAATAAAAACATGTGCAGATGTGGGCCGCTTACAATGCTTCCTAGTTAATCTAAATGATCAAATATAGGGAGATGGTTAATTATTAGCATAGAGTATTCATATGCTTGCCTAGGATCACCCAAGGGTGGAAAGGCTGCAGAGATTACTTGCTCTCTAAAGATAATCTGATCCTGGTCCCGAATCTTAGTGCCAAAAATTGAACTAAAACTAATGAATTTTAAAATAGAAAAATGAAAAATATTTAGCTAAGCATGTGTGGACTGGAGCCACTTACTTTACCTAATTACCTAAGTGTTTTTTTGTGCCTAAATTCACAAAATACAAACTATTTCAGAATGCAAATTAAATTCCCCCCTAGTTAAACTATGTGTTTAATTTGCGAAAATAAACTTGAAATTTAAAACTAATGTCTAAACTACTAAAACACAACTGAGAGTGAGATATAACAAGTCATGGGACACCTCAACCAGTTCTGGAAGATTTATTATGGGATGTCAGTCACTTTACATGCATGGAAAGAATGGAAATAGCAACAAATTTGTGTTGTTGGTTTCCATGCGCAAAAGACTCAGACAGGCGCGAGGTCTGCGCACAAGTCACTATTGAACGCGTGCGTTCGAGTGCGTCTGTCTATGAAAAAGCCGCGTGATTTTCATGCAACAAAAATTGTTGGATCTTCTGAGCTTCAACCTCTCACCGAGGGTGAGCAGGCAGTGAAGGAGAGAGAAAGCGGTAGTTCAAGCCAACTCCAAAGCAAAGAAAGAGGTCTCTGCAAAAAGGCACAGCGACATAAACTTGGAAATAAAAGTAGTGGAGTCGCCAATCCTGTGTACATGGATTTGGCGCACAAGTGTACCAAATCGCACCTACTTAAGAGGAGTGGTTTTTTCCTCTTAAGTTCATGGTCACAAGCAGAAAATCAAGGGATTCAAGAAAGTTAGTGAACATGCTAAGAAATAAACATACTAAATAGTGAAATAACATGAATATATTAAAACAAAACAAAATTAAACTAAGCACATAATACAAAATCTCTAAATAGAGTAAAAAAAATTCAATAATCCAAACGGTGGCGCTTACATCCCCTCTTATTGAATGCTGGTACCCACTTGCCAAGGGGCCCTTAGAACTAAGGAGTTCTAAGACCCAATGTAAAGATTTCTTTACTTCCGAGCGACCTTGGCACAAAGTCCCTTTCTCTACTCTGAAGGACTGGAGTTTTTGGATGGCCAACAACTGAGTCCCCTCTATCTCTGCTCCAGAAGATGCACTGTTGGATTGCTTGGGGAAATTTTGGCCAACATAATAATGTGTTCTCCCATTTTTCATCTCTTGGTGGCCTTTTATAGGAGAATTCAAACTCTCCTTCCCTCTCTTGGTACATTTATGGATGGTGACCCAAGAGAGGAGGGTGATTCCATTGTGTGCCACATTATTCCATTGTGTGCTCCCTTGAGGTCCTACGGAGGCTTAGGCGACTGTCCTTAGGTGGCTTCAAGTGTGGGATAAATTTCCTCGAGTGTTCCTTTTGGTCCCGGAAAGTGACTTCCACCACTCTCATGTCAACGGGGATTTTTGAGGAAAAGCTACGCAAAGGCGCACTTATCGAAGAAAAATGCGTGTGGAGGCACATTCTGTTATAATATTGAGTGCGCAATTTGATTTTTCCCTTGGACCTTAGAGATTTTTTAAATACTTTAGATTCTCTAATGTACCTCAACCCTGTAAATCCTTCTGTTTGACATTTAATAATGTCATATTTTCTTGTCCAATTTACCAGTTATAACAGGTACTATGTACACAAAGTGTCTATATAAATGAGTAATTTAGACCTCCAACGTCTTAGTGTCGTAACTTTGGCATACCATATCTTTTTTACTATCATATTACCTTGCTTCGAAGATCTCCATGAGGATGCTAAAGAAAAGATATGAAATATGTTTTGGCACTTTTTTGGTCTCTCTTTTTTCCCTATAAATGTTGCCTAGGCCCCCAAAATGGCCTAGGAAGTTTAGGACCCAAAGAACTGCCAAAAATACAAAGTTGTGTTAAATTTAAGGAAAATAAACTAAAATGGTAATAATGTTGGGTCAAGTTACACTAATAGTAGTGTGATTATGTGTCACTGGGTGTTTGCAATCATTTCTAGACATGTGGACCTCGTTTTCCATAAGTGCATCTTGCATAGTAACACCCGTATCGTGTTTACCCTGGTAAGAAAGTTAAAGTGGGTAAATGTGGGGTGGGGTGTTATAGTTATGGAGCTGCATCAAGTTACTGATAATGTGTTTGCTGACTCTCTTAGTAAATAGGAAGAAGAAAACTTGAGCCTAAAAACAATAATAAAGGACCTAGAAGTTGCTCTAGATATGAATCCTTTGTTGATGACTTCAGTGGCAATATGGACAGTAGTGTCATAAGTTACTATTCGTGGCACGTCATACAAATTTTCTAAATCTATCAATTTCCTTAATGCAGTGAAGACATATATTATTAGCAATATATGCCAACGATTACAAATCATTGAACATGCATGGCAAGTAGCTTTTGATCTGGAGAATCTAGGATAAATAACTAAGTCATTTGTATTATGGTTATTCCAATTGTATACTTTAGTGTTTAAAACTCATTGCTTTCTACAAATTTTGACGTTCTTTACCAATTTTGTGAACAATTCAAACACAATTTCTCTTTTATTGATCGAAATGAAATGAATATTCAATAACTTTTTTTAATTGTCGAAAATGTATTTAATTTTTTATGTTTATTTTAATCATATTTATGGAAATTACAATTTGAACTTCGGAAGAATTATTGTTATACAAATGGTGTATTTTAGTTTGTTATAACACACATTAAAAAGTCTATTTTTTTAATATTTTCGCATAGCTTTGACCAATCTTTGCAATTTTCTCTTTTCTCTTATCTATAGACTATATAAAATGAACATTAACAAATTGTTTTCACAAACAACAGGAATTGGTATCTAATGTATAAAATCATTTTGTATTATTTCTAATGAAATCTCTGCTTTCAACCCCCTACCCCCTGATCTGAAAATGGGTTGGATAAATTTTTATGATTTTCAAGAACCTCCCACCCATTTAAACAAATAAAAGATCTAGCTTATACTTGACTTGTGAAGAAATTTATACTTGACACAGGTGTAATTTTTTTTATTTTTTAAGTTCTTTAAGTCCATTTTTTTTTTATGATATTAAACATGTGCAAAATTCATATAATGCAGAAAATAAACATCAACACATAACAGCAAATTTAGTATAGGAGTTCGCCTGAATATCGTGGGCTACGTCTCCTTGAGCTCTTGTCAACTTGACTTGGCTCTTTGGGATTATGATGAAAAGATTATCTTACAAGTAAATACTTAACTCCAATGGTTATTTGGGTTGTACCATTTCATTTAGAATACCATAATACCCCTGTCATGGCTGAAAACATATCTAGGTCCCCTTCGACTGGTCTCCTTGAGTCGGTGCTATTGAGCTACCTTGAGCTTCTCTGTGGCACTAACCCTTTAATAAATCATTTTCTATAACTAAAACCTCACCTACTATCTCCATCACATATCATACTTCCAAAATAGACTTATCATTTGCTCAAAATGAGCATTGGCTCCCCAATCTAGGCCTCCATCCACTGATGGCCCTAGGCTACCCAAAACTTCCCTGTGGCTCTTCGACCTTCAGAATTCTTCAAATGACTCTTAAAATCCCTTCAATGGATTCATTATGTCAAAAATAGTCAGAATAGGCTACTCACTTGCATAAATTTGCCTCTGGCTGCTCCGGTTTCGCCTCCAACACTTGACGGCACCCCTTGGCTCTCGGGTCACTGAAAACTTATCTGAAGCATATTGACTTTCAGAAGTCCTAAAAATCTTCTACAAACTCCTCCATTGGATTCATAAGTATCAAAATAGTCAGAAATGACTATTTGTTTGCTGAGAATGGTTACTGGTTACCCTGGATAGGCCACATTCTCCTGTTGGCACTTGTTGGCCCTCGTGGCCCCTGGAACTTCTCTGAAGCAACTCGGCCTTTAAAAGTCCTCTACAGGCTCTGAAAACCCACACCAATGAGTCTGGAATGTCTGAAATATTCGAAATTGACTATTTTCACTCTCAAAATGGTCGAATCTAGCTCAAGATAGAACCTAAACTGATTTTTCCCAGTGTCCCCTAAAAATCCTCCACCAAAAATGATGAAACTGTAGTTTAACCCAAATAAAATTGGAATTTCCTCAAATAATGGCACGCTGGCCAACTATCAAGCCAGGTTAGCCGTAGTGATAAATTTTTTGTTAAATACTGGACATATGCCATAAAAATCCACAGTCACATAATGGTGGGGCAGATAAACCGCCAGCGGATGGGCTAACCTTAGCATGTGACACGTTACAAAACGGTTGGCGGTAGGGGTTTGAATTAACCATTGTAAAGACTGCCAAATAAACTTCCATCGTAAACCTTATAATTAAACCATGTGAACACAACCATAGCCGACAATTGTGGGTTTTTTTTACCGGTGTTAAGCCCTTGGGCATGGGCTAAGGGCCTATGGGGAGGGGTTGGCCCCTCATAACCCCCATATATGAATGTTGTTAACGCTAAATCAAACCCGCCTACCTATAGTGTTAATAAACACCGGTAGTAGAGTTTTTTAGGCACGTTTGTTTTTGGCAGCAGGTCTCGGGGTCGAGCCCCAGAGACCCCAATAAAATTTTGCACCACAAAAACTGGGCCACGTGGCGACCTCTAATTGGCTCCCAAAATTCCAACGTATAACCACTATCTAATTAAACGGTGCCACTTGTCCAAATATTATTGGTCCGAAGGAAATATTTTGGGGAATATTTCAAGGAATATTCCAGGAATATACTCTTTTTTTTAATTTCCATAAACCCAGTCAAACTTGGTAAAAAGCCATAAATTGCAATTTACTGGACTTTTCAAAACATGATAACTTCTTCATACAGTGTTGGTTTTTAGAACCGTTTGTAGAACTAGAATGAGGAAGAAGAGATATATCCAGTTGCTTAGGTTCAACACACTTCCGAACACTTTAAATTTTGAGCTATCACTTAGGTCCATGATCCAAATCTGATCACACCTCCCCATTGGGAAAATTTTCGACCCCAAAAGATTGATTTCTTGATCTGTTCAGTTGATGAGAGTAAATCACCCTCACTTTTCAGCCTCCATACACTTTGCCTTGCATGGCTCAGTGCCTTTGAACCACAACTCAAAGGTAGTCGACACTTCCCTTCCTGAATTCTCTTTTCCTCCTGTCAAGAATTGTCTTCCTTGAACTCACTCAAAAATTTCTGGCAAGAAATTTACAGAAGGTAGTTGAACATCATATCCTTTATCATCGATTCAAGGTGTCTCAAACAAACGTGAGATTACAACATAAAACATTCATACATAACTGAAATTTGCATATGTACAAATGAATGTATGTCTTACTATGTCAAGAAGTCAAACCACCTCTTGCCAAGCCACTTCCACGATGAATTTGCTGTTGAAAATCTTCTTCATGTGAAACATATGTTCTCACATCAATGATGGAATATTTTTTTCCACTTTCACCAGTCTCTTTATCCTCTTGCCTCATGTGCTTAGGATGATTAGTTGGATGCAATGTCCAACATTAGGCAACAACATGTCCCCTCTTCTGGCAATATGTGCAAGTCTTTTGCACCTTCTTTGCAAGTTGCCTTCGCTTCAACTGTTTCTTGTATGCCTTCATCCTCTTCCAGCATTTTGAAACATCATGGTTACACAGATCACAATGTGCATAGCAACTCTTTCTTCATTTCATGCATGCAGATTTTTCATGCTTATCAAAAACATAATCAACTTGAATATGGGAAGAATTATACCTCAAATGTTGCTTTGCATGTCCATCTTTTTTACCTTCATGAGGAGATGAACTTGTAGAGGTTCTAGCTTTATCTTGAAGACCAACATGAGTGTTCATGTCTTGAAAACTATTTGAAATCTCACGCTCACTATAAGTTGCATGTCTACACACATCTTCCTGCAACATACACTTCAAACAATGGAAATCAACTTAAAAACAAAATTGACATGTTTGTGGTTTAGAACTTGGAACAAAATTTCTTCTTGAAGTTGTCTCACATGCCTTCATGGCTTTGGAGTTTTTTTCATTAGATTGAACAAATCCTAGACCAAATTTCTTAGCCCTCTCCTCAACCAAAATAGGATCAATCATGCCTTGTGCATGTTTGCCTAAACCCTTGCCTTCATAGCCCATTTGAAACATTAACTTGGACCCTATACCTCTAGTGTGCTTTTCAAATGAACCAACACATCTTTCTGAAGAGGAAACTGAAGACAAATTTGAGTGATTTACCTCTGTTTCACACATGTTCTTGGTTAAGGCCTCTTGGGCTTGATGGAGCTGCATCTCCATCTCATGCATTCTTTGAAGAATTTCTTCCTTCTTTTTCTTCATATCAACCAATTTCTCATGAAGTATAGTGCTTTCTCTTCTATATTCAAACATAATTTGCACCATATTTGTCATCTTGAAGAAGTATCGCTTCATGTCTTCATCGAAGAATCCTGTGAAGGAGGAGGATTTTGAAACCTCATTTGAAGAATTTTTCATCATGAAAATGAACTGAAGAAATTCAACAAAAATTCACAGAGCTTTCAAAAAAATTGACAAATATTCTGAACAAAATGGCTATAGAGTCAATCTCTTCTTCAAGCAACCTTTTGCAAACACCCTCTTGTGATTCAAGGGTTTCCTTGAGGTCCTTTGGGTAAGGATAATACTTTCAAACTTCTTCCTTATTTTCCTCTTCTGGACTTAGCTAACAATACCTCTCCCTTCACCTCTAGCAAACTTAAACTTGCAAGCAACAATCAGTTTGCAAACAGTCAAATTCTTTTCACTGTTAAAACACCTTTCAAGTCAAAAAGAAAACTTGTGCTCTATCAAGCAAGAAAATAGTGCTCTGATACCAACCTGATCTAAAAATTGGGTTGGATAAATTGTTATGCTTTTCAAGAACCTCCACTCAGTTAAACAAATAAAAGACCTAGCTTATACTTGACTTGTGTGGAAATTTATAATTGAAACAAGTGTAATTGTTTTTTTATTTTTTAAGTTCTTTAAGTCCATTTTTTTTTGTTGATATTAAACATGTGCAACATCCATATAATGCAGCAAATAAACATCAACACATAACAACAAATTTATTATAGGATTTCACCCGAATATCGTGGGCTAGGTCTCCTTGAGCTCTTGTCAACTTGACTTGGCTCTTTGGGATTATGATGAAAATATCCTTTTACAAGTAAATAATTAACTCCAATGGTTATTTTGGTTGTACCATTGGGTTTATAATACCATCATACCCCTGTCATGGCTGAAAACAGATCTAGGTCCCCTTAGACTAGTCTCCTTGAGTCGGTGCTCTTGAGCTACCCTGAGATTCTTTGTAGAAATAACCCTTTAAGAAATCCTTTTTTGTCCCTGAAACCTCACCTACTGTCTCCATCACATATCATAATTCCAAAATAGACTGATTATTTTCTCAAAATGAGCACTAGCTCCCCAATCTAGGCCTCCATCCACTGATGGCCCTAGGCTGCCCAAAACTTCCCTGTGGCTCTTTGACCTTTAGAAGTCTTCAAATGACTCTGAAAATCCCTTCAATGGATTCAAAATGTCAAAAATTGTCAAAATATACTATTCACTTGAATAAATTGGCCT
Source organism: Pinus albicaulis (assembly GCA_034641835.2). NCBI lineage: Eukaryota > Viridiplantae > Streptophyta > Pinopsida > Pinales > Pinaceae > Pinus > Pinus albicaulis. The sequence continues at coordinate 1,321,866,026 of CM076572.1, forward strand.
CCTGTTGCTCTGGTTTCATCTCCGACACCTGGCGGCATCCCCTGGCTCTAGGTTCACTAAAAACTTCTCTGAAGCATATCAACTTTTAGAAGTCCTCAATATCTTCTGAAAAATCCTCCATTGGATTCAGAAGTATCAAAATAGTTATAAATTACTATTGGTTTTCTGAGAATGGTTACTGGTTGCTCTGGATAGGCCACATTCTCCTACTGGCACTTCCTGGCCCTGGTGGCCCCTAGAACTTCTCTGAAGTAACTTGGCCTTAAAAATTCATCCACGGGCTCTGAAAACCACACAATTATTTTTAGAATGTCTAAAACATCCAAAATCGACTATTTTATTGTTGAAAAAGGCATCTAGCTACCCTATCTAGGCCTCAAACTGTTGTTGGCCGATGGTGGCCCTAGTGACCCCTAGAACTTCTTCGAAGAAAAAACCTGCTCCAAAGTCCTCCGATGGATCTGAAACCCTCACCAATGAGTCTGGAATGTCTGATATAGTCGAAATTGACTATTTTCACTCTCAGAATGGTTGAATCTAGCTCAAGATAGAGCCTAAACTGATTTTTCCCAGTGTCCCCTAAAAATCCTCCACCAAAAATGATGAAACTACAGTTTAACCCAACTAAAATTGGATTTTCCACCAACAATGGCACGCTGGAAAACTATCCTTCCAGGTTAACCGTAGTGATAAATGTTGGGTTAAATACTGGACACATGCCATAAAACTCCGCAGTCATGTAATGGTGGAGCGGATAAATCGCAGGCGGATGGGCTAACCGTGGCATGTGACACGTTACAAAATAATTGGCGGAAAGGGTTTGAATTAACCATTGTAAATACCACCAAATAAATTGTCGTTGTAAACCTTGGAATTAAACCATGTGAACACAACCATAGTCGACGGTTGCGGGTTTTGTTGACCGGTCTTAAGCCCTTGGGCATGGGCTAAGGGCCTATGGGGAGGGGCTAGCCCAAGGGGCTTTCCCCTCATAACCCCCGTATGTGAATGTTCTCAACGTTAAATAAAACCCACCTGCCTATAGTGTTAAGAAATACCAGTAGAGGAGTTGGTTAGGCGCGTGCATTTTTGGCAGCAGGTCTCGGGGTCGAACCTCAGAGACCCCAACAAAATTTTGCACCACAAAAATTGGGCCACGTGGTGGCCTCTAAATGGTTCCCAAAATTCCGACGTACAGCCACTATCTAATTAAATGGTGCCACTTGTCAAAATATTACTGGTCCAAAGGGAATATTCTGGGGAATATTACAAGAATATTCCCTAGAATATTCTCTTATTTTTAATTTCCAGAAACCCAGTCAAACTTGGTCAAAAACCAGAAATTGCAGTTTACAGGACTTTTCAAAACTCGATAACTTCTTCATACGGTGTTGATTTTTTGAACCGTTCATGGCGTCGAAATTAGGAAGACGATATCTATCTGGTCACTCAAGTTTGGCACACTTCTAAACACTTTGAATTTTTAGCTATCACTTAGGTCAATGATCCAAATATGATCACCCCCCCCCCTCCCACCATTGTTTTTTCAAAGAAGTTGAAACCACCTTAATCCTATCATAATTAAGCATACCATATATGAAATGAAATTGTATTACTATCAATTTTAATGGTATGAAATGAACTTTAGATACTATTGATTTTAATGGTATTCATTAAGCAGCGATCGCCATCAATCTTGTAATTTTTCTAGTACTAATGGTAGATAAATTTCACGTGCTTTATAAATTGATATCAGGATAATATTTTATTAATATCCTATATCACGTTCTATTTTAATTAACTATAGCTCTCTTATCAATAAATACATGTTTTTTTGGCCATTTATTCAGCAAACTAATACGTACTCAAGACATTCACTGCATAAAATTGTTTTTATATTTTCCAATTCTATATTAGATGATTGCACATTTCGAGATTGTACACATATTATTCAATATTAAATGAACTTATTTCTTCATATAAATAATAATAATTTCATGTTGTAAAATTTATTTTAATAAAGTAGAAAGGAACTTCTGATGGTAGAATTACAACTTTTCATATTCTCTTCTTTGCAAGTTTTATGATGTCCTCCAATATAAGTGCAATGAGAATAAGAGTTGAAACTAGTAGTCCCAACAACTGAAAAACTTCATGTGTTGATTGCATGTCCATGTTCAAGATTTGCAATAAAACATTCAATAAAATGGATAAATAATGATAACTTCATTCTATAAAGGTTACAATGACAGCTTTGCAAATGAATCTCTTGTATCAAAAAGCGTGAGTATCAATATCCAATTACAAAAAAAAATTATTCTAAATGTTTAGACATTAGAAAATATGAAATTGAACATTGTAGCTATCATTAACATTGTAACTGAGGCATGTTTTTCGAAGTTTGAAATTGTGTCATATGCAAAGCTCTTTATGTTTATGCAAATGCATTTGTTCTTATTTACGCATGATTTCTCTAGAGAACTAGATCCACACAACCACTCCTACACAGATTTATTCGCATAGCTATTTTCATAGTTGTGAAATATGTTCATAAATAATAATAATAATAATAATAAAACATAACACAAATGCATATGTGTGGAACTGCATAGAAAATTCATAATGCACAATAATATCTCGATATTTCATTGTACTAACCTTCGCACTTTGCACATTCTATTAATAATAAGATAACCACTAGTTTTGTACATCCACAACCACGTCTGCACAATTTTTTTCAAGAAGCTAACACCAAATAGTTCTCCGCAACTGATAACTCAAAAAAACAACTGACCATCCATATCCATATTGCATCCTCATATTAGCACAACATAATAGAAATGAGTCTCAAACTATTCAGTCGAAAAATATTATGGGAAATAGGCTCAATCTGTGATGCAAGGAAAAGAAGCAGGTACATTCGTATAAGCACCATTTGGTCTCCAACCTAATCTCTAATTTGTTAACTGTAATTTATCCACATGTTCTCTATATATGACTAACTTATGTCACTAGTCACATATAGATACTAGCTACTCATTAGTACACCAGCTATAGGAGCAAGGGGCACATCAGCGTCAGCACCAGCAAAACTTCTAGCTGAAACTCATAGTTTTTTCTCTAATCCAGGACAATTTAATCAAATTCTAAACAATAGTCTTTTAAAATCAATATATATACTTTAATTCACCGAATAGATATCGAAAATAGTATTTTATAATATCAATATATAAGGCTTTATCAATATCCTTACAATTAGTTGTGATAACGCCATTGCGTGTGGATTTACTGAATGGATGTTAATAGTAGTACTTGGAATTGATTAGTTATTGCATGCTAAGTGCAAGTACCAAGTTTCAGCATCGAGAATGAAAAAAAATCTTTCAACAATTTGGATGTTTCCTAATATCTTTATGATGATTACAAGATACGCTATTTCATAAACATTAATATTATTTTTTCTAAATACTACTACAATACACAGCACTAAGATTGATTATGAGATTTGATATTGTATATGGCTTTGATCTTTCCGAGCTTACTCTCTGCATCCAAACAAAGCTTTGCACTTTCGTATGTGTTTGGATAAAAAATACAAAGTGCAAAGTACTTAGTGCAGAAGAAAATGATTTTGTGAGAATGCGAAGAAATAATTATTACGTAGTTCCATAGATTTGGACATTGTTAGTTATAACATTAAACCAGATTTCAATGATTCATTGAGATGAAAAAATATATTCGATAATAGTCAAGTTCTTCAACCAAATAATAAATTTTAATGTTCATTTTTCTTCTGTTATTTGGAAAGTATACATTTGTATCAACTATTTTGAAGAGAAATTGCATAGAATTCTTGTTGGGTGTAGGAATTTCACTTAAGAAAACTCCTCAACACTTAATTGTCAACCTAGGGATTCGTAAACTTAGAGACGAAGCACAGGAAATTCCATAAGTGGCATGAACTTTTCCTATTTTATATTCGTACTTCTTAATCAAAATCTTGCCGAATCAAATAAAAAGTCTCAAAGGGTAATTAACACCAAAGTAGTTCTACTGTTGGAATGTAAAAGAATGCATCTGTGGAAGAATTAAATAAAGAATCATTCACACTAATTTTGATCAATCATAATTGCTGAATGAAAGCCTATGTTTATCTCCAATAGAGGTACTTGGCAGTTTCAACAAGTGGGCCCTTAAGATAGCCTGCCTTCTAATTATTTTCCTTCACACACGGGTCGTTCCTCCAATACTGCAATTTGCTTGCACTAGTGCAGGCATAGAACTCTGTGTGAAAAGTATAATTTGTACTTTTATTGAAGAATTATGTCTTCATGTATGGGCTCAAAGCTCAAATTATTAAAGCACTCCGTTCCTGTAACAAGACACTGGTTCTTGTACCGGAACGGAGCTTCCTACACCAAGTTATCGATTTCAAGAAAATAAAGAAGTGTGTTAACTACAAAATAAATTTCAAATGTACATAGACTTTGGAAATCACTTGCACACGAAAGGAAATTATTTTAATTAACTGAACCTTGCAAAATGTAAATAAACAACCGAAATAAGAACAAGATTTGAAAACTTAAAGCAAATCAACTTTTGTCAAAGATACTTTTCATGAAATCAGATCCTATTTTAGAAAATAAAGTTCACTATGATAACTTAAATAACTTTCAATCCTTTTCCTAGAAACTGTAAAGTGCAGAAATAAATCAAGACTATGCAACAACATTTTCATACATTTTATGAAGTCATCTTTAATCATTTTAGGAATTTAACTTTCAATATAGGATACACTTCCTTTTGATGTCAACACTGTTTGCAAAAATAAATTAAATTGCGTAAAGGAAAAGAACGAAATTCTTGTTGTAAAATGAACGATGTAAAAATGTAGTATAGAAACCAACATGCACTGGTGTAGGATCAGACTTCTTGCTTGATCCAGGTGAAAGCAATCTTGAAAAGGAAATTGTATAAATAAATGAAATGAAATTAACTTTCACACAAACGGATCCGTTCACACCTTAACAGAGGCTGAAATTCATGTGGAAGAAAAGGAACTTAACTCAAGCCACACTTCTGCAATTAAATAATTTAACACACCTCTCAAGCAACAAAAATAAAAGGGGTAAACGAGATGGGTTGGCTGGGCCCTAGCCAACCAGCTCGTTTCCCTATTAAGAAATGAGACTCTTCAATAGCTAAATCAATGCATCAAATATAAATTTAAACGCGGGATGAATGAAACATGGTGCAACCTTGTTCTATTAATTTAATTCCGCAAATAACATAATAGATCCAAGTCCAGCCCAGAACTTGGGCGACAACAAAATTACAAGCTTTATCACCATAATTTCTATCAACTGTTATCGCTAACCTATTCCTACCTAAGAATTACATTATATATAGTCCTCGGCTCATGGCCATAACAAATCCACACAGTTGTTTCCCAAATCAGGCCTCTCGGTCGAACTGCCTACCAAACAACTTTACAAAATTAAGCCTTTCTGCTATATCAAGATGCAAACAAAATGTTGGCCATGGACCGTATATTCAACATAATATTTGAAAATCCTCCACTTCAATTCGATCTCCAGATATTTAAAACTAATCTGATCGACGTGGCAAGGTGCCCTTGTGCCGTGAATGAACGATTGCGGAGATCTCGGGACAGGTATTTGCTAGCGGAGGTGTAGGAAGATTCTTGCACTAGATCAAGCTACATTACAATTAATACCTTAACCTTATCAAATAAGTATAGGAAGTAAACATAAGTTACAAGACGTTACTAAAGGCACGAAATCTATTAAAAATAATTAATTAAACACCTAATAAATCCTAAACATGAATAATGAAGCATTTTTGGGAATAGGTAACTTTCCTTGGACTAGTGCAAGATAGAAGTGGTTTAAGGAGATGAAATAGAGGTAGAAGGTTGAGGTTTTATGATGGGAAAAGGGTGAAAAGTAGGACATTTTGGGACACCAACATCCTCCCATCCCTAAACTATTTTGTGTCCTCAAACAACCTTTACCTGTTTGCAAAAAAATCTTCAAAATAGAGGCCATCCTCAATCATGCACCTGAATGTTAATTCCTGTTGTTACCACCATTGGCTTCTTTTCTCGAGCATCCTTCAGTTTCCTAGTTAGCTTCTTGAGGTGCTTGTAGCATTTGGAAGCCTAGTACCTCCATACCTTTACTTCATCTTTCTGCTCCTTAACCTCTGCAACCAACTCCACCGTACCCTACTGCTGCCAATTTTTCTCTTTCATCACATGGTTGAGCGCTTCCAATTCATGCATTTTTATTCCAATTCTTCTATCCAAGTGCTGAGGTAGAGGGTAGAGGCTTTTGCGTTTGACTTTCCGAGTGGAGGCACCCTTTCTGCAACGGATTCAAGGAATGTACCATCATCGCCAAAAATGATCTTGGTTGTCCAGTGTCTACATCAAGTCAACAAAAGCTTCTGTGCCAAGAATTTTCATGGCACCGAGGGTTTCAGAATCCTCCATGTCTATTGTATTAGGGGCTTCATTACCCTACGCTTTTAAATTCTCAGGGGCTTCAGTACCCTGTTTCTCCAACTCATCATGGGCTTCAGGCTCCTACTCATAAAAATTGTCGAGGGGGTCTTCATACTGCGCCACCTCATCTTATGGACCCTCTGGAGGGTCCTCACTTGTACTTGGGGTTTCTTTTTTTTGCCTCAGTTTTTTAACAAAGTCTGAGAAAAGGATGTCGTATTCTCTTTCTTCATTCTCTTCACTTACCATAGTGTGGGCTGCCGCGTCTGCAAGGACTGAGAGATTGTGATCTTCAGGGGAAGCTTGAGGTGACTCATCTATAAGAATTGGGGAGCTCGACCAAGAAGAAGCCTTCTTCGTGGTCGAGGTCCTGGTCACCTTCCTTTTTTCCGAGGACAGGGTTCCTTTGTCAACCTTCTCCTCTGCCTGTACTTGTCAACTTTTGTTCTTTGCCTTGGCATGGGTAGGGGTTTCTGCCTTCTGCTTCTTGCTTGGACTCATCCCGGTAGATTTTCCAACACTCTTCCCAACATATTTTCTCGTGCAAAATTCCTTTAAAAATGTTTCCCGAGCTATATCCTTAACCTCCAATTCCTTCTTGACCAAAATCTCAATAAGCCCATGGTGCTAAATTCTATACTCGGCCTGGCTTGCATTCCCATTCTACACTCCTTTTGCCATATTTTCCAAACTTTGGAGCAGATAACGCGGGAAATTAACGTGCTTCTCATACTCAAAATGCAGCAACAGTCAAAAGTGATACACAAATGTAAGGGAATAGCGTCCCTCATGGATCAGGAACTTTTGTAAAATTTAAAGAAGGTCTCGCCACTTACCAAGTAGGGCGCTGTGTGGAATTCTTTTCTTCTAATCGATCTTCATTTTTCTGTCAACCATGAACTGGTGCTACCACTTCTTTTCAATCATTTCCTTCTTAAACCATTATTCCCCTGTATTGGATAGTCCCGTGGCTTGCGCTATGGACTCCTCCGTAACTTCAAACTCTAGGGAGACGACCCTAACTCGGCCATCCTCAAATGTTTTCGTGAACTGCAGGGCCATAGCAACATCATATCCATCAAACTTCTGCAAGAACGGGAGGAATCCCGATTCTTAGAATAGTGCAAGATTGTTTCTATACTTCGTATTCTATTTAATTTCCTTCAAGGATGTTGGCTCACTTATCACGGGTGCCATCCTACTCAAATTATCCTCAATTCCATATCAGAGTCTTAGAATGATTTCACATGGTAAAGAGACAAATATCTATTGAGAATTTTATGACGGAGACCCGACCGTCCATCGCCCGATTAATTTTGTCCATCTAATCACCATTAATCATTACAAACACCCCTTTGAAATGGACGCTGATAGGTACCACTCTCCCATAGGCGAGCGAGAATAATTGGAGGAAGCATAGGCTTTTGTGGCGATGATGTAACGATCAGATGATCGGGTTATGAGGTAGTGGTTATGATGAATGAATAATGGAAATTCTTTTCGGAAGGGGTAATCACAACGTTATATACAATCTGTACTATTCCACATTATATCCATGATTCAATTAAGATGTACTTTGGCATTCATTAAAAAAATTATATTTTCGAACCCAAACACCTTGCACTTTAATAATTTCTTCCTAACTAATAAATGATAACGCAAAGCAATAATAGAAATGGAAATAATATATTTTATGATCTATCATGGTAATTCTTTAGTTGCAGGAAAAATATTTTTTAATAATCATTTCGCATTAAGCACTCCTGTACTGTGTTAAGTAGTTTCTTGCACTGTGTATTTACAGTCAAGTGCGTGGTTGCACCGATCCTGCTTGCACTACTACGTGACTACACTGATTTGCTTGCATCGATTATGCACATACCTATACTAAGGACGTTGAAGAAAGGAGGAACACAAAAATTATGATAAAACTCAGTTCTTTGGCTGGACTGAAATTTTTTTTTGCCTAAATGTACAATAGGTTTTTATTCACCATTTCTTTGGTGTTTCATGAGCATGCCTTTCTGATCTGACTGCATCAGATCCTGCAATGTATCCATGAGGGAGCAAAGAAGTGGGAAAGGGAAAAATAAAATTAGAATGGGAAGGAACATTATAACGGGGATTCCAAGAACAGTACCACCGAGAGGGATAAATGAAAATGGGATTGGGAAAAAATTTCAGGGAGAAAGAGGGATTCACGAAATCAGATGGGATAGATCTTAGAAGAAAAAGGGAAGGTAATCATTATGGGACTGAGAAAAGAAAATAGTGGAAAATTATGAAATGGGAAATAGAAGAAGGGTAGAATTTTACTTGTAAAATCTGCCTGCACTGGTGCTAGAAAAGTAAATGTAGCGGGAATTAAACGTTACTTGAGTAAAAATATCCATGCTAGTTATCCCAAGCTTGAGTAAGGGTTTGGTTCATCGAACCTGCTTCTTCTTAGTGACAGCCAGCATATCTAAAGATCAAGCAACATTCCCTTTTTATTGAAATTTTAATCTCCCTGCCAGCAAGCTGGTTTTCAGGTTGATCCTTCTACAATCATGTCAGTCAATTGATTTTCATAATTACAGGAAAAAGATTTTTTTTTAATTTTTTTTTTTTTTTTGTCATTTTTTTTCATTTAATTTTTATTTATTATTTTTTTAGGAAAAGAAAAGATCATGTCTTCAACAGGTTGGTGTTACTACCTACCATTTCCTTCCCAAATTGTTGTTGGACTTGTTGTGTGAAATCTTTCTTAGCAAGGGGCTAAAAATATACCTTTAATCTATGCTCATTTACCAAGAATACTGAATTTCGTCCATCAATATTTTTGATCTCTACTGCTCCATTCTCGAACACTTTGACCACCTCGTAAGGCCCCATTCAACATGTATGGAATTTCCCTTTGAAATATTTGAATCTAGAATCATAAAGGAGCACCCAATCACCTAGTTGGAACTAGTTCTTCTGAATGGAATTGTCATGCCACCTCTTGTACTATTGTTGGATTAATATGTTCTGTTGAATAGCATCCCTTCGGAATTTATCTAACTCGTTCAACTATAGGAGACGTTTTTTTTGTGCTTTAGAGAGATCAATTCCCAATTGGACTGCAATCCTGAAGGTCTTAACCTGGAATTCTATCGGCAACAGGACTTGTTTTCCATATACCAACTCATATGGTGTGTGTCCTGTGCTTTTCCTCCAAGTGGTTCGATATGCCCACAAGGCTTTCAGAAATATTTTAACCCAATCCTTTCGATGCATATTGACTTTCTTTTTGAGGATGGACTCAATCACCTTATTTGTGGACTCCACCTGACCATTTTCTTGCAGGTGATATGGTGTAGATTTCCTGTGTCAGATCTTGTATTGCTCCATCACACCCTTTACGAGATTAGAAATAAACTGTGGACCATTGTCAAAAAAAAAATTCTCTAGGCACACAAAATCTATTCAAGATTTCAGTAAAAATAAAATCAAAAACAACTTTTTATGTGGCAAAAGAAACAACTTTAGCTTCTACCCATTTTGTAACAAAAGTTGTACAAACCAAAATATGTTTTTTATTTAATGATGTTGGATTTATTGGTCCTGCGAAATCAATGGCCCATTTTTCAAAATTCTCAATCATAACTTGAAGACATAAAGGCATTTCATTGGTTTGATTAGGCTGGCCTACTCGTTGACAGCTATCACACTGCTTGACATATTGTTTGGCATCCTTGAATAAGGATGGCAAAAAATAGCCAGTGTGTAATATTTTATATGTAGTCCGCTTATCAGCGAAGTGACCTCCACAAGGTTCATCATGGGCAGATTTTAGAATATCAAACACTTATTCCTCTCTTACACATCTACGGATAATGAGATCTAGTTGAGTTTAAAAGAGGTCTCCTTGAACCCAAGAATATACAACACTTTTCTGAATAATATTCTTCTTTTCTCGGGCGGATAAGTGAGGTGGTTTTTTTCCAGAGACTAAATAGTTAGTTATGTCAGCGGACCATGGGGAATCTGTTGACACAACAAAAATATGTCTGTCAAGAAAATCATCATCAACAGGAATTACTTCACTAGGATTATTTAATCTCGAAAGATAATATGCTACTACATTGGATTTCCTTGGTCTATCAACAATAGTAATATTGAATTCATGTAATAATAAAAACCACCTACTCACTCTACCGCTAGTTAATGTTTTATTCATCAAATATATTATTGCAGAATGATCACTATGCACAAATACTTCATATCCTATAATGTAGTTCCTGAATTTATTAATTGAAAAAATTATAACTAAAAAATGTTTCTCGGTAACTATGTAATTCAATTCGACAGGTGACAAGTTTTTGCTGATAAAATAGATGGAATAGGATTTTGTGTCTTCCTCTTGTCCTAAAGTTGCACCAATAGCAGTATATGAGGCATCAAAGGAAATATGAAATGGTAGGGGCTAGTTTAGTCCTCTCAAAACTAGTTCCCGTACTCATTTTTCCTTCAATGTCTCAAAGGATTGTTGGCAATTTGTGGACCAAAAAAACTCACTATCCTTTGCTAAAAGTCGGAAAAGGGGGGTAGCTAACCTGGAAAAGTTCTCAATGAATCTCCTATAGTAGCCCGCATGTCCTAGAAAACCTCTCACTTCCCTTTGAGTTTTGGGTGCAGGAAGACTCAAAATAATCTCTATCTTAGCGGGTTCAACCTTGATACCTTTATCAAAAACAAGATGGCCAAGCACCACCCCTTCCTTGCACATTAATATTCATTTATTATTACTCAAGGAAAGATGGGCTCCTTGGCAACGAAGAAGAACTTTTTCTATATTTTTGAGGGCCTCCTGAAATGAATCACCAAACATAGAAAAGTCATCCATATAAATTTCTACACACTCAAGGTCAGCAAAAATAGCCAAGACTACCCTTTGAAAGGTAGTCGGGGCATTACATAGACAAAATAGAAGAAATCGGTAAGCAAATGTACCCCATGGACATGTAAAAGTAGTTTTTTCTTGATCCTCGGTTGTAATTTTAACTAGTTATAACCACTAAAGCCATCTAGAAAATAGAAGTACTTCTTACCTGCGAGGGTATCGAGCACCTAATAGATGAAAGGAAGGGGGAAGTAATATTTTAGATTGGATTTTTTTAATTCTCTGTATTCAATGCAAATGCACCATCTCCCATATTTCTTTGGGACTAATACCAATGGAGAGACCCATTGGCTATCGGAAATGGGATAGATAAAATCAGCATCCAAGAGTTTCTAAGATTATTCCTTTACAACATCTCTTAGAGCCGAATTCATATGCATTTGGGTTTGTTGGATAGGTCAGGCTCCATCCTGAATATAGATATGATGTGTACAGGTTTCAGGAGGGATGCCTTTCATATCTTCATAACCCCATGCAAAGGCATCAAGATGGTTCTGTAACAAGTTCACAAGCTGCTCTTGTTGTGATGAGTCTAGATCTGGACTGATATGCAAGGATTTTCCCGAACTAATATTAACAAGAGTGGTATCAGGCTAAAGAGAAATCAGAGGTGTGATCAGAGACAGTGGTGAGGAAGGATGAGAGTTGTGACTCTCCTCAAAATCTAAACTAAGGATCTGGCTCAATGGCTCAGAATTAGGCATAGTTTCTAGAAAGTTCAAGAAGTCTTGAATCTCACCTTCCTTTGAGGATTCAACATAATGATGTATCAGGGAAATAGACTAAGTCTCCTCGTCACTATTGTAATCTAACCACAAATTGTCTCGAAGGTCCTAAATGGATCTAGCGGTTGGATACAAGGTGACCTTTTTCCAAGAATCTCCATGGAAATATACATGTCACCAGAACGACATCCAATATAGGCATCGACTGTAGCAAGCCATAGTTGTCCCAAGATCAAGGGATTCCCTCCCACTGGATTCTTTGGCTGAAGCACAATGAAGTCCTCGGGATATTCCCAAGAATATAATGAAATGATCACATCATCCAACACCCCTTCTGGCTTGATTTTAGATCTGTCTGCCAATTCAAGCACAGTGGGAGTAGGACGAAGATGGGACAATCCAAGTGATCCATGGTTTTCTTGATCATGAAATTAATGGTTGCCCCGAGATATATAATTATATTTGAGACAAGGATATCACCTATATGAACAAAGACAACAGGGTTTTCGAGATCAATATATTTCTCCTTGGACACACATCTCGTCAGCAACTCTGCTGCTCTACCAACAAATTGAATAGTTTGAGGCTCCAATCTTCTCCTTACAGGATTCCTGAGGCATAGTTCCCTAATGATATTGGTACCGATGGGGATCTCTTTCATATATTGGAGCAAAGGTACCTTTATGAAAAGGTTCCTAATCTCAGAAGAAAACCTAGACTTAGGAATAGGATCATTCCTCTCCACAACTAGCCTCTCTGGAAAGGGAGGTCGGTTGGAAGTGGATGGAAAAGACCTGGAAGGTACGAGGATAGGCTGAATGGTGACACCTCTTGTAGAATGGTTAGGATTTTCCTCCTCCCCTTTCTCCTCGATAATCACCATGGGCTCCTTCTTCTTTTGTGAGGTTACCTTCTTCCCTGATCTCAATTGGAGATCATTGAACTCAACTGGCTTAAACTGGTATCTAAATGATGAAAGCAGGTTCATGGAATGAATCATTTTTACCAATTTGTTATTAGGACTGGGTAGAGGTTGAGCAGGAATTTGAGGAGGTCGAAATGGTGGAGGTAAAGCCAATAGTGGTGTAGGTTGACTCAGCTGAGGTAATGGCGATTGAGGCATTGGGTAAGGTGCATATGTAGGTGGGTATGAATGCATAGGTGACAGATATGAATGGTGTGAATGGTTTGGCCCTCTCCATCCCTTTTTCCAAGATTGAGAGGGCTTTCCATATTGATATTGGTTCCCATGTTTCCAATGCTGAGAGTGACTAGTGTTAGGATAGGAATATGAATGTGCATTATAAAAAAAAAAAATTGGTGGAAGTTCAGGAACCATACCTGCACTTACCTGAGGCCAGTTTCTTCACGCTCCCATATCATACAATAGTTCGGCTTTAGGTTTCCCTCCTTCAATTACATCTTTCAGCCCAGTTATGGAGGGACATTTCTCTGTGGCATGGTTCTCCGCACAGATTGCACACTTTTGTAAACGATGTTTTTTTCTACATTTAGGACAAAAAATGGACAATGACTCTTGTTCTTCTACAAGTTTTTGCTGAAATTCTAAAGAGTATATCTGCTTGCTAACAACATTCATTATCTCAATTTTCATTTTATCCATTTTATTTTCTAGTCCAATAATCATAGTATCAGTAGATTCGATTTTATTATTTCTATTCTGAATTCCTTTACCAGATCTATATTGATTCCTCAAGAATTTCCTGCACAAGTCACAGATTTGATCAAAAGGTTTTTGAGCAATATCCCCTCGTCCTAAAAAATTCAAATTATTGCTAGCATCATCAGTAAGTCCACATAAGAACAAGGTTCTAATGGTACTTAAATCAAATTTGTGCTTTGACCAAGATATACAGGAATCTTTCTAAGTAGTCCTCTAGATTTTCATCATCAGTTTGCACAATAGCAAAGATTTCATCTTGAATGTATCTAGTTTTACAATATTCTTGATATTTCTATAAGAATGCTCTCTTTATCTACTCTCAGGAAGCTATAGTGTTTCCTCCTAATCCCATGAACCACTGTAATGGTGTGTCCTTGAGAGTGGCTAGAAACAACTTTAAATATGGGCTTCAGTTGAATAATCATAAATCCTACACAAAATATCAAACTCAAGTAGAAAAGAGTCTAGGTCTTCATGCACTTTACCGTAAAAATGAGGAAGAGCTGATGGTGGAATATCCTTCATTTGTACAACAGTATTAGGATCCACAATCGGAAAACCAAAAGTGGATTTTTCCTCATTTACATGGTCCGTGAGTCCCTTCTACATGGTCTTCATGATCTTCCATTTTTTTTCTTTCATGCGAACCACTATCAACGGGCTAAGAAGGCGAACTATGGGTTCTAATAGTCTCCTTCTTCCCCTTTATGGGCTGAGTTACACCTGGACTGTTGTTTCCAGAGTCCAAGTAGATTGTTCCAGCGTGATGAGTCTGTGTTTGTTTGGACTTCCTACCTGCAAGAGAAGGCCCAATGTGAGAATTAATTTCGTATTTACGATTATTTCCTTGGCCCTTAGTGGGCTTCGAACCCTTACCTCTTTTAGGAATTCATTTCAAAAATGAAAAAACAAAACATTCAATAAAATGATGCAAAATCAAAAGAATATCTTAGCATCCATAAATTCCTTCAATCAATAAAAACACACTGAAAAATAGAAGAACACTACAGAAAAAATAATAGCAAGCTTACCCCTATTGCAAAAAAAACAAAAAATTCCTACCAATTCAAATTGCCTCCCCGGCAACGGCACCAAAATGTTGGGTGCAGGAATTGCAGTTAAGCAAACTCCTCAACACTTAATTGTCAACCCAGGGGTTTGTAAAATTAGAGACGAAGCACATGCAATTCCAAAAATGGTATGAAATTTTCCTAATTTATATTCCTACTTCTTAATCAAAATCTTGCAGAATCAAATAAAAATTCTCAAAGCAAAATTAACACCAAAGAAATTCTAGTGCTGGAATGTAAAAGAATGCATCTGCGGAAAAATTAAATAAAATAACATTCACACTGCTTTTAATCAATCTTAACTACTGAATGAAATCCTATGTTTATCTCCCGTAGAGGTACTTAGCAGTTTCAACAAGTGGGCCCTTAAGACAGCCTACCTTCTAATGATTTTCCTTCTCACACGGGTCGTTCCTACAATACTGCAATCTGCTTGCACTAGTGCATGCACAAAAATATGTGTGAAAAGAATACTTTTTACTTTTATTGAAGACTTATGTCTTCGTGTAGGGGCTCAAAGCCAAAAGGCTTAGAGTGTTTTGTTCCTGTAACAAGGCACTGGTTCTTGTACCGGAATGGAGCTTCCTACACCAAGTTATCGATTTCGAGAAAATAAAGAAGCGTGTTAACTATAAAATAAATTGAAAATGTACGCAGACTTTGGAAATCACTTGCACATGAAAGGAAATGCTTTTGATTAAGTAAACCTTTCAAAATGTAAATAAACAACTGAAATAAGACCAAGATTTGAAAACTTAAAGAAAATCAACTTCTGTCAAAGATGCTTTGCATGAATTCAGATCCTACTTTAGAAAATAAAGTTCACTATGATAACTTAAATAAATTTCAATCCTTTTCCTAAAAACTGTAAAGTGCAGAAATAAATCAAGACTATGCAACAGAGTTTTCGTACATTTTACAAAGTCATATTTAATCGTTTTAGGAATTTAACTTTCAATATCAGAGACACTTCCTTCTGATGTCAAAATTTTTTGCAAAAACAAATTAAATTGCATAAAGGAAAAGAACGAAATGCTTGCTGTAAAATGAACTATGTAAAAATGCAGTACAGAAACCAATGTGCACTAGTGTAGGATCTGTTAGTGTCGGTATCTTCATCCCTCTGTCAGTGATCAAATTCTCTTGTTGCATTCCATATTAGGTGTCTCACTCAGTCAGCTGCATTCCATTAGGAGCATGGATCATCTGACGGTAGTGGCCTGTTGTAAATTTTCCCTCATGTCCTTTACCTGCTGGCCCAATTCCATTCATCTAGATTATCTGCAAGAGTAATTTTTAGGGTTTCCGCTTTATTAGGTCTAGGGTTTCATCAAAAAGGTCTTCAAAAGGTCCAATAACGATCAGCAGGCGCATGAGGAGGTTGAATAAAGTTCCAGTACCAATCAATTTCATAATCGCATGCTCAAAAATGTATTTTTCCTCAAAAAGGTCTTAAAAAGGTCCAATAATAGTCAGCAGGCGCATGAGGAGATTGTATAAAGTTCCAGTACCAATAAATCTCATAATCGCATGCTCAGAAATGTATTTTTCCTCAAAACCCTATTTTGAGGAAAAACAGAGTATTTTATGTTTTGATGTATAAAATTTGATGTAATTTCAGTTTTTCCCATGTGTAAATAACCTCAATGGCAACCCTGGTCACTTTGCCAGGCTTCAGCAGCTCCATCCCCTACAAGGCAAACAAAAATCAAGTCATTCAGTTCATCAAAGGCACAAATAAAGAAAACTACCCGAAAACAGAGTTGAAAAAGCAAGTTACAAGGCAAACATTATAAAGGCAGGTTTATATGTATATAAACTCATTGGTCATGTTCAAAAAGCTTATTTTCATTCAAAAGAGAAAGATTGAACAAGAGAAAGTCATGTTGGAGATAAGGAGCAAGTTTGAATGAAAATTGGGCAATGTTCAAGGGCACGTCGCATTGGGTGAGAGGCGCGGTGCATACAAGTGGCGCGGCACATTGGGCCGGCCTCCACAGTGTAAAAAATACACTGGGACGACGCATTGAACAGGCACGGCGCGTTGGGTTTGTGGTGCAGCGCATAGAGCTGCAAGCCCAATTTCACCATAAACTTCCCCAAAACTTCCAAATTTTCTCAAATCTGTGGTGTGAAAGTAAGTTAAGATTCCTTCCATTGCTAGTGAAGCGTTTTTCTTAGAATTTATGGTGGTTTAGTGTGTAAAAACTCAAACCCTACCTCCTTCCAAATTTGCTCAAAAACAATTGTCTAGGGCTGCATTTGTGTCTTTGCTACCAAGTCCACTCCATCACTCCCTCATTCTTTCACTCCTTCATTCATTCTTCACTTTCATCCACTCATTCCCTAAATCCCATATTCCAAAAATTCCCTAATTCCCATATCCCTAATCCCACTATCCCAAACCCTACACTCCCTAAACCCTACTCACATCCCTAAAACTCTTACTTCCATCCCTAAACTTTGTTCACACATACATTTTTTCACTCTCTTCCATATACTCTACCCATTTCATTCCTCCACCATATTTTCACACTGTTATCCATAAAACCATCCATGTACAACCACATTTTTGAAAACCAAAGGCAAACAATGGAAAGAGACAGTGATCATGGGTATGTGTTATATTCTTTCCATGACTAGCCTCACGCGAAAAAAAAATTGGTATGCGGTCCCACTCATATGCGGACCCACCCATGTTTTGTGCATGAGTTTGCACATGGTTTTTAGGTATGATGGTTTTCGACCCCTGGTATTTTGTAGATCCAGTCAAGGGAACTATGGCTATGTTCTAATCCAGGGTTAATGGATTGGGGTTTATGTATGCTTCGGCATGTATATATATGTGTTGTAACACTAAAAGGAATATAATGAAAAATCAAGCTGGTCGTCCCGATTTGGGATCCAGGGGAAAATATCTGTGTTTATCTATTTTATGTTTTATGCTCTCGCTATTGTTTATTTTCTGTTATAAGATTCGTGTGTAGATAATTTCTGTTCAGGGTTAAAACCTAAATTTGGTATCAGCGATGTTTCGACTTCAAGGGGACGCCTTTGCTGTTGAGGGTTTTTTGCTCGGGCCTGAGGTAGACCCTGTTCAGTGGGAGATCTACGGGATCGATTCTTGCGGTGAAAGAAGATGGTGAGCGGCGGAAAGATGAGATCTAGAGGCAATGAGTCGGGATTTTGAGTGGAGAGCTCAGAAAGTGGAGGATGCGCTGGTAGATAAGAGTCAATTGGATCGCGGTGATTAGAATTACTAAACCAACGACAATGTAGATGAAGGCGGAAGCGGATCGAAGCTAAGAGCACAATACGGTTTCAATTCTCGAGATTTAGTATTTTTATGAATGTATCTAGGAATCTCCAAATCGAAGAATTGTGGGAAAAACTTGGGACTTTGTACCAATCTAAGTCTCAGTGAATAGGTGTTCTGAAAAAATGCATATACTTGTGAGGATTAAAGGATGGAATTCTCGGTATTGAGCATCGAACGCCTTCAATCTTGTGGTAAGTGTTGTCATCTATTGATATTAAAATCTCGGATAGAAGATAAGTGCATCGGTTGTTGTGTTCTCTATCGGACACGTGGGACGGTGGTTATTTCAATGAGTAAGCAACACAACTACCTTGAATTTTGATGACATTGTCTCAGCCTTGCTGTCGGAGGAAATGAGACGGAGAAATATGGAGGGTCAAAATGGAGATGCCTTATCTGTACGAGGAAGGTCCCAGAATAGAAACAAGAATAATGTTTTGAGTGGGAGATCTAAATCTAGAGGGAGATCTAAATCTCCTGGAAAGTTTGTAAAGGTGTGCTGGAAATGCGGAAAGGAAGGACACTACAAAAAGGAATGCAGATCTAAAGCTCCTGAGAAAGGAAAGGGATCTGATGAAGCTCCTTCTGCAGAGGCAAAAACCACCTCGGATGAAGGTGGGGATGTTTATTTGGCTTCTTCTTCAAATACACATGTAGATCATGAGTCATGGTTGATTGACTCAGGTGCATCCTTTCACTTCACTCCCCATAGGGAGTGGTTCTGCGAGTATGAGAAATATGATGGTGGTGATGTCTTCCTAGGGGATGATAGGGAGGCCAGAATCGTCGGACATGGAAAGGTCAAGCTGAAGCTGCAAGGTGGAAGGATTAGAACACTTCCTGGTGTTATGCATATTCTTGCATTGACTAGAAATCTGATTTCTGTAAGCAAGATGGATGATGCAGGTGTAAAAACAGTGTTCGAGAAAGATGCCTGCAAGATGGTTCGGGGAGCACTGGTATTAATGCGGGGAGTTCGGACTGGAAATCTGTACAAGCTACAAGGTAGCACTATTATTGATGGGTGTAACAGTTCTGTGGTTCCTGAAAGTGGGACGGAAAGTCTAGCTGTCTCTGGAGAAAAGACCATGATATGGCATCAAAGGCTTGGACATATTGGAGAGAAGGGCCTTCGGATACTGCATAGAGATGGTATGGTAGAAGGTATGTCTAATTGTTCTCTGGATTTCGATTTCTGTGAACATTGTGTATATGGGAAGCAGAATCGGGTGAGTTTTCCTTCTGGTGCTAAGAGGGTGAACAAGATATTAGAGCTTGTGCACAGTGATGTGTTTGGACCTGTGTCAGTTCCATCACTGGGAAAGTCTGTGTACTATGTTTCATTCATAGATGACTTCTCAAGGAATACATGGATATATTTCTTGAGGAAGAAATCTGAAGTCTTTGACAAGTTTAAAGAATTTAAGGCTCTGGTGGAAAACCAGACAGAGAAGAAGATAAAGGCATTGAGGACAAATAATGGTGGGGAGTTCTGCAAGAAGGAATTTGAAGAGTTCTGTAAGAAGTGTGGTATAGCACGGCAGAAGACTACTCCATACACACCTCATCAAAATGGAGTTGCAGAAAGAATGAACAGAACACTGATGGAAAAGGCAAGAAGCATGCTCAGTGGTACCGGGTTAGGACAAGAATTCTGGGCAGAGGCAGTGGAGACTGCATGTTACTTAGTTAACAGATCACCTTCATTAGCGTTGGAGGATAAGACTCCACATGAGGTATGGACTGGTAAGAAACCCTTTCTTTCACATCTAAGGGTATTTGGATGTGATGCATATGTATATGTTCCAAAGGAGAAAAGGACCAAGTTGGATAATAAATCTGAAAGGTGCATCTTTATTGGGTATAAGGATGGTTTAAAGGGTTACAAGCTTTGGAACCCACAAACAAGGAAGGTTGTGTACAGCCGAGATGTGGTGTTTAGAGAGGTGAAAGATGTTGTTACACATGAAGTCCTACCAATGGAACCTGAGAAGATAGAGTTTGAGCTAAAGGAGGATGAATCAGACTCTACAACAGAAGAAGACTCAAAAGAGGAAGAGCCACAAACTCCAGCATTGAGAAGATCAGTTCGAGAAAGAAGGCAACCAGAAAGGTATAGTCCATCTGCTTTCTGTTCAGGTTTTGCCTTAACTATAACTGATAATGATCCTAGAACTGTCAGGAAGGCAGTAGATTCAGAAGATGGAAAACTCTGGAAGGAGGCCATGGTTGATGAAATGGCATCCTTGCATAAAAATGAGGCATGGGATTTGGTGGAGTTGTCGGCTGGAAGGAAGCCCATCGGGATCAAATGGGTGTTTAAGAAGAAGATGAATGTAGAAGGCAAGGTGGAGAAACACAAAGCTCGGTTGGTAGCAAAAGGTTATTCCCAGGTGCCAGGAATTGATTTTGGTGATATTTTTTCTCCTATTGCCAAAGTTACTTCTATTAGATTACTTTTGTCTGTTGTTGTTGCATTTGATTTTGAGATAGAAAAGATGGATGTGAAGATAGCATTTCTTCATGGGGATCTAGAAGAGGAGATATACATGAAGCAACCTGAAGGCTTTATGGTGAAGGGTAAGAAAGAACCGGTGTGCAGGTTGAAGAAGTCTCTGTATGGGTTAAAACAGTCACCAAGGATGTGGTATCAGAAATTTGATACCTATATACGGGGACTTGGCTTCACTAGAAGCAAGGAGGATCACTGTGTTTATTTTAAATTAATTGGTGGCCTTGTTATTTATTTAGTCTTGTATATGGATGATATGTTGTTGATTGGAAATGACAAAGAAATTATCCAAGATTTGAAGACCCAGCTGTTCTCCAAATTCGACATGAAGGATCTTGGTGCTGCAAACTATATTTTGGGCATGGAAATTAAGAGAGATCGCGCAAAGAGGAAGCTTTGGTTAAACCAGAGGAAGTATGTCGAGACTATATTGCAGAGATTCAATATGCAGGATAGTAAACCGGTAAATGTTCCTATTCCTATAGGTGCAAATCTGTCTGTTGAACAGTGTCCCAAGACACAAGAAGAAGAGGAGGATATGTCCCGTGTTCCATATGCAAGTGCAGTGGGTAGCCTGATGTATGAAATGGTCTGTACTAGACCATACATTGCACATGCAGTGGGATTATTGAGCATGTTTATGTCAAACCCAGGGAAGGAGCATTGGATAGCAGTGAAACGGGTTTTCAGATATTTACGTGGCACTAGTGATTATGGCTTGTGCTACCAAGGAAGACCAGGATTAGAAAGAATGTTGGACATTCGTGGTTTTGTTGATGCAGAATGGGCTGGAGATCTGGACCAAATAATATCTACAAGTGGGTATGTGTTTAGCCTATTTGGAGGTGCAGTCAGTTGGATGAGTAAAATACAGTCTGTAGTGGTGCTTTCAACTATAGAGGCAGAATACATAGCAGCCACTCATGCAAGCAAGGAATCAGTTTGGTTGTAGAGATTGTGTTCAAGTATGGGGTTGGTACAGCCAACTATAAGGATAGACTGTGATAGCCAAAGTGCAATTTTCTTGGCTAAGAACCCTGCTTATCATTCAAAGACAAAGCACATTGATGTTCAATATCACTTTTTTAGAGATATGGTTGAGGCTGAAAGGGTGTTGCTGGTAAAGGTGGACACTTTGAAGAATGTTGAAGATGCATTGACGAAGTCTGTGAGCACTCAAAAGTTCTCTTGGTGTAGAGAAACAATGGGTGTTGAAGAATTGGCCCAATGACTAATCTCTCCTGTGGCCCCCTGTGGAAAGAAAACAACAAGTGGGAGAATGTTGGGTATGTGTTATATTCTTTCCAAGACTAGCCCCAGGCGTTGTACGTTGCACCGAGCGCAGCAGGGGGGTCACAAGGGGGGCAGTGCCCCGGTGAAATTTTTTTTGGTATGTGGTCCCACTCATATGCGGACCCACCCATGTTTTGTGCATGAGTTTTCACATGGTTTTGGGGTACGATGGTTTTCGGCCCCTTGTATTTTGTAGATCCGGTCAAGGGAACTATGGTTATGTTCTAATCCAGGGTTAATGGATTGGGGTTTATGTATGCTTCGGCATGTATATATATGTGTTGTAACACTAAAAGGAATATAATGAAAAATCAAGTTGGTCATCCCAATTTGGGATCTAGGGGAAAATCTCTGTGTTTATCTGTTTTATGTTTTATGCTCTCGCTATTGTTTATTTTATGTTATAAGATTCGTGTGTAGATAATTTATGTTCAGGGTTAAAACCTAAAATGAGCAAGAGATTGAGCATGACCGTGAATCTTGGCTTGAGAGAACAATATTGCACTTGGGAAAGGATTCTGGAGAAGGCCAATAAAGAGAAAAACATGTTGAGGCACATGGCCAACCATTACTGGGCGAGAAACCATGTGTGCAAAGCAAGAATCAGGAACTTGAAGACCAAATTGAAGAAGGTATCAAAGAGGCGGAAAAATCATGATAGACTTCAGATCTTGGCTGAAGCTTCCTTGGCCCAACACAGCACTTAATGGAGGACACTCGGCCCAAATTTCAAAAAATTTGGGACACTTTTTGCAATTTTGAAATTTTTGGCTTAAAAAACAGGTTTTTCTGCCCGATGCGCCGCGCCACCCGGCGCTCGCTTTTGATGGGGGACTCCTTTTGATGAAAACTAAGAATTTTTGGATTTTTCATGGAAAAATATGCATGCCTACCAATGTCCAAGAAATTTTGACAGGTTTTGGGCTTCCAAAAAGGTCAAAAACACCCCAAAAATGACCTTTCTACCCCTTTTTTGACACACAGGAAGCAGTCTTGGGAGAACTCAGTTTTGGAGGGGAAAATGGAGGCCACATTCAAAAAATCCACTTGTGCTAGAAAGTAGATAGGCAGACCTTTCCAACAAGCCCACTTGGAGCAAATTTTGACACCGGGAAGGCCTCCAAAATCAGTTGCAAACAGGCGCTACGTATAGGGAAATCGGGTGCGGCGCATTGGAGGAATTTTGCTCATTTTTGGTCAAAAACTCTGTTTTTCGCCTAGTTTTTTCACAGTTTGACTTTTTTACTTCTAGTTTTCAAACTCATAATGTAATTTAATGTGACATGATGTATTTTTATGTAATTTTTCTAAATTTTCACTCATAGAGGTAGATTCATCCATCAAAAGGTAGTTCACAACTGAATGAATCAGTTTCCTAGTTTTTAGAGGCAAGTTGTTCCACTGCCTAATTTTTAGTTCTCAGTTTAGATTTTGTTGGAACAGCTCCTAATCTTATGAGCTCGACCCCTAGAGGCTAGGATGAGTTTTTGGTTGCTTATATCTTATGTTTTCTTAGTCATTATCATAGGTTGGACTTTTGGGAATGCTTTGAGCATTATTGTGCATTCATCTCTGCAATTTGGCAAAGGAATAGACCAGGGTTTGCAGCACTCTATGGGATTCATGTGGCATCTTGCTTTGATATTGTGTTTCTCTCTATAAATTTAAGTTTACTTGTGTTTTATGTATGCCATTTTCTCTCTTATTTCTTCTTAACTTAAACAAACAAGGATAAAGGTAGAATCCATTGAAATTGAGTGCTCTACCTAGGGTTTGTTTAGTTATCTATGTTTTCAGCTGTTTGAAGAGGATCCCTGAATTTTTCTTGCCCTCTTCAACTCCTCACCTATCTATAGCTCTCCATTTCATTCAATTTGAAGTGTCAAATCAATTGCCTGCCTTGCCCCATTGAGATCTCTACAAAACTGAGCCTCATTCCCCAGATCCAAAATCTGCCTTTTCATTTGAGCCAAAAAAACATCCTTAAATTCAATCAAACTCTTTTGCACACATACCTAGCCTAAAATCAGTCTTCATATTAAGTCATCTCAAGCCTCACTGATCATTTTTTTGTTTTGTTGAGATTGACAAGGAGAGAACCCTCTCCCGATCTGGTAGGGCTAGCTACCAGGTTAAGCGTGGTTTGATGTTACCCTAGATTCTGCCTTTCTCAGCCTGAGGTAGATTTAGGCCCTAACAGGATCATACTTCCTGCTCGATCCAGGCGAAAGCAATCTTGAAAAGGAAATTATAGAAATAAATTAACTAAATTTAACTTTCACACAAACGAATCCGTTCACACCTTAACAGAAGCTGAAATTCATGTGCAAGAAATGGAACTTAACTCAAGCCACACTTTTGCAATTAAATAATTTAACACACCTCTCAGCAACGAAAATGAAAGGGGTAAATGAGCTAGGTTGGTTGGGCCCTGGCTAACCATCTCGTTTCCCCGTTAAGAAACGAGACTCTTAACAGCTAAATCAACGCATCAAATAGAAATTTAAACGCACGATGAATGAAACATGGCGCATCCTCGTTCTATTAATTCAATTCAGCAAATAACATAATAGATCTGAGTCTAGCCCATAACTTGGGCGACAACAAAATTACAAGATTTATCACCAGAATTGCTATCAACTACTATCGCTAACCTAGTCCTACCTATGGATTACATTATATACAGTCCTCGGCTCATGGCCATAAGAAATCTACACAGTCGTTTCCCAAATCAGGCCTCTCAACCGAACTGCCTACCAAACGACTTTACAAAATTAAGCCTTTCAGCTATATCAAGCTGCGAACAAAACACTGGCCATGGACCGTATCTTTAACATAATATTTGACAATCCTGTGCTTCAGTTTGATCTTCGGATATTTTCAACTAATCTGAGTGGCGTGGTAAGGTGACCTCGTGGCATGAACGAATGATTGTGGGGATATCAGGACATGTATTTGCCGGCAGAGGTGCAAGAGATTCTTGCACTAGATCAAGCTACATTAAAATTAATACCTTAACCTTATCGAATACTTATAGGAAGTAAAAATAAGTTACAAGATGTTACTAAAAGCACGAAATCTATTAAAAATAATTAATTAAACACCTAATAAATCCTAAACATGAATAATGAATCATTTGTGGAAATAGGTAGCTTTCCTTAGACTAGTGCAAGATAGAAGTGGTTTAAGGAGATGAAACAGAGGTAGAAGGTTGGGGTTTTATGATGGGAAAAGGGTGAAAAATAGGACATTTTGGGACACCGACAATTCTGCAAAATGCAAAAATTTTAACAATGAAAGCTTGAGATCTTATTCAACTAGTTGTGCAGAAGAAGTTATGCGCAAGTAGTCATGTGTATACGAAGATGGTTATGCAGAGGGAGTTGTGCATAAGTGATTGTACATATACGAAATAAGTTGTGTGGACATGGTTGTGTGTGTGTAGAGGGGGCTAGTGGGATGAATATTTGACTGGGTTCATCTTATTTCAAATAAATTGTTTTTTCAATTAGTGAATTTTTATAGATTTTTCATTGATGTGCATAAGTACAGAGATTTTTTTGAGTGCGAAGAGTGAGGGTGGGAAAATTCAAAGCTAATATACAATGGCTCATAATCAAATTTTATGCATTTTTTATTATTAAAATATTTCCAATAATATAGCCTTGCACATGTGCTTAATTCTTTAATCACTTCTTTGTTAGAGTCTTAAGCACACTGAGATCTTGATTCTACTACACTATGAAAAGTGTTCACTAACAAATGTTCTTATGCAAATATTTTTTACACATATTGAAATAATATTATTATGTTGTCAACAAATGTTACCAATAATATTGTAGAAATAGTGATATGCCACGTCCACGTGCGACATATGTGAATGCGGAGCTTTATGTTCCTTGTTCCACACACCATCCTTCCACATATATTTGAAACCATTATCTTGTCATTCCAAAGAAATTAAGGCTGAATTTTGACCAAATTGTAACAAGAATTATTTAATGATGTTGAATCTAATGACTATTGTGTGCAGTGGAAGTTGTACAAAGGTGTCTTTATTCCTTTCAGATTACCAAATGACCTAGGTTTTGTTCAAAGGAAGTGCGTGTGGAGAAAAAAATGCACATGTGAATTTCTTTGAATGTGTTATCATCAATAACAATTAGGTTGGTTAGGGAGGTCATTTTGCATTAGGTCTACTGTGTTTATCAAATAAATTCATGAGAATAGATAAAATTTCATGAATTTGTCTATAGTCCTAAAGGTTCAAAGTGTTCCTATGCCATCTCATTAAAGTCTTGTCATAAGAAAAATCCTAAATATCTCATCCATGAGAAAATCTATTCATTACAGTTAATTTGACAAGAATACCAAAGTTTGTAGCGAAATCAGTGTAAAACAGTCATAATTCGCTACAAACTTGCCTAAAAACTTTGTTTTTACAGCAAGAGAGAATTTTAAAGTTTTTCAAGAATTAACTGTCTTCTTGAAGCACATTGGTCAGTTGGGATGGTCAAATAGTATCAATGGAGTCTTTTTTTAGTGATAACACTCATCATAGAGGAAGATTAGGCTGCCAACTCATCATGGTAGACACATCATCAAGCATAACAACACGTCACTTTTTCCACCTCAACATTGGATATCTCACCATCTAAATTCGGGTTTACAAGCTCTTAACTCTAGTTTATCAGTTTTCTAACACCTGAGTATGATTAGTTTGGTTCGATGGAGATGGTACAAGAAGAATTGAAGAAAAAGGTCTTAAAATGATTGTGCAAGATGATGATGTTGAAATATGGTAAGGCAACACATATTTGGACCATATTATATCTAATACCATCATACCATGCATGTAAAATATTTACTAGTGTTTTTGAGGTTAAAATAAGAAGAAATTACAAAAAATCTGCCAAACTAGCTGAGCTCGTAGTGTGCTCCAGGCTTAAGGCTAAGTTTTCGATACGAACTCGATGTAGGTTTCCTTAAGCTAAAATTCCTTCAAAAAATACATGGAAGAGGGTGCTAGAGGCATGTATTTAGCTTATTATACCGAAGGAAGACCCTAAAATAGTTAGAGAAGTCAAAATGGTTGCAGAAATTTCCAAATGGAAAATGCTACGAACTCTCCTGAAATTTCATGTACATGACTATTTTAGCAGTCAACTTCAAGTTTATTTTCTGACCAAAAAAAAAAAAATATTGGAAATTTGAAAGCAGTTTTTCTTTAGCACAAGCCCATATAAAAAAACCTCTCTCATTTTCTGCAACTCCATCATGGTTTGATAATTATACACTCATCTTTGAGGCCTATGTTTTAGAATTTTCACTAACTAGATTTATGAAAAATTTGTAAAATTCGACTTGGAGGAGGTCCAGATCAGCATCCATGTGGCATAATGACACATCAGCACTCCAGTACACTCAGAAAATTAGTTGGGTGTAGTTGATAAGGGTTATTAAATGGATTTTTTGAGTTATTTAATGAAAGAAGAGTCCTTTTTGTATTCAAACTCTGCAAAACAGAAATATCCCTAGGAAGTCTCTAGGTGATTTAATCCTATTTGAAATAGGTCTCTAAGGTGGGAATTCAAAGCTAGCAAGGTGAAAAATCATTTGTATCAGTCCTTACTCTATAAATGAGAGAGTTTTAGAGTTAGAAATAGTTGATTGATGTTTACTACATACTACTATTGTAAAACTTTTCATCAGTAATATACAGTGGCAACTTACTTCTCTTTACCTAAGATTCATTAATATTCTCATGAGTAATTTTATTTTATGTTCTATAATTTTATCTTTAGTATCCTAGTATTTGATTACTTATAATTCATGGCTTACATGCTCTAACTTCCTTCAAACACTTATTCTGTTGTGAATGTTATCTTTTCATCAGAATACATATATGCCTCAGCTTCCATGAGAGGAGTTTCACATGTCATTGAGTTGTTTATACTGACTCCATATGCCCAATGGTAGTAATTTGTCTACATATTTCACCTGCATAAAAACACACTAAAAACCCAATTTCAGAGTTAGCCATCTTTTGAGCTTCATTTAGATAATATCATTCTATATCCTTGAGAGAGCCCTCTCGGGCTGGAAAGGCTAAAATTCAGCTAAAACTAGGTTTGAAATAGTTACTCTAGGTTAACTATTGAAGTAGCCCATTAGCCTCAATTTCGTGATAACATTTTGGTGCATCTGTCGAGAGTATGAATATACATTTTCATGAAACTTTGTGCTCAAACAGAAATAATGAACTCTTGAGGGTAGCACGAGATCAGAAAATTCAAAGGTTGTACTTCTACCTTGGTGACTCCATTCTTGAAGAATTCATAAATTCATAGCTTCATGGTAACACTACTAGGAAATGAGAGACTTAGATACAACTAAAATTTCTTCAAGTTATGGATGTGTGTATTTTTTAAAAATTTATGCGTTTCCAATCATTTTCCTAAGGATGCATATTTTTTAAGGAATGGTCCAAAATTTAATGGAGAATATTTGAGTGTGACCTTGAAGCATATATCAAATTTTCGCGGCTTTACCGAGCTTCTTAGAGTCGTACATGAAGATGTATTCATCATGATTTTATATGATTCGTTCCAAGGAAAGAGTAAAAGCTGGGTGGAAAGGTTACCTGTTAGATCTATTAATTCATTTGTAGATTTTTGGCTTTTGGAAACATGGATGGAAAAAACAGAGCTTGTGGGAAACTCTCTTTTCATTGAAGGTTTTAAGCAATGGAACTATGAGCACACTAATGAGGAAGTGGATGAATTTTTTTCTTCGGCCTTGTATTCTTATTTAAAGTCATTTGAGTGCAAGTCAAAAGATAGGATTCAATTTTTGGATTAATTTGCTAAGAACATTGAGAAAGACATTGAAGTTTTAGAAGATCAAATTCAGTCCTATAGCCTTCATTGTCAAGATTAGTCTTTTGAAAGCTTTTTCATGCCAAAATAGAAAGAGAAGGTGGTGCTACCTTTTTCTTTTGAGATTGATGAGGAATGTGTTATTTTTTAAAATCTTATGTTGTTAAAGAAAGCATATATGAGTTTTCCAAAACTACAGAATGTCTTGAGAATCACCAAACAAACTATGTCTTCTATGATCCCATAGTTGACTACATGGAAGAGTTCTACAATTCAACTTTTAAATTATGTTTTCACTGTGAAAATAAGACACATTTTTTGTTGCCTTTGTAATTACAGTATCCAGTGCACATTTGGTTTAGGCACAGTCAAAGAGTTCAGGTATCAGATCAGCTCATTGACTGGATTTATTGGAGGTTTCATGTCGCTTGAATCTAGCATGAAGATTGCAACAGATTAGAGTATATTTTTACAGAAATAAGCTGTCTAAATCAATATTTCAGTTCTCAGCATGGTTAGTTCTAGTATCCTGTTTTTAGTTTGCATAAGTGGTTTGGTTTCAAAATAAAGATAAGTTTGCAGGTTTGGGATCAGCCCAATGGATAAGGCACTAGATCTACAGGTTATTTGATGTACCTCAGGGGCACATCATCCCAAGTGGAGCCATTTTTATCATCAATAACAATTAGGTTGGTTAGGGAGGTCATTTTGCATTAGGTCTAGTGTGTTTATCAAATAGATTCATGAGAATAGATAAATTTCATGAATTTGTCTATAGTCCTAAAGGTTAAAAGTGTTCCTATGCCATGTCATTAAATTATTTTCATAAGAAAAATCCAAAATATCTCATGCATGAGCAAATCTATTCATTACAGTGAATTTGACAAGAATACCAAAGTTCATAGCGAAATCAATGTAAAACAGTCAAAGTTCGCTACGAACTTGCCTAAAAACTATGTTTTTGCAGCGAGAGAGAATTTAAAGTTATTCAAGCATTAAATGTCTTCCTGAATCACAACAGTCAGCTCGTATGGTCAAAGAGTATCAATGGAGTCTTTGGTTAGTGAGAAAACTCATCATAGAGGGAGATTAGGCTACCAACTCATCATGGTAGACACATCATCAAGCATAAAAACACATCAATTTTTCCACCTCACCATTCGATAGATCACCATATAAATTAAGGTTTGCAAGGTCTTAACTCTAGTGTATCAATTGGCTAACACCTCAACATGATTAGTTTGGTTCGATGGAGATGGTACAAGAAGAATTGGAGAAAAGGGTCTTAAAATGATTATGCAAGATGATGATGTTTAAATATGGTAAGGCAACACATATTTGGACCATATTATGTCTAATACTATCATACCAGGCATGTACAATATTTACTAGTGTTTTTGAGTTTAAAAGAAGAAGAAAGTACAAAAAATCTTCCCAACTAGGTGAGTTCATAGCGTGCTCTAGGCTTGAGGCTGAGTTTTCGCTACGAACTCGTTGTAGGTTTCCTTAAGCTAAAAATACTTCAAAAGATACATGGTAGAGGGTGATATAGGCATGTATTTATCTTATTAGACCCAAGTAATACCCTCCAAAATTCAAAGAATTCAAAATGGTTGCAGAAATTTCCAAATGAAAACGCTACGAACTCTCCTAAAATTTATTGTACAAGATTGTTTTAGCATTCAAATTCAAGTTTAGTTTATCACCAAATGAAAAATCATTTTGGAAATATGAAATACTTTTTTCCTCATCACAAGCCCATCTAAAAAAACCTCTCTCAGTTTCTTCAAATCCATCATGGTTTGGAAATTATGCACTCATATTTGAGGCCTATTTTCAGAATTTTCACTAACGAGATTTATGAAAAAATTGTAAAATTCAACTTGGAGGAGGTACAGATCAGCATCCACATGGCATAATGACACATCAACACTCCATTACACTCATAAAATTAGTTGGTTGCAGTTGATAAGGGTTATTAAATAGATATTTTGAGTTATTTAATGAAAAAAGAGTCCTTTTTGTATTCAAACTCTGCAAAACAGAAATATCCCTAGGAAGTCTCCAAGTGATTTAATCCTATTTGAAATAGGTCTCTAAGGTGGGAATTCGAAGCTAGAGAGGTGGAAAATCATTTGTATGAGTCATCACTCTATAAATAAGAGATTTTTTTTGTTAGAAATGGTTGATTGATGTTTACTACAAACTACCATTGTAAAAAATTTCATCATTAATATACAGTGGCAACTTACTTCTTTTTACATGAGATTCATTGAGATTCTCATGAGTATTTGTCTTTTATTTTCTGCAATTTATCTTCAGTATCCTATTGTTTGATTACTTAAAATTCATGGCTTACATGCTCTAACTTCCTTCAAACACTTAGTCTATTGTGAAATTTATCTTTTCATCAGAATATATATATGCCTCAACTTCCATGAGAGGAGTTTCACATGTCATTGAGTTGTTTATATTGACTCTATATGCCCAGTGGTAGTAATTTGTCCACATATTTCACCTGCATAAAAACACACTTAAAACCTAATTTCATAGTTAGCCATCTGTTGAGCTTCATTTAGATAATATCATTCTATATCCTTGAGAGATCCCTCTCAGGCTGGAAAGGCTAGTTTTCAGCTAAAAGTAAGTATGAAATAGTTACTCTAGGTTGATTGTTGAAGCAGCCCATCATTATTCAATTTAGTAATAACATAATGTGTCCACCGAAGCACGTTATTGAATACGTAAGTAGCTATTCAGAGATGGTTGTACATATCAAACAAAAAATTCATGTGTGGCAGCGCTTTGACTGCACCCAAAGCTTTGTCCAGTATTTATCAAAATAATAAATATAAACTCTATTTTTGAATTATTATTTAGTAACGTATTTTGCAAGCATTGCTTCCTCCTCACAACATCTAGGACCCACATCAATTAATAACAGTTTCAAATGTCAATGACTGACTATTGTGTGAAGGAAGTTGTATGCCAGTCTTTAACAACATGCTTTAGTGTCAATAAAACAATTAATTAAGGGCCTTTACAAGATTAAATGTAAATTGTTTTGACATTTTTCTGGTTGATCAATCTTGCATATTATGCACCTTTTCTTCTGAGCTATTCGTAGTATTATCCATTTTTATTTATCTGTTTATTAGTTAGAGATAACTGGCACTATGCATAGAATATTACCAGAGCCATGGAATCATTTTTTTTTAATTTTAAGGGATCATGTCTATACGGGATATTTTTTTACTGTTGTATTGAATACCTGTACAATAATGCAATTGAACAAAATGAACTCGTATTTATTTTATTTCGTACATCATTACTATTCAGTACACGCATATTGACAACATTAAGGAAATAAGTGTTACCAAAGTAAGAAAGGAAATATTTTTTGAATTTTGAGATTTATTTTACCAGTTATCCTTAATGTTCACTTTGAAATTTTAAATTGCTATTTATTGAAAATTTTAAACGTATTAATAAATCTATAAATCAAATCTAAATCTAGAAACACAAACAATTGTAATAGAAACTACTTTCCTAGGCTCGCATCTAGGCGGATTCAGCGTTATTCAATAGTTCATTTTTTCAATTTCTCAGGTTCTTTCACAATTTTCTCTACAATGTATTTCTTCTTCTCTGCAACTATTTAGGGATTTGTATTTTCTCATTTCACACTTTTTGAACACAAGAACTCTAGCAAAAGTTTCAACACGTGCACTAGTCATTGCATCTTATCAA
Organism: Pinus albicaulis; assembly: GCA_034641835.2. Taxonomy (NCBI): domain Eukaryota; kingdom Viridiplantae; phylum Streptophyta; class Pinopsida; order Pinales; family Pinaceae; genus Pinus; species Pinus albicaulis. Next base: position 1,321,898,707 of record CM076572.1, read on the forward strand.
ATCTGTCACATGCAACACACATTTCATTTTATCAAATCACAATTACTTTCTCTTTTGCCTCTAGTATTTTCACTTTCTTTTCCTTAACAACCTAAATTGCATTTGAACAAAGAACAAATGCAATTTTTTCATGTCATAATGTACATGAAAATAGTGTTTCTAAATATTTGTCTAATTCAAAATATGTTTACATACCACATAGTTTATTAAATTTGTAGAAAATCAAGTATCAAATATAAACAATCGATGCCCAAAGTGTAGTTGAAGCAAGACAAAAACAAAAATCCCTAAATCCTATATAACAAATTTCACCTTCCACGCTAGTTATTAGTGCAACACCATCCGCGAGTCTAGGAAAGAATAATTCTTGGTTCTGGAAAGATGGTTATTGGTGACTCAACAAGTCGTTTAGATAATCAAGATAAATTTCGCAAATTATTTCTAGACCAAACACATATAGTTAAAACAACCAAGTCCAAAAATGTTGTAAATAGAGAAATAATTCAACATGTTATAGATGTGGAAAGTGATAGCAATGTACCACCTAACTGGGTTGCTACTTGTTTAGCAGAGAATCAAAGGATAATGGAGAAAATTGCAGAAGAGAACATTATTTTCGATGAACATCCTGTGACATTGAAAAATGCAAAATATGACAAAATCCACAAAAAAATGAAAATTTAAAAGGTAAAAGTTGAAAATAAAAATATTATTCATCAAGAACACATGGGTATTGATATGTCTGGATTGACATGATGGGGCTCATGGTATTTCATCAATCTACTAATGATGCAATTACTCGGAATGTTATCAACGTGCTTGCTGAAAATCACATGCTGAAAGGAAATTAAAAGAACTATAAGACATTGCAAATCCAGTTCATGTGTTAATGACTCCACTCGCAATACGGTCACCTTCATTTTCAAGTTTTTCTATTGCAACACCGAAAACATTTAACAAGGTTGTGAATCTACTTAATGCAATGAAGGAAAATATCCTCGACAACATATGCCAAATATTAGAAATTATTGATGATGCATGGCAAGAAGTTTTTGATTTAGCATAGTTGTAAGAGAAAATGGTGATATTTATGAACTTGGTTAATAATAATCTTGAAGAAGACAGAAAATTCATTAACAATGAATTATTTACTTTTATGCGGAGGCTATAACTACTCTCTAATTTCGAATAAAAACCAACTACTAATAGATACTGAACGAGTGAAGCAATTGGAAGTTGGATAGGCAGAGAGGATCAGTACACTTGAGGATATCAATTTTTCATGTTGTTACCTAAGAAATAGGAGAGATGATTCCTATCTCACGTTAATGGATATTATAAACTTCTTAGACATTCCACGCATGTTGTCATATTCTAAGTTAATTTCAAATGACATGTTACAAACTAAATTGGAGTAGAAAAAATAGAAAATGATAGTGAATTTTGATAGCATCACTAATTTTACTATAGAAAACATTGAAACATAGCTATTTAATTTTTCCAAGGTCAATAATCAAAACGCTAACTTGGTTTTCGAGGTGCAAGAAGAAACTAGGGAAATTGAAAATTGGATTTTCACTAAAAACGTGAAAATGGAAGTTACAGTTTCCCCCGGCAAGGACTAATTAAAAATACATTGGATGTGTTTCTTGAACGAGACATGGACTTGTAATACATATTAGAGAAGCATAGTCACGAGAAACGATTTTGCATCGTGTGAGTATTTTCAAATTGTTCAACATCTGATTTTTATGTTAGCTAATATAATAGAATTTAGCTTTGTTGATTATGTTATGTTGATCTTTGTTGATTTCTATATAAAAATTGTTCTTTTTTGTTGCAGATTCCTTTCAAGGAAGCAGAACCCCAATTCCCTCTACAACAAATGCATTTATTTTACTTTTCTTTGCACAATTCTGATTATGTTCTGTTAGACTCCTATACCAATAGGTGCCATATTTCATGATTGACTTGATAAGCTATGTAATATGTTCATACCTTTTCTTGTTGCAAAGGTTTTCCATATTCTTAAAAAATAAAAAAAAAATTAAAAATGTAAAGAGGGTATACCCTAAAAGAAAAACCAAAGGGTGAAAAGAATAAAAATTGGCCAAAAAAGTGAAAGAAATGAACCCCACCAAAATAAAGGCCAAGGAAAGTGTGCAGGTCTAAATTCCACTACTTTTTGCTCTAATGTAATAAAAAAATTGTGTGCAACTTGTATTCTATGCCACAATTTATGAACAATCAAACAATTTAAGCTTGGCTAGTTCATCTATCAATTTCATGTTTTAGAGATAGAGAATAAAATCTGACCAAACTGTTTAATCTTGGCAGATAATTAGATAGGTAGAGTGAATAAAAGGAGCTCAACAGTTTAATTTGAGCCCTTGGATGTAATAAGGTTAGAATTAGATAGATTTTCATATGTAAAAGAAAAAAAGTGTGATAAGGGTTTGCCAGTCTAAGTGCACCCTAATAAAGAAGTAAAAATGGTAGGGTAAAGTAGGTAGGGTAGGTAGATAATGTTGTAGAATTACATGTGATGAATGATGGCTTTAGATGTGTTAAATATTTTACTTTCATCACAAGTGCAAAGGCAGACAATACAGTGAAGAATTTCAAGCAAAGAAAAGTCAAATTATTAACTTCCCTTCACATTTTTCTCTAAAAATTTCACTAATTTCCCCTAAGTACTAGGCATTTGAAAATTAAAGGGGCTCAAGGCATTTCCTTGACTTTTGGAGCGACCGGACCCTCGGCCCAATAATTGGAAAAGCCTAAGTACTTAAAATCATTTATCATAACATTCATTCACCTCTAAAAAATCTTTTCCTAAGTAAAATCCCATTTTACTTAGGAAAAATCATGTAATATTTCACATAAAAACCCTCCTCATAAAAAGCATAAGTTAAAAACATTAACCTAATGTTTACACTTAGCGCTTCTTTCATTTTTTCATATTAACTTCTAATTTTATTATTTAAATCCTTGTAAATTCCCCTTTTACCGTATTATTTTAATAATAATAATATCCCGCCCCTTTGGTTGAAAAATAACCATATTAATGTATTAATCATGATTAATCAGTAAAATATTTGATTAATCGTGAGCGCATTTCTCCGCCATATCAATAAGAGTTAATTAATCCTCATGATTAATTAATAACTTGAATCCGCTAATCAAATCACCCCCGATGCGATTAATTCAAAATAAATTACATTGGGCCTGCTCGTTATCTTTCTGTCATCTCGTAACCCCGACCACCATTCGATCAACATATCTCAGATCTACAGTTGATATCAATATCGCTAGCCATCCTCGTCCGAACGATAACGCGCGATGGCCAAGCGGTTTTTTGGACCGTACAAAGCCACGCGTCGTTTATCATATGGAATCGCTGCCCATCCGCCCAAAACCGCCTTGTCCCAAAAGCGGTGCGATCGCGTACCGCTTACCACCTCCCACTAACGACAAAACTTCACATCGTCAAGTCAGCACCACCTGAAGCCTCTGTTAACCAATTCAAGCATGGTTTACCTCCCAAAAATCATTCTAGATTCACTCCACAGACCTCTCAACATCAAATGAAACCTTTTCGACCTCCCGTGCAAACCAATGTTTTCTTAACAATTTGTTTTGTTTTACAGGTGATCAGAAGACCACATCCTTGGATAAACAGTCTTAATACTAGTCATAAGACTTGTTTACTCCAAGAGTGTTATCCAATCTATTCAAATAGAGATGGAAGATAAAACATACAGTTGAAAGACAAGCAAAGGAAACAGGATATTAAATGATTTACTGTTGAAACAGACAGTAAAAACCTAAACTACACATTTAAGGTAAAAGGACACAGTAAAGAACAGTCAAAGTGTATCAGGTAAAAGTCAGAGTGAAAGTTAAAATGAAGTTACAGAGCAGTCAAAGGTAAACAGTAATAGTAATTACAGAGGTAGAAAAATGGTAAAAAGAAATGAAAATACTTTCACCAACATTTAATTTTGTTTAAAATGAAAGTAAAACAGTCAAAAGAACAAAAAAGTGAAAAGATGAAAAACACAACAAGAAGGAACATTTTTGCAGAAATTGCATGTTTTAGTCATTGTTTTGTATAAACTATTGTGATCAATCCAAGATTAATTTTGCAAAACTGAAGGAGGTTTATGTTCTTAATAGGACCATATACAAAAACCTCTCTCACTTTGCGAACAGCTATTATGGTTTTGGAAATATTAAACAATGTTGGAAAGCACTTTTTGCAGAAAATTTCAGTTAAGTCATCATTTTGCAGAGAATATTGTGGCCAATTAGAAATACATCATACAAAACTGAAGGATTTTTTTGTTCCTAATAGACCTATCTACAAAAACCTATCTCACGTTTTGCACAGTCATTTCAGAATCAGAGATACATGCACATCTTTAAAGGTTATTTTTCAGATTCTGTAAAACTCTGTTTTACACATATTTTTGCAGAGCCTATTGTGCATAGCTGGAGAGGAATTTTAGGAAACTGAAAGAGGTTTATCTCACCAACATATTAATCCACAATAACCTCTTTCATTTTTTACATATCTATTACGGATTGAGAAATACAAAGATATCATTGGACCCCAAGTTTGCAGAATTGTTGGAGCAGAATGCACAAAGAAAGGAAGCAGTTAGTGACTTGGATGCCTCATCATCAACTAAGAGTTGGATCAAATTTGAATTATCTTCTTTGTCATCACCTATCCATAAAAAATAGTGCCAAATAGATGCATTAGTTTGAGTTTCCTTTACTTAAGTTCTATTTATGTAAAATAGTTGGAGAGATTTGTGAACTAATCTTGATATTTTTTCAAGATATTTTAGTTTAAATTTGTATAAATGCTTATCTTGGAAATATATTGCCTTTTTAGGGTGGGTCTTGAAGCCTCTTGTATTGTTATGACTATTTTAAGAATAAAGTGCTTTTGGAGAAATTTTTTGTGGCTTGTTGGATGATGAATTGATGCGAAAGACTTTTTACAGGATTCATGTGTCAGACTACGAATCAATAAGTCATCTTTCTCTTGTGTTTTAAAGTCTTTATATTTGTTTATTATATCACTGTACTACATTTACAGACCAATTAACTTGAAAAAAGTAAATAGAAAGTAGCAAAACAATCTGATTTTAATCATTTAATATTCTAAATATTTTTTTCCTCTAAAAAATTTCAATTTTAAATAGTGAATTCTTAATTGCTCATGTTTTTATAGTTTAATTATTTTGATTATTTAATAAAGAATACTTAACTGCTCTTTGTTAATAATCACTCAATTTTTCCTCTTATAAATGTGTTGAAAGATTCTTAATTTCCTTTCATCCATTTTAAATCCATTCCATTCACTTTAGATCTAAAATTGTTCTCTGTTTGATTATCTTGCCCTGTGAAACCATCTTTTGTCTAGAAACTTAATCCAATGAAGCCATCTTTTTGACTCCATAGCCCAATGGCCTGAACTACTCAATCTTGCCCTCAGCTATCGAATTCCACCACCCAAATTCAAACAAAACCCTTGCACTTTATAACTAGCCTAATATCTTCTAAAACAAAGCTATATTCTACAGAGAGAGACCTCTCTGGGTACAGATTGGCTAGATTCTGTATCTAAAAGATTGGTTTGTGGTTACCTCGGACCCCTTTCCTCTTCCAACAACTTCAAGGAAAATTTGAGTGATAACATGTTCAACAATTTTGTATTTAATACTATGTTTTGAATATGATCTCGTACATATCTGAGATATGACCACGGTCATTGAAATTTTATACTGAATACAATTCTTATTGAATCTGATTCTATAAATTTCTAAAAATAGTATTTCAACTTTTCTATTATATTTAGTGTTGGGTTGTTTCTTTAAACAAAATTGAACATTTGACAATGGTTTTGCATGTTATACATATATCTCTTAATAATTGAATATTGGCACAATGTCTTCATACCTGCACAAATTTTATTCCGCGGAATAATTAATTAATATGTTTCTGACACACCCTTTCTTCCTATAGTGAAATAAATCTTGGTATTACAATTCCAATTATGTTGAGCTTCGTTTGATAATTGTGCATTATTTAGTTCCTTGTACAAATCTCTCATTGTGCAAAGGTTACAATGAAAATCTCCATTGTGCAAAGCAAGTTTCTTCCACACATTGAAATCTCTAAACATGGAATATCGTATGGCCACGGTCATTGACATTTTATTATGAATACAATTCTTATTGAATATGATTCTGTAGCAATGTTATGATACGGTTTTCTATAAATTTCCAAAAATATGCTTTCAAAGTTTCTATTATATTCATTGTCGTGTTGCTTCTTTAAAAAAAATTGAACATTTGACAGTGGTTTTGCATTTTAGACATAATCTCTTAATAACATAATACTATCACAATGTCTTCAAACCTGCACAGATTTCATTCCACAGAATCATTAATTAATTACGTTTCTGACACATCCTTTATGCCTATTGTGAAATAACTCTTAGTATTACAATTTTGATCATGTTGATCTTCATTTGTTAACTCTGCATTTTTTAGTTCCTTGTACAGAGATCTCATTATGAAAAGGTTACAATGAAAATTTTCATTGTGTAAAGCAAGTTCTTCCACACAGTGAAAGCTCTACACAAGGAATACCGTATGGCCATGGTCATTGACAGTTTATTATGAATACAATTCTTACTGTATCTGATTTTGTATCAATGTTATGATATTGTTTTCTATAAATTTCCAAAAATATTCTTTCAACTTTTTTGTTATATTTAGTGTTGTATTTTTTCTTTAAACAAAATTGAACATTTGACAACGGTTTTGTGTCTTAGATATATATCTTCAATGCTAGAATAGTTTCACAATATCTTCAGACCTACACAGATTTCATTTCGTGGAATAATTAATTAATTATGTTTCCAACACACCCTTTCTACCTATAATAAAATAATTATCGGTATTACAGTTATGATCTTATTGAGCTTCATTTGTTAGTTTTGTGTTATTTTGTTCCTTATACAGAGCTCTCATTATGCAGAGGTTACAATGAAAAGTATCATTGTGTAGAGAAAGTTTCTTCCGCACAACGAAATCTCTACATAAGGAATACCATGTGGCCACACTCATTGACATTTTATTCTGAATACTATTCTTACTGAATCTGATTTTGTATCAATTTTATGATAGTGTTTTCTATAAATTTCCAAAAATATTCTTTCAAATTTTCTATTATATTCATTGTTGTGTTGTTTCTTTAAACGAAATTGAACATTTGACAACGGTTTTGCATCTTATACATATATCTCTTAATAATATAATACTAGCACAATGTCTTCATACTTTCATAGATTTCATTCCACAAAATAATTAATTAAGTATCTTTCTGATACACCCTTTCTTCCTATAGCGAAATAACTCTCGGTATTACAATCATGGAAAATTTTAGGGGCTAATATTCGTAAGTGGGCTAATTTTCCATGAGTTTTCCAAAAAAAATATTCGAAGATTTCCATTTTTTCTAAAAATGATTCGTCCAAATTTTACAATATAAAATTATTCTACCTTAAAAATTGCCAACATTATATAGAGAACATATATATAATAATTATATATTTGAATAATTTTACAAATATATCAATAAAATTTTTATAGTTTGCATATTAGGGACTAGTGATATTTTCCAATGTTTTTAAATTTCAAGATAATTTTCCATCCTTAAAATTTTCCTTGATTACAATTATGATCATGTTGAGCTTCATTTTCTAATTATTTATTATTTTGTTCCTTATACAAATCTCTCATTGTGAAAATGTTACAATGAAAATTTTCGTTGTGCAGTTCAAGTTTCTTCCACACATTGAAATATCTACACAAGGAATACAATACTTAAAAAACTATAAACCCAAAAGTCATAGATATAAATTAAATTAAATTAGTTTTGATCTTGTTGAGAAAAAATGTTTTTAATGCCTATGCCTTGAATCTAAACAGTCTTTGAACTATTCATTATTTACAAATTAGACTATAGGAACTATTTTCCATTCAAAACTATTTAACTGTATCAATTTTATGATAACATTTTTTTATTTGTTTTCAAACACATGCTTTGAAACTTTGTTTTATATCTCATACTGTGTTATTTATTAAAATAAAAATTAACATTAAACAATAGTTTTGGATCTGAGACATAGTTCTCTTATGGATATAATTACCAACTGCAATTCATCTGAGTTAAGATTTGATTCTATCATTACAATAAATTGATAAGCAAAGACATTACGGTTTAGTTCCTTGTACATAGCAATCATTATCCAAAGGTTACAATGAAAATTTTTATTGTAACAATATAAACTATGAAACGAGAACTATAAATTCAAAACAAAAACTCTAGCAAAAAATCCCAAAAAAACATGAAAAAATAACTTGAAAACGAAAAATGTTGATGTTGGAATAACAATTATTATTATTATTATATGGGTAAATTTTCAGCATGTTTTAAAAATGGTGGTGAAACCCAATTATTTTTGTGCAAAAAACACCCTAAAAACAAAAAGTGTTGATGTTGGAATACCTTCTTTTTTTTCAAGAATATTTTCAACATTTTGAAAAAATGACGTAAAAGAGAAAATATCATAACTCCAAAAAACCTTAAAATTTCAAAAGAAAAATAAAAAAAAAAGAATTACAAATAAAAATTAAAACAATGAAAAAAAACAAAATTTAAAAATAATAATAATAAGTAAATAAAAATATATATTAGAAAAAAAATCATAAAATTAAAAAATACAAAAAAATCAAATATATAAAAAGACAAAAAAAACACAAACATAAAATATTTTAAAAAAAAAACCAAAATTAACCTATAAAATATAAAAACTATATATAAAATATAAAATTAACCAAAAATTATACATATAATATATAAAATTAACCAAAAATTATATATATATATTCAAAAAACATAATTCAAGAAACAAAAAAATTAAAAACAAATAATAATACTTTATTAAAAAATAAAATAACAAACAAAAAGAAAACATCGAAATAAATCATTAAATAATACATTAAAAAATCGTTTGAAAAAATCAATAAAAAAAAAATTCAAAATTCAAAAACATAAAGAAATAATAATAAAAAATTCAAAAAAATAAAAATAAAAAAACATTAAACAACTTAAAAATAAAAGCACATTTAACAAAAATATATATAGAAAATAGTTAAATAAATTATTTAAAATAAAAAAAAAAACATTTAAAAAAAACTCAAAAATTAAAAATAATAATAATAATAATAATAAAACAAAAAAAATTAAAAATAAGAATTCATTAAAAAAAAAAAACATAAAACCAATTAAAATTTAAAAAACAAATTATAAAAATTATAAAAATAAAAAATAAAAAATTAATTCAGCCCCTCGGGCCCCTCGGCGGGGCTCAATCAAATTCTCAGAATCCAGTTGAGCTTGCCCAAGAGCCCGAGGGGCCAAATTTTTTTATTACTATTTTTTTTCGTCCTAAGATATTTGGTTTTTAAGGGTATTCCAATTTTTTGTTTTTTTTTTTACTTTGTAATGTTTTTTTTATAATGAAATTTTTAATTTGTTTTCCAAAGCTAAAAAAAATAACAAAATTAATATCTTGAGGTTATGATTTCTTTTATATTTTTTAAAACTCGACAAAAATTATACATTTTGAATATAGATATAAATAAATAAAAATATGTATTTTAGTACCTTTTAACTAAAAATAACACGTTAAATAAAATAAAATTATGGAAAATTTGAAAAAAAAAATTTTAAAAATAAGAAATTTTATGAATTTTTTTATAAAAAAATGAGGACATTCAAAAAAATAAAAATTCAAAAGAATGATCCACATAGAATTTTAAATAATTAAAAAAAAATTAATTAAACATACAATTTATAAAAATAATAAAAATCATAAACATTATATATATATATATATATATATATATATATAACATTAAAACTTAAAGAACAATTAAAAAATAATAATAATAAATCATTGAAAAAAATTAAATTTAAACAATGAAAAACAATAAAAATGAGAAAAAAGAAATAAAATTTAAAAACTTATAATAAAAAAATTAAAAAACATATAAAAAAAGAAATATATATATATATATATATATATATATATATATATTTAAAAAAAATATGTTCAGCCCCTCAAGCCACCCGACAGACTGAAGGAAATTCTCATAATCACCTTCTGCTAAAGGCAATTCTAAGAATTGCTTTCAGCTGAAGGCATTTCTCAGAATTGCCTCCACCCGACGGTGATTCTGGGAATTGCCTTCAGCTTAAGGTGATTCTCAGAATCCCCTTCAGTTGGAGGTGATTCTAAGAATCACCTCCAAGTGGAATCCCCGAGCCCAGGGTGGAGGCCCCTTCGGCCACCCGGCGGGCTGAAGGAGATTCTTCGAATCGCCTCCAACCTACGAAAAATCGTCTCCTCCCGGCGGAGATTCTGAGAATCCCCTCTAGCTGAAGGCAATTCTCAAAATTGTCTCCGGGTAGAGGCGATTCTCAGAATCTCTGTCGGGTGGAGGCGATTCTGAGAATTGCCTTCAGCCCGTCGGGTGGCCCAAGGGGCCTTCGCCCTGGGCTTGGCGATTCTCAGCCCAGGGCAGAGGCCACTCAGGCCACCCGACGCCCAAGGGGCCTCCACCCTATGCTGGCAATTCTCAGCTCAGGGCGGAGGCCCGTCAGGCCATACGACTAACTGAAGGCGATTATGAGAATCGCCTTTAGCCCGTCGGGTGGCCCGAGGGGCCTTCGCCCTCGGCTGGAAAAGCTATGCAGCTCTGCCATCCCATGGTGGAGGCCCCTCAGGCCACTTGACAGCTGAAAGCCAATTCTAAGAATTGGATTTCAACTAGTCGGGTGGCCCGAGGGACCTCCACCCTGGGTTGGTGGGCTGAAAGTTGATTCCAAGAATTGGGTTTCATCCTGATAGGCCTCCGCCCTGGGCTAGAGAAGCTGTGCCTCCGCCCTGGACTAGCATAGCTCTACAACTTCATCAGCCCAGGGTGGAGGCCCCTCGATCAGCCTGCACAGTGGCCTTAAGGGCCGAACTATTTTTTTTTAATTATATATGTGTGTGTGTGTGTGTGTGTGTGTGTGTGTGTGTGTTTTAATTGATTTATTTTTTAAATAATTTTTGTTTTTTTTTATTTGTTTTTTTTATTTTATTGTTTTTCATTTTTAAATTTAATTTTTTCAAATTTTTTTATTTTTTATTATTCTTTTCCTTTCAATATATTTTTTTTATAAATTAATTAAAAATTTTCGTTTTTAAAATTTTTTCTGTATATGACTTTTATTTTTATTTTAAATTGTATGTTTTTTTTTTAATACTTCAATTTTTATGTGAATCTTTTTTTTTTCCAAATGTCATCATTTTTTATATTAATTTCATAAAATTTGTTATTTTTTCAAATTTTTTTATTCAAAATTTCCGTAATTTTATTTTATTTAACGTGTTATTTTTAGCGAAAATGTCCTGAAATATATATATATATATATATATATATATATATATATTATTTTTAGTGACAATTATTTTATGTGTATTGAACTATTAATTAACGATGTATAAATATAAAAGAAATCATAAGCTCAATATATTAATTTTACTATATTTTTATACTTAGAGGAAAAAAAAAAAAACAAACAAACAAACTTTCATTATAAAAAATTTAAAAAAAAATTGCAAAGGAAAACAAAAAACAAAAAATTGGTCAGCTTGAAAAATGCTTAAATAATCAACATTTAAAAAAAATTTATGTTTACTTAGGACATAAGAAAATTTAAAGTGTTAAAAATATGCCTTAAATTTTATTTTTTTTTAAATCGCCAAGTTTTAAAAACAAAATCCACACTTCATACATTAGAAATTTTAAAGTGTCAAAAATAAGCCCTCTAAAAAAAGGGGTTGATGTTGCATCAACACTTTTCAAAATTAGCATGAAAATCACTAACATTTAGAAAAAAATATTCTTACTTGATACATAAGAAAATTTAAAGTGTCAAAAATATGCTAAAAAGAAAAAAGTGTATTCTAAAACAACACTTTTCAAAATCAGATGATTTTTTGCTACCTAAAAGAAAAAGGTGTATTTTGAATTAACACTTTTCAAAATCAAGTGATTTTTTGCTACCTCACAAAAAAAAATGTATTCTGAATCATCACTCTTGAAAATTAGATGATTTTTTGCTAACACAAAAAAGCAGGTACTTGTTTCAGTTCTCGTTTCAAATTTTACATTGTTTTGTGCATAACAAGATTTTTCAAACAATAAAACCTCTACATAAGGAATGCCCTTAAAAAACTATAAATCTAACAATCATAGATATAAATTAAATTAAATTAATTTTATAAAAAATGTCAAATTTATTTAATGATTAATTTTATTCAGAGCTCTACGCAGATTGGCCACTGAAATATGTTTTATTTATTATTAATTGGTACTTGTGTTTACATTTTAACATTCTAGAGATCTGATATGTTTTATATAATATGAACAAAAGTTCATAATGAAGAAATTTTCACGGTAAGGTATATTAACTTTGAACTTTTTGTGCTTGGTCTCTGCACTCAAACAAATCATTTGGTTTCGATAATGAACATTCTGCACAATAAATACTTAGTTTTGTAAAACCACCTCCACACAGTTTAATCAGTTTAAAATAGCTTCAATAGCCCAGTTGTGAACAATGACAATCCTTCTTCAAATTTTTGAACATTATAACAAGAAATATTGGATGAATTTAAAAGAAAACTTATGTTCAATGATGCAAAAATTGAACTTGTCAATAACAACTATGGTTTATTTAATACTAAAATATTAACAATAGAAGCCTTTAGTGTGGAGTTACAGAGATGTGCAAAATGAGCGCTTTATTTATAAATAAAATAGAGTGGAAAGAGACTAAAGAGATATGCATTATTTATTAATAAAATATTACAAATAATATTAGCAATAAAAGATTTTAGTGAGGAGAGCAGAGTTCCACAAAGAAAATTGTTTATGTACAATGGGCTTCCTTTGCACTTCCACACAAAGCATAAACAAAGATATCTTTGGAAATACAAAGATAAGCAGTATGTACAATTAAAATAATATCAATAATATCGTATACAAAAACTCCCTGGTGGGGGTGACGACAATCGAGCCTACCCCGATGTGTGTGTTATAATGGTGAACATCGGATAGATGGTGTGGATGTCAGTCACCTCTTCCTCCCATTTCGTTTGCAGCATGGGGTAATTAACGGTGAAGCATACGATTTTTCAATTAGACTCTTCGGGATTGAGAGCGGGTGACGGTTATTGGTATATTGTGACTCTCAATCTCCAGGTTTGGCATTATGTTGTGACAATTTAGTGGTTAGTTGTTTGAGGATTGAGCTCTGGTGGTCTCACATGTTTCTTTGGTCAGCAACATGTTTAGGAATGGTGGTGATTTCGTATCCGTCGTCTCCTCCTTAGCCTCCGAGTTTAAAAAATTCTAAGTTCCTTTCCCTTTACGTGGTTTCCTATTTTTTTTAGAGTTTTAAGTGAATTGTGTAAGGTTAGTAGGTCGTCCCTCAAGCCCTTCCATGTGTTGTTAGTTAATTCTCTTCTTGGATCCCTTCTGCGGGGGAATTTGTGTTTCTTGTCAACTAGTATTCTTCTAGGGTCTCTTATTTTCATGGCTTTTCTATGGACTCTTGTGACCCACTATTGAGTGAACAAATATTAGGGTTGGTGGGGGGGGATTTTTCCTAAAGTTTCTAGGGAAAGTGGTTATCAAGTGGGGTTCATTCCTAGTGATTTGGTGGTTGGATGTCTTGTCGCATGGCCTATGTCTTTGCTTTTTGTCGCTTCCTCTAACAGAGGTGTTAATAAGGCTTTGGTCTGCTTGGGGTATTTCCTAGTTATGGTTTCATTTATAATTCCCCGAGCTGGAGATAGTGGGTCAACATTTCCTCATTGTCGAAGTCTCTAGGCTAATTTGGGGTTTTTTGTTGCTTTGTTGCATGTCTTGTTGCATTGGGAGGTGACGTTGTTTTCCATTGTTCCTATCTCTAAATATTTTCCCTAGGCTTTCATAATGTGACCTATGTCGCGTAATTCCTGCTCTAAACCCTAGTTGAGAGGAATTTCGGCCAGCCACGGAGGGCACCATAAGAATTTGAGGGTGGAGGTAGCGGACCATGTACTTGATCATTCCGCGTGGGGAGGTAGAATTGTCGGTATAATGGGTCAAGTAGTTTCAGGGGCCCATGGTGACAGGGGTGGCTCGAGAGCAACTCAAGGTGGGCTTGCAATATGGAATGGGAAGCAGGGTCATGTGACGCGTGGGGCGGGAGCTAGTGGTCGAGGCAAGACACATTGGTATGGGCGTGCAGGGGTTTCTGGTCGACAACGTTTCTCTAAGGATAGTCAGGACCTGTTCAATTCTGTTATGGATTGATTGGAAATTCATGATAAGGCTAGGAAGGAATAATATGAAGTTTTCATTGCCACACTCAAGAATTTTCATTAATTTCAATGCCATGATCAGGAGAGGATCGTGGTGGTATGGCGCGGTCATATTTTTCTATTTAAAAAGGTGGAAAATTTGGAAACATGGATGGCTCATTTTGATCAGCACGTCCAATGCACTTACCATCCCCCTCCCACTCCAGGGACTGGACTAGATAGTCATACCTCTATTACCTTTGATGGCTAAGCATGGTTACATGTTTTCTACTCATTTTATTTGTCTTCTGGTGTTTTTTTCCTACCAAGTTGTGGACTTTGTTTCTAGTTGTACTTCTGTTTATTTGCCATATGTTGCCAGCAATAGTCAACAAACCTGGTCGAGGTGAGACTACCTACATTTTGATATCGATGTACTCCATTTTTTATGAATGAATAGAATGTTGATTTACAATATATATATATATATATATATATATATATATATACGCGGGTCGAATCTATTTATCAATTAATAACAACTTCCAATGTTAATGTAGAATTAGCTAGGGCTTTCCAATGTGTGGAAAGCTTCATGCAAATATAATCGATTAAATAGAGATGGTATACATTATTTACAATTAAATTACTATCAATAATGTAAGCATAAACAAAGTTATTGCAAATAGAAAATATGGATAATGTTCTAATACTGAAATATTAGCAATAAAATCTTTCAGTACAGGTTGCAGACAATCGAACAACGAAAGATTGAAAGTTCCTTCCATGGAATGAACTTTCTCTGCACTTCAATAAATAAATATTTTGTTCAATGAAATCTTCTTTTTTAAAGAATTTTATTCACAATACACACAACCTTTATTCATTTGAATATCATATAGAATAACCATCTCTCAATCTTGTCAGAAGTTAACTCGCTTGTATTTCATCCATCTGAAATAGCGTAATTAGAACTACATGCAGTAATACACTTATTTGGAAATTTTTGTCTCCCATGGCTAGCATACCATTGTATTTATCAAAAAATAATCATTAGTGCAAGATATACGTGCAGAATTGTAGCTAGCATTACGATGGGCATCTCCAATGATTGTAAATATGCAAAGAAACATCATTGTAGCTCGTTGACTCCTGCTTCAAGCGAATGCACAAGAAGTTGAGACCGTATGAAAAACTAGATATGGTACCATGGAGAACATTTCCATGGTGCTACAATATGTAAAGAAACACTATCAAATTGCGTCAACTCCTGCTTGAAGCAAATGCATGAGAAGCTATGACCATGAGAAAAAATAGGGTACAAAATATTTAGTGCGCGAGCATATATGCAATGTTAAATTTGATGAATGAAAAATGATATTGTATATTGATTATGAAGTGTTTGTGTGGCAATGTACATTGCCTTTGAAATTTTTCGCTGATAGCAGCCTAATGCTGCAAACCCACATTCTCCACTCACAGTGCATATAAAAATGCATCATTCATTTATAACCAATATAATTCCTAGATTTGGGAAAATTTAAATTGCGGAAGCTTCTCTCATTTAGTCTCCACCATGAAGATTTCTTCATTCATTTAATATATGGTTATAAAACCACAGTCGAAACCTCTTTTATCCAAGGTTTCCTCTACAAGCGAGAGTCCTTTTTAAATAGCATCACCATGAACTTTTGGTTAAAACAACCCATATAAATGTTATGGCCCACAATTTATATCACCCAGCATTTTCAAGCAATTCAAAGTTTAAACTTTGTTTTTAAAACCCCGAAGTAAATCTCCGGCCCATAGCATACTAATCCACTTACAGATGCTCCACCAACTATATGCTTAAACTCACTTCATAAAGTTCTTACCTTGGTTTATATCCGGGCTCACCTTTTATTACCAATAAACATTAATAGTATTGGCCCACAACATACATTTTATTCATACGAAACTTCAACTTTGCTTCAATATAAACCAATGCATAGATGTTGGTCCCACACTTACCTTCCACGATTCAACAATTCTGGCCCTTGTGGATTCATCGCACTCCAAATTCTTTTAACCCATATCAACTCACCATTTATCGGATGGTCGATGTTTCATCGCATTTCAACACAGCGAATCAACGGCTATCGCATTACAAAGATGCACATTCTTTGGTCTTTCAAAATCACGCGATAAAAACGGTTTCAGAATTCCGCTAACAACACGTGTCAACTGTTGAACGTTATCGCGTTCAACTCAATGCAAACCTCTTACCATTCAGAAGTTGTGTGAACCCACTGGTTTGGTTTTTAAAAACCACCTTTCATAGTTCTGCCTTCTGATTCCGCTTAATTCATTCTGGCTTCAATACAATTCTGTAGAATGAATTATAATCTCCTCTTTCGAACTACACCATTGAATCTCCATTCGATTTCATAACTCCATTTCATCGCTTGGTTCCACTCCCTTCCGATTCATGTTTTCGCTCAAGGGATTACCGCCTTCATTGTTCTATTCGCAATTGAACGCGGTTCATCCATGTTTTCATTTCAGGTTTCCACACTCCACACAACTGTAACTCAATTGTTTCGATTCTAGTTTTACTTCAACATTTACATAGATTTTGATCTCAATTTCGATCCTACACTCTTCTGCATGGTTCCTCCCATGCTAGCACTTTGTTGTTGGCTCAATATCACCCCATAATTTCGTTAAACAGAGATCTTATCTCTGTTGGATTTTCTAGCATCAATTAAATCTTCGTTGTTCTATCGCTCCAGCTTCATGACATTATATGTGGTTTTAAAACAACATGTCCATATGCCGAATTCTGAATTTAAATTCAGATTTCCTCCTGTGTCATCGATCCTTGCAATGATCGATGACTGCAATCTTCTCTAATCTTCCTCAGAAATATATGTAACCCCTCTTATGTTGTAATTAACATCAATTTACTCAATCATATGCAGAATTTCACCTCAATACCCAATTACAGAGTTTAAACATACAATTTCTTATTGAAAAGCATTCATCACACATATTCCAACCAACCAATGCATATATATTTCAAAACAAATTCCTTTATATATACATATGAAATCAAATACAAAATCCTTCTTGTTTCTGGCTAGATATTCAAATCAATGGCCCTGTTCAACTACTGCCTGCAGGCTTACAAAACTCTGTTTTCCAAAACCTACACTACTGGTCTCTACTCTAACTCTTGCCTTTGAGGCTTATAATATTTATACAAAATATGATGAACCAATTTAGGTTCAGATCCTTCAATAACTCAACAAAATCCCCTAAATCCTCAAGCTCCTAAAATCTATCTTTTATCCCTAAAATTCCTCATAAAATAATGGAACTGATTTTAAATTAAGATTTACAATTAATTCCTAAATATCTCAATCCTTAAGAATCTCAACTATCCTATTTACCTCATGTTCTCCAATCATTCGGGAACGTTTACAAAATCCTCTCAATAATTAAAATCTCTCGTTAATCACTCAAAACATTAATAATTACATAAAAATCAATATTGTTTTGAAAACTCAAGACCCCTATGTTTATTAAAATACAAAGTATTTTCTTGAGCCTAATGCCCCTACATCAGACTCCCAAGGTTAAAAATAATCATGATCTCCTGATCATGTGCCTTTAATCCTTGTCTTCCTAGATCCCACACTTTGTTCTGTAATTTATCATCTACATCTGATGTCGGTTGCTGCTTTTCTCTAGGTCTCCATATTTTATGTTGCCTTGCTCCACTAGCTGTACTTTCACAATCCGTTACTGTCTTTCTTCTGCTGCTGCTGCTTCTTTTCTTTCCAACTGATCTCTTTTTCTAAGACACTTTCATCATTATTCTTCTGATCAGTTGAATTTCTTTGTCTAATAAATCTTCTAATTGCTGAATTATTTCATTTCTTGATTTCTGCTCTTTCATTCTTACTTGTTGAACTCTTACTGCCACCCTATCATCCTTACCCTCTTGTTTTCTACAATTGAAAACTTCTTCCAAATTTTCACTTAAGACAATTTCTTTGCCTCCTTCCTTCAGCAATTCATTGAACTGGTACATAGTATACCCTTTACTGCTATCTTCATTCCCTTGCATCTGCAATTCCCAATTTTGAAATTGAGATTTCTCTTCCTGCACCGAATTTTGATTATTCAGCATAATTTCTAGAAACTCAACTTCTTTATTCCATGGATTAAATATGTCCACATAAATTTCTTCCTCTTCCTTCATTTGACTGCCCAACTATGTCAAATGTTCTCCAGCACCTGCAACAAAACCTGCATTCACAATATAATTATTAAAACAAAAATCATAAGGCCTCAATGCCTTTCTTTCCTCTCCCAACATTTCAGTATGTTGTTCTGAAATTTCTTCCTCAATCAGCACATCAATATGATGATTCAAACTTCCCAAAGAATTCTCTGAAGAACTCTCAAGACTATCAACAAGTCTCTCTTTTACACCATCTGCTTCCATGATGTTTTTTTGTTCTTGTTCACTGTAGTGAACCCTGCCTTCTACAATCACCCTATCATACTCTAAATTTTCCAACAAATATTCCAGCAATGCAATTTCCTTTTGGAAATTCTGGAGTATTTCATCATCGTTTACAATTCATGCATTTATACATAAATTTTCAGTTTGAAAATTACAAATGTCAACAGTCTCAATTGTTGCTTCACATATCAGTGCTTCAGACTGAATCTCCTCTTCTTAATTCACAAGAAATTCTTCTTGTGTTGTAACAACTTTAAATACAAATGCATCACTGCTTCCTTCATTCAAGAGACATTCTTCATCTTTGCTTTCTTCTTCAGAGTATTTATCTTCTGAAAGATATTCTCACATACTTCCAACAGCTTTAAAAGATTGCTCATCCGCTTCTGCAAAACCTATAGTCACATCACAATTATTAGATTCAAAAATACAAGGCTTTACATCATCCAGTTGATCTGGACTTGCCCAATAGTTTAGGAAATCATCAATAATTCCCTCTTCAGCAAGGTAGACTTCTTGCTGTTTTGAATCTTCACCATGATTCATAAGATCTTTCATAGATCTCCATTCTTCATTTGTACCAATGGCTTCAATTTGATTTTCTCCACAAATGGAAACTTCCATTTTCAACTTAGCTTCTTTGAGTTCTACACATTCCAATTGTACACTCATCATCTGCTCAAGCTTTCTTAGCTCTTCTGCTAACTGCATATTCACTTGTTGTTCTCTCTTTTGTTGTAGCCTCTGCCACTTTACTTTCTTTTTCATGAGCCAACCAATTCTCTGGCTTTCTTCTATCATCAATTTCAATTTATTAAATTGTTCTCTTATCTCAGCTAACTCTTTCTCATATTCTGCATCAGTCAACTGCTGCCTTATGCCATTTTCCTTGGCATCTTCTTTCCCATTTCTTCTGTTGTGGTCTCTCTCTGAACCTCTGTTATCTCTTCTATGACTATCAGTAGCCATCTTCTTCTCCATGAGTTCATCACTCATTCACCATGAGTTGTACTAAAGCCTCTGCAATAACAATTCCTCCTTGTTACAACTTACTTCGCTAATCCTCTCCTCTAGATTTGGTCTTTTGGCAAACATTGGTCCTCTATCTGCTGGAACCTTTTGAGCATTTCTTTCTGCTCCTTCTAGGCTTTAACTCATTTGCAACTTCTAAGAACACAATTGTCCTTTTCATTCAACCTCTGTTGAATTTCCTCAAGGTTCTGCCACATTCTTCTTCCACTTAGAATCCTTTGCTGGATTCCTTCATCACTTCTCTCAAAGTTGTGATCTTCTTTTGCTGAGATTTTTTTCAACCACCTGCAACCTGAATTATTCAAACATATTCTTCAAACCAGAGTTAAATAACATTCATCAACTCACCTTCAAGATCTCTGTGTGATCTTGCTTTACCTCTCTCTTGCACTATATCTCTATGTGCTGAAATCTGTCAGTTTCAAAATCTGATCTTTCTCCATCACATATGCATTTAATTCAATTAAAAAAAACTTGAACTTTAAAAAAGAGCTATTTCCAGCTTTGATACCACTTGATAGCAGCCTGATGCTGCAAACCCACATTCTTCACTCACAGTGCATATAAAAATGCATCATTCATTTATAACCAATATAATTCCTAGATTTGGGAAAATTTAAATTGCAGAAGCTTCTCTCATTTAGTCTCCGCCATGAAGATTTCTTCATTCATCTAATATATGGTTATAAAACCACAATCGAAACCTCTTTTATCCAAGGTTTCCTCTACAAGCGAGATTCCTTTTTAAATAGCATCACCATGAACTTTTGGTTAAAACAACCCATATAAATGTTATGGCCCACAATTTATATCACCCAGCATTTTCAAGCAATTCAAAGTTTAAACTTTGTTTTTAAAACCCCGAAGTAAATCTTCGGCCCATAGCATACTAATCCACTTACAGATGCTCTGCCAACTATATGCTTAAACTCACTTCATAAAATTCTTACCTTGGTTTATATCCAGGCTCACCTTTTATTACCAATAAACATTAACAGTATTGGCCCACAACATACATTTTATTCATACGAAACTTCAACTTTTCTTAAATATAAACCAACACACAGATGTTGATCCCACACTTACCTTCCACCGTTAAACAATTCCGGCCCTTGTGGATTCATCGCACTCCAAATTCTTTTAACCCGTATCAACTCACCATTTATCGGATGGTCGATGTTTCATCGCATTTCAACACAACAAATCAACGACTATCGCATTACAAAGATGCACATTCTTTGGTCTTTCAAAATCACGCGATAAAAACGGTTTCAGAATTCCGCTAACAACATGTGTCAACTGTTGAACGTTATCGCGTTCAACTCAACACAAACCTCTTACCATTCAGAAGTTGCGCGAACCCACTGGTTTGGTTTTTAAAAACCACCTTTCATAGTTTCGCCTTTTGATTTCGCTTAATTCATTCTGGCTTCAATACAATTCTGCAGAATGAATTATAATCTCCTCTTTCGAACTACGCCATTGAATCTCCATTCGATTTCATAACTCCATTTCATCGCTTGGTTCCACTCCCTTCTGATTCATGTTTTCGCTCAAGGGATTACCGCCTTCACTGTTCTATTCGCAATTGACCACGGTTCATCCACGTTTTCATTTCAGGTTTCCACACTCCACACAACCGTAACTCAATTGTTTCGATTCTGGTTTTACTCCAATGTTTACGTAGATTCTAATCTCAAGTTCGAACTTGCACTCTTCCGCATGGTTCCTCCCATGCTAGCACTTTGTTGTTGGCTCAATACCGTCCCATCATTTCGGTAAACAGAGATCTTATCTCTATTGGATTTTCTAGCATCAATTAAATCTTTGTTGTTCTATCGCTCCAGCTCCACGGCATTATATGGGGTTTCAAAACAACATGTCCATATGCCAAATTCTGAATTTAAATTCATATTTCCTCCTGTGTCATCGATCCTTGCAGTGATCGATGATTGCAATCTTCTCTAATCTTCCTCAGAAATATATGTAACCCCTCTTATGCTGTAATTAACATCAATTTACTCAATCATATGCAAAATTTCACCTCAAAACCCAATTACAGAGTTTAAACATACAATTTCTTATTGAAAATCATTCATCACACATATTCCAACCAACCAATGCACATATATTTCAAAACAAATTCCTTCATATATACATATGAAATCAAATACAAAAGCCTTCTTGTTTCTGGCCAGATATTCAAATCAATGGCCCTGTTCAACTACTACCTGCAGGCTTACAAAACTCTATTTTCCAAAACCTACACAACTGGTCTCTACTCTACCTCTTGCCTTTGAGGCTTATAATCTTTATACAAAATATGATGAACCAATTTAGGTTTAGATCCTTCAATAACTCAACAAAATCCCCTAAATCCTCAAGCTCCTAAAATCTATCTTTTATCCCTAAAATTCCTCATAAAATCATGGAACTGATTTTAAATTAAGATTTACAATTAATTCCTAAATATCTCAATCCTTAAGAATCTCAACTATCCTATTTCCCTCATGTTCTCCAATCATTCGGGAACATTTACAAAATCCTCTCAATAATTAAAATCTCTCATTAATCACTCAAAACATTAATAATTACATAAAAATCAATATTGTTTTGAAAACTCAAGACCCCTATGTTTATTAAAATACAAAGTATTTTCTTGGGCCTAATGCCGCTGCATCATTCGCACTCAGTCTCTACACTCAAACAAAGATTTGCATTCAAACAAAATGTTTGGGGTAGACTATGAACATCTGCATATTAAAATCTTGAAAGATACCTTTGCCTTTTTAGAAACATAAGAACAAACAATGCTTCTATTCAATGACGCGAGAATTGTATTATTTAATACTAAAATATTAGAAATATAATCCTTTAGTGTAGATTACATAGATCCACACAATGGTCATTATATTTATAGCTAAAATAAAGCTAAAAGAGAATACAGACAGATGCATTACTTATTACTAGAATATTACCAATAATATTAGCAATAAAAACTTTTGGTGCGAAGTGCAGAAATCTCCACAAAAAATTCTTTTTCCGCACAATGGACTTCCTGCGCACTTCCACACAGAAGCATAAAAAAATAAATGTTCAGAAATACAAAGATAAGCATTATTTATAATTAATATAATACCAATGATATTGTATATGTCACTTGAACATATTTATCAATTAATAATAACTCCCAATGTCAATGCGGAAGTGGTTGCAGTTGTTCATTGAGCACAAAACTTCATACAAAGAGAATCAATCAAATAACGATGGTATGCATTATTTACAATTAAAATATTATCAATAATATAAGCATAAAAAATGTTATACTGAACAACAACTATGGATTAGGTTTTAACACTATATTATTAATTATAAGTCTTTAGTAAATGCAAAGCTTAGCTTGCATCTTCAATGGTGTATAGCAGTAGTGCAGAAATACAAAAGCTCTATAATACTGCAAGCTTTTAAATAGATTCACCTTTGCTAGTTTTCTATTCGCATTTGGTAGTTTCTTAGTTGATTATCATGATTATAGTTAGTTTGAACTTGTTTTTTAAGTAAATAGAGATGATGGCTCATTGTGCGGCTCATTGCGCGGAGACGTGCAGATACTCCATACTTCTACACAATGAGTTTCTTCCACACTGTATTATGAATTATTGTTAGTTTTGTAAGGTAAAACTTTAATTTTATCTATTTTTAACGAGGTGTTATCATTTAGCAATAAATAGCTTCATTTTATTTTATTTTAATTAAAACAAATAATAATTATGAAAAAAAAAGAGGGAAAATGTTTAATGGTTAATAACGAATAAATGAAAAAATGACTAGCTATGCAGAAGAAGTTGGGTGGAAGCAGAAGATGTGTGAAGGTGGCTTTCATTTTGTGTTTGTGAAGGTGGTAATAGTGACATATTGCAAGTGCGAAAAACATTCTCGAACAAGGTGGAAATGTAGACTTAATAATGAATAAAAGAAAAAACAACCAATTATGTGGACAAAGTTGTGTCGAATCGAAAGAATATGTGTGAATGTGCATCATGTGCTGCCTTGATCAATTAATTATCAATAGAAGAAGGAACTACAACTTTTCATTGTATGCAAAGCTTCATGCAAAGAGAATAAATCAAATAGCAATGGCATGCATTATTTACAATTAAAAATTTATCAATAATATAAGTATAAACAATGTTATATTGAACAACAAATATGGATTATGTTTAAATACTATAATATTAACAATAAAATCCTTCAGTCATCAAATATGAGCTTGCATCTTTAATGGTGTATAGCAGTTGTGCAGAAATACATAAACTATACAATAATGCAAGCTTTTAAACTGATTCTCCTTTTCCACTTTCATTTTTGCATTTGGCATTCTTTTAGTTGATTATAGTTAGTTTGAAATTATGATGGCTCATTGTGTAGAGAAGTGAAGATACTTTGCACCTTCGCACAATGAGTTTTTTCCGCATTGTATTACGAATTATTGTTAGTTTAGTAATGCAAAAGTTTAATTTTATTTCTTTTTTAGTTGATTATCATGATTACAGTTAGGTCGAACTTATGAGGGATCATTGTACATAGAAGTACAATAAGTTTCTTCCACACTGCATTATGTTAGTTTAATAATGCAAAACTTTTTTAATTTGTTTTTAACGAGGTGTTATATTTTAGCAATAAAAAGTTTTATTTTATTTTATTTTAATTAAAATTAATAATAATTATGAACAAGAGGAAAAACAATTACTAATTGTGCAAAAGTGGAAGAAGATGTGTGAAGGTGGCTTTCGTTATGCTTGTGGAGAGGCGACAATAACGACATATTGCAAGTGTGAAAAGCATTCTCAAATAAAGATGAAAGGCAGATCTAATAATGAATAAACAACAAAGCAACTATTTGTGTGGAGAAAGCTATGTGAAAGCATTCTCAAATAAAGATGAAAAGCAGATTTAATAATGAATAAATAACAAAACAACTATTTGTGTGGAGAAAGCTATGTGAAAGCTAAAGAAGATGTGTGAAGGTGGCTTTTGTTGTGCATGTACCGAGTCCGCAATAGCGACATATTGCAAATGCGAAAATCACTCTCAAATAACAATGAAATGCAGACTCCACCCTAACCATGAAATGCACATCAAACACTACCTTGATCAATTAATTCGCTGCAAAGGCAAAGACTATGCTATATCCTAACAATTGCCCTTATTGAAATAAATATCCACGTATCAAAATTAAACTAGAACTCTCAATCAATAAAAGATTAGAGAGTAAGATGAAACATTACAACTCAATTACTAAAAATACATATCTTAAAAAAACATTTATTCATTAAATAAATAATCAATTATTAATTTATTAAAAATATATTATTCATTCAAAAACTTATATAACATAAAATCAAAAATACATAATATTAATCATATATATATATATATATAAATTTTAAATAAAATATCATATAATATTATTTTTATTGATTTCAAATTTTAAAATAAATTATTATTATAATGATCGGAATCCGGGCAAAAAAATTAAGAAATCTTATAATAACAGTGTTTGAATCATCATTTTGATGGTGGAAATGGATTCAGCACCATCAGAAACTTCTATAGCACCCAAAATATTAAAGTTTGATAAATCCTTACCAAATTTTCTTAAAAGTTACCGAAATTTCCATAATTTTCAAGACCAAAAAACAGTCTAGTTAAACTATAGTTAAACTATAGCATTCTGTATAATAAAAAATTTACTTTTGTCAACTCCAAAAAATATTCTCGAATAAAAAATGTAATTATAAATTGAACAGCACGTTGTTAGATTTAGGAGTCCAACGGCCACCATTGCTGTTGCTAATGCAAGCATTTAAAATGATTTCCAGGCTGGAAAGCAAAACGATGGGGCCATAGTTTGGTTGGTAATGCTTGGATTTTAGTGCTCCCCACGACTCTGCACATCTAAGTTTATTAACGTCGTTTGACTTTGTTATTTGTATTTAATATTTACCGAAGAAAATTATAACCAGACAATCTTATTAATGAAGAGCCGAATCAACCATTCTCATTATAATAACACAGAAAATAATGTTTCACGTAATTCAACTAATATTCTAACGACCCAGTTCCAACTACGATGTTAGGTTGTTTTTAAAAAACATATATTATTTTTCCTAGTTTCATTTTAAATTAAAGTGGGTTTAAAATTTTATAAAAATTGGTTGAAATTATAAATTTGTATTACATCATTTTCAAAATTTGAGCTTATATGTTTTGGTACACTGATTTAAAATTAAATAATAAAAAATATAATTTTACAAAAAATTATATGGTCATTTTTTAATAAAAAATAATTAAAATAGTTAAACTACACTATTTAATATCAAATCTTTTTAAATTCTATAAATCAAATTAAAAAAATAAAAAATTAAACAATAAATATTTTATTTTCATAAACAGTTTTTAATAAATAATATAAAGATATGTTATTTTATTTTTAAGCATATACTAAAATCTAATTAATAATTTGGGAGTTGTTATATCTTATTTATTTCAGATTAACAGATATAGGATTTATAAGCTTAAAATATAAAATAATATTTAATTATCTTACTTTGGATTTTTATATAAATATTATTAAGTTTAAACAAAAGAAAATTAAAAAAATTTAAATTATAAAATTGGGTAAACAATTAACTCTTTCTATAATTTCTATTTCAATTACACAAATGGACACTTGTGTAACTTTCTCAGTAAACCAAAATCCTAGATTTTTCATGACTACTGCTCCAAGATGGGTATGATAGTTAATACTGACAATTTTTCATGACTACTGCTCCAAGATGGGTATGATAGTTAATACCGACAAGACTAAAGTCATGATCATTAAATCCAAAAAAATCACCCATGGTAGTTTCGTGTATAAAATTATAGCATCGAGAAAAGGATTACTGGGGTCTGGAAAGCTTATTATGAGCTTGAAAACAATTGTAATTCGATCGATCGAGAAAATGATTATTGGGGTCTGGAAAGCTTATTATGAGCTTGAACACAATTGTAAGTCGATCAATCTATACATTAGGAGTAAAAAGAGGTTCCTCTTTGAGACCCTTGTCACCCATGTTGTCTTATACGAATGTGAAGTTTGGGGTTGCAGTATATCCAGAGAATCATGGAGGAAGATTGAGATGATTCAAAAGCAATTCATAACCTACAACCTTAAGATCAAGGGAAATACTCCCTATCCTATCCTCTTGATGGAATCTGGTTTTTCCCCATTGAAAGTACGGCTATGTTTAGATATATAATGTATAAGAAGAAGCTTGAAAACATGGAACCAAAAAGGCTCCCTAAAATTGCTTCTAACTGTAGTCAAAACCCTCACTTTCGCCTCAAGCGCGGGTGGCATAAGGATGTCCAGTCCTGGCTCAACCATTGGGGAATTAAGGAGGAGTTCAGTATGGGAAACAAAGATAATATTAAAAATACTATTACCTCCAAGTTTAAGGACAAGCTGTGGGAGGATCAGGAGTTGGCGGGTAAAAGGAAGCTAACATACTATAAGGAAGTGATCAACACCACCCTTGACAATCAGAATTATCTCTCTCTGTTGTCCAGCAATAAGAAAAAAATGAACATCTCTAAGATAAAAACTGATTCCCATGAGCTTCGGAGTGAGACCGAGCAATGGTCTATTCCCAAGACCCCTTGGAATGATAGAATCTGTCAAATTTGTGATTCTAAGTAGGTGAAAGATGAAAAACACTTCCTTTTAGACTACCTAACTCTTACTCACATATGTTCTGAATTCCCTACCATCTGTCACACTTCCAATCTTCTTGACCTATTAAGCCAACCCACCTATAGCGATCTTAGAGCACTTATTTCCCTTCTCTTTGACCATAGAAACAAGATTTTGAATAATCAAACTTAGATTCTTTCTCCTCTCTTAAGGTCTGATAGACTGCATTGGTCTTAGTGGACGATAACCATCATCATCATCATCATTTTTATTATTATGGTTGTCTAAAATTTAGTAGAGATTTATAAGAATTAAGTTTTATTTGTACAATTTTTAGAAATAGAGAATTTTTAAAAGTTTTTCAAGGATTGGATTTATTTATTCACTTAAAAGCATATTTTAAACAAAATAAAAAACCACAATCTTACCCAAAATTGTATAATCATATTTTAGGGGAAAAGACAAAATTTGTTAGGTCCATATAATACTAGTGTATCACCTTATTGTTATTGTTAATAAAACCCCTTATTATCATTATTTTTCCCATATAGTCCCCATATTGTTATTATTGTGCCCCATAGAAGCCCACTATTGTTATTGTTGTGCCCTTACATTGTTATTGTTATGTTGGCTAGGATTATATTGTGACCCATTAGACTCTTATATATAGAAAGGAGGTTTTGTCATTTGCATCATCCAAGGATTGTTCATTTATGTAATATAAAGGAGGTTTCCCCCTCAAAGTCGTTGATTTCCATGGCGATGATCTTTCTTTTCTTCTATTTTTGGAGCCGGTTTCATAACATTTGGTATCAGAGCTTTGGATTTTAAGGTTTCGCTGCTTCAAAGAGGTCATCGTGTCATTTTTTCTATAACTTTTTTTCTATGAAGGTTCAGACGCTAAAAAAAAGAAAAATCATTTGCGAAGAAATTCTGAGGAACTTCGTGTAAAAATTTCAGATTTTGGTTCGCAATATTTTCGGAGATATGATCTATGGAAGTTAGGGTTTTTGCAGGCTCCTGAATTTCATCTAAAAAATGCGACCTTGGGAAATCGTCACAACTCTCTCTCTGGGCATATGATTGGAATTCTGTAAAAAGTGGCCCTAATTACACGGATTGTAGTTTCCTATGTATCAATTTCAAAGTTGAAGGAGGAAACAGTGACATGTGGCACACCGTACAAGTTCGCTCTACTCAATTAATCCATAATTAAGTCATTGTGGGATATTGGGCATAACTTTGCCTTGAAGAATCCAAATTAAGTCTGACCACTTGCATTGGAAAGAGGACTCAGAGCGATAATACAGGATAGAAATTCAGATCTTGAAAATCCAAAATAACAGAGATAAATCAGGTTCAATATAGACCTAAAAAGCAAGAAAAGGTGTGTATTTTTTAAACAAGTTTGCATAACATTTGTTTGAAATGATTCCAAGGGAATATTGAATATCAGTATTGAGTTATATAATGCCTCCAAAAAAAAATTCCACACCCATTAATCCCTTAGAAAGCTCTACTATGACGCATGAAGAGGAAGAATTGTAGTATGATATATCAAAATTATGGTACCAAATGCAACAAATTTTGTTTTTACAAAGAGCAACCAAAGATGACATAGATGGTTTAAAAGCAGACACAGAGGCTAAGTTGGACAGTTTGAAGGATAAAGTGAATGCTAATATGGATGATAAAGTAGTGGAAGATCACATCAAGCATCAACAAAAAGTTCTCCAACTCTCAAAGGATAACCTAACTTTGGTGCATAATCGAATAAAAAAACAGAAAGATCAACATCGCAGCGAAAGAAGTTTTGAAGCAGTCACAGAAACAAGAACTCGAAAACTACGAAATCTATCAATTTTAGAGTATCTCAACAAGTGGAAGAACTTACCCGCTGAAGATCCCACATGAGAGGATGAGAATTTTATATAGAAGCATCGAGAAATAATCAAGCGTTGAAACAACACTTGTTTGAAGGAGAGGGGCATGTTAGGTCCCTATAATACTAGTGTATCATTTTATTGTTATTGTTAGTATGATCCCCTTATTGTCATTGTTTTGCCCATGTAGTCCCCATATTGTTATTATTGCGCTGCATAGAAGCCCACTATTGTTATTGTTGTGCCCTTACATTGCTATTGTTATGTCGGCTAAGATTATATTGTGACCCATTGGATTCCTATATATAAAAAGGAGGTTTTGTCATTTACATCATCCAAGATTTGTTCATTTATGTAATGTAAGTAAGGCTACCCCTCAAAATAGTTGATTTCTAAGGCATTGATCTCTGTTTTCTTCTATTTTTGGAGCTGATTTCTTAACAAAAAAAACTATTAAATACCTTCTCTCATTTTGAAAATAATACTTAAATATATCTTAAAATATTTAAAATATAAAATTAATTAACAACTAAAAATAACTCACAACTATTACAATAAAATATAAACTATTAAATACCTTAATAATACTTAAATATATCTTAAAATATTTAAAATATAAAATCAATAAAATATATTGGTTGTATATCACTTGGAGGATGATATTTAAATATATCTTAAAATATTTAAAATATAAAATGAGTTAACAAGTAAAAATGCTCAAAGCAAACCCTATTTACAAAACACAAAAATCTTTATATATAATTATTTCATACATAACATAAAATAAACCTTATTTACAAAAATACAATAATAATAATTTGTAAATTAATATTAAATTTAATTAACAATATAATCTCATTAATTTATACCATAAAACAAACAATACCGTTCATAATTTTTCCTTAATGAAAACGTCCAGAAAATATACTGCTAAATGGCGTAATCAGTATAGAGATACCATCCCAACGTACAGAAAATATTGCTAAATAGCATAATCAATATAGAGATGCGATCCCATAAATTTTCCCAAATGGAAACCGTACAGAAAATATTGCTAAATGGCATAATTAGTATAGAGATACCATCCCATCAGTGTGGCTAGTAACTGTGATTGGCATAAGAGGAAAATTAGTGGAAACTGTAAAATATTTAGGATATTTAAATTTGATAAATGATTACCAAATACATATATGAAACCAAATAGAGATTATCTTATAATTTAATTATAATAAATAATAATAGGTGTGATATAAATTATTCAGCCCTATAACCAACGTCCTCAGTAGGCTAGAAGATTTCCTCAATCTAAATCTCACAACTATCAGTCCAGTTTTATATATTTTATCAATGTCAACAAAAAGGTTTTATTTACCTCAGAAAAATAATTGGACAAAATCAAACAAAATTAATGTGCTGTCAAACGAAATAAATTCAATGCCATGATTGAGGTAGCCAATCAAAATTAAAGAAAAAGCAGCAAGTACTCTCTGCCACAAAGAGATACAGAGTACTGCATTTACATCAGTCCAAAAGAAAGTAGTTTATATTTGAGTTATGCTTTGAAACATAATAACTTTCATACATAACTCAGTTTTGGAGAAAGGCACAATAACTTTATATCTAATGATTTCAGACATACTTGCTTGTAGGCTAATCACAATTCTGGTCAGAATATTTTCCCTTCATCTAAATCTTATGTTTTGTAAATTTCCCTGGATGTCAATATAATAAAGTTTCTTTAATTTAAAGAATTAAACAAAATATATAACTGGAATACCATGAAATAAAGTTTCTTTAATTTAAAGAATTAAACAAAATATATAACTGGAATACCATGATTGAGGTAGCCAATCAAATACAAACCAAGTACTATTGGAAAAGCAACTAAATACTTGTCTGACAAAAATGAATTCAGAATACTGCATTTACATTTCCAGCGTTCTTTTCCCAGCCTTCCATTAAAGGAGCTGGATACCAATAGAGATATTTACAACATTGTAAGTCTGATAAGTAAAAGAAAATATGTATAAAACTCCAATGAAAATTAGCTTATACTTTAATTCTACTTTGAAGCATGTTAAAAACATTATTCAGTTTTGGATAAAGGCAAGCTATCCTTTGAAACATAGTAACTTTGATACACATAATTCAGTTTTGGATAGATTTCAGACAGGATAGATTTCAGACATATTTGGCTTGTAGGTTAATGCCAATCAGCCATATGTTCTTCACTTATCTGGTTCAGAAAAAATTCTGCCATAAACAGACAGAACAGTTCAATTTTGTTAATTTTCATGTTTAACAATCAATCAAAATACATTAATGGGATTGCCTTACAAAAACAGCCAATCAAAATACATTACTGGGATGCCATGCTTGACGTAGCCAATCTAATTTCAAATAGAATACTATGGGAAGAGCAAGCAAGTACTATTCTGACAAAAATGGATCCAGAATACTGCATTTACCTGGACATATTTCTTTCTGCAGTCTTCTTTTAAAGGGGCCGGATACCAACAGAGATATCCACAAAAGTTGTAAGCCTGATAAATAATATCAAATATATACTGAAAAATTCTATGAAAAAGTAGCTTATAATTTAGTTATGCTTGGAAGCACAGTAACTTTGATACACATAACTTAACTTAGTTTTGGATAAAGGCCAGTTACACTTTGAAGGGTCTGGATACCAACAGAGATGTCCACAAACGTTGTAAGCCTGATAAATAATACCAAAAAAATGTGAAAAAATCCAAGGAAAAATAGCTTATGGTTTAGTTGCTTTGAAGCACAGTAACTTTGATGCACATAATCTAGTTCTTGATAAAGACCAGTTATGCTTAGTTTTGGATAAATTCAGTTATGCTTTGAAACATAGTAACTTTGATTCACATAATTCACTTTTGCATAGATCTGAAACAATGAATTCAGATATTTTTCTGCTAAATAAATGTTAATCAGCCATATGCTCCTCACAAGTCTAGTCCAGAAATTTTCTGTCCATGAACAAACAACACAGTTACAGTCCTGTAAATTTTCCTCAATGTTGATAAAGTAGTATAATCAAACAAAATACATTTGTGGGATGCCATGATTGAGATCGGCAATAAAAAAATACAAATGGAATACTAAGGGAAGAACAACCAAATACTACTCTGCCAGAGGGACACAGGATACTGCAGTTACATTTACAGCTTTCTTTCTGCAATCTCCTTTGAAGGCAGCGGAATGAATTTACAGAGGAAAATCATAAGGTTCCATCAAACCTATAACAACAAAAAGCTTCCAAACACGCCTTCATCTGCCATTAATATTCAACAATATCCTATAAATCAATTCAGTCTCATCGCCCAAATCACTGTGAGTTGCTCTCTTCTGCTCTGCTCTGCTCTCTCCTTTAGGAACCATGTACCAGGAACCAGGAATGTGTTTATTGATATGTAAAAAATATAACTTCAAGATCCGGAAAAATTAAACTAGAATTTCCTGATCAGAAAGACAGGGGTATTTGATATCATTGATTTATCAACAAGAGGATGTGGATGAGGATGAAGATGAAGATGAGTTATTATTCAAGGGGGTCATGTCCATAGGGTAGCTGCCCAGAACCCTAAGGAAGGTGGTGAATTCTTGGACCTCTTGAAGGGCATTCTGGGCTCTTTGGTCGGCCATGGAGGCCTCAAAATCGACATAGAACATGTACTCGAAATGCTTGGCAGTGCCAATAACATTACCATCATCGACCACACGAAGTGGCTGGTTCCTGTGAGGTCTGCTCTCAATTTTGGTCAAGCTTATATTCCTGAAAGCAAAGGCCGACAAGACCTTGAACAAGACAGAGGTACCCTTGTCTTGAGCAAACACAATGCTGGTCTTGAAGGGCCTGTCAGTTCTTGGAATGATGGGCTCCCTCGCCAGCATAACGAAGCGGGTCACATTGTTACTGTCGTCCTGGATGCCATCGGCCAGGACGCTCATCCCGTAAAGCTCGGCTGCCCGAGAACTGGCTATGGCCGCCGTGTCGCGGAGGCCGTTGAGGGCGATGAACTCGGCAGCACCGGCCGTGTCATCGAAAGCCTCGCGGGCAACATTGAGGCCGAGCTTTGTGAGCGTGAGCTCGCACTGGGAAAGCGCCTGCGGGTGACTGATCACCCGATTCAGATATTCTTTTCTCACGCCCGGAAGCGCCAGGAGGCAATGATGGACAGGCAACTGAACCTCCCCAACAATGTGAAGCCTGTTGTCAAAGAAAATCAAGAATCAGGAATCAATTACAGAAATTGAAGAATCAGGCATCAGTTACAGAAAACCAAGCATCAGGAATCAGTCACATCAAAATTAACTTAATTCGAAGCAATGCGAAGCCTGTTGTCATATAAAATCAAGAATCAGGAATCAATTACAGAAATTCAAGAATCAGGCATCAGTTACAGAAAAGAAAACCAAGAATCGGGAATCAGTTACATCAAAATTAACTTAATTCAAAGCAATGCCAAGCTTGTTGTCAAATAAAATCAAGAATCAGGAACCAATTACAGAAATTCAAGAATCAGGCATCAATTACAGAATACCAAGAACCAGGAACCAGTTACATCAAAATTAACTTAATTAAAAGTCCAAAGGGTTGTCCCTAGTGTCAGGGTATTTGCTTGGTTCCATATCAGTAATAACAGTAAGTGTCTGGTTCGAATACTTTTTTGGATGATCGCATTAATTTTTGCCTCCAACTTTAATAAAGATGCTCTATACATGGAAAATCCTTTGAATCAGATGAGATGTATTAATAGTAATGCACAAATTTACTAAAGATTCAGAGTTTAAAGGGTTGTCTTTTATGCTAAATGAGATGAGATGTATTAATGGTAATCCACAAATTTACTAAAGATTCAGAGTTTAAAGGGTTGTCTTTAATGCCAGACAGGGAAATGAGATGAGATGTATTAATGGTAATCCACAAATTTACTAAAGATTCAGAGTTTAAAGGGTTGTCTTTAATGCCAGACAGGGAAAATTGGAAGGATGGATATTTAAGGATTCAGAGTTGAAAGGGTTATCTGGGAAAATTGGAAGGATGGAGATTTATTTTAAAGTTTAGAAGGAATCTTAAAATATTTGGTGATATTTTTTTGTAAAAATGGTAGAATGTTTTGACATTTCTTAAAAATATTCAAAATAAATAATTTTGTCACATAAACCATATTTTCCATCCATAAAATTTGGGCAATAATTTCTTTAAAAATGAAGAAAATCTCCTGAAATTACCAAATGTCAACGAATATTTAGTTAAATTATTTTTATTTTTTAAATTAATGCATTAATTTATGACTGTGAATTAGTCTGGTTCCATGTCAATTCAAAGTTTTTGAATATATGCATTAATCTATACCTGTGAATTTACTAAGTCCATATCAACAAAGGTCTAATTCAATTTTTTTTGGATGAATGCACTAACCTATGCCTGTGAATTTACTAAAGATGCTCCATACTGGAATCCTTTTAATGAAATATATTAATGGCAGTCAATAAGATGACATCCCGGAGGAAGCGTCCCTCAAGTTCAGACCCAAGATTTTATGAAAAAAAATCAAAATTAACCCTAAAACAGGGATTCTTTAATTACCTGTGACGGAGTAGAAGATCGTAATTTCTGTGTATGCTTCCGCCCAGTGAATTCTCCACAGGAAGAACTGCCCGGTCGGCTATCCAGAGCTCCACAGCCTGAAAAGCCACCTCGAACTGGTCGCAGGGAATGGCGTCCGAATTGGGGTACGCCTTCTTAGCCGCGGCCTCGCTGTAGGCACCGGGCACACCCTGATAAGCCACGCGAAGCGGGGAGCCGTGCATGGGCGGAGGCGACAGGTCTATCAAAGACAACGGTTTGGGCAAGTTGTCGAGCTCCCGTGGGATCATGGACTCCGATTTGGCGTGGCCATTGACAGCAACCAGGCCGTGGTCAGCAGATTTCTCCGTCTCTTGCTGCTGTGAAACAACGTTACTGGAAAGAATGGCACAGGAGGTCTGCCACTGAGTTGAAGTAACTTTGCTCGACTGTTGCAGGTGCTCCGATCCTGATCTCATCGTATACACGGCTTCAATGCCGGCGGCCCCCTTTTTCCTCATTTTAATTCTCAATCTTTCTTGACGCAGACGGGTACCCATGAAAAAACTCAATTCTCTCATGCCCTCGAGCCCGCCATGAGAGGCCACTTGCAAGCTCACT
This sequence comes from Pinus albicaulis, assembly GCA_034641835.2. Taxonomy (NCBI): domain Eukaryota; kingdom Viridiplantae; phylum Streptophyta; class Pinopsida; order Pinales; family Pinaceae; genus Pinus; species Pinus albicaulis. The sequence continues at coordinate 1,321,934,581 of CM076572.1, forward strand.
GATATGGTCTGCATTTCTGGGATTTAATCTATCGAATCTGAAAGTGGATTTGGGTATATTGCCCGAATAGCTATGAATATGGATTTGGGTATATTGCCCGAATGGCTATGAATAGATTGAATCGTGCTGTGTTATGCTCGGCTTGCAGACGGTTGAATGCAGAACACAAGCTGAGGCACAATACGCACAGAGGAGGCATTATATACAACGACAAGTCAACAAAATACAGACAGATGGTAGCCGCCCCGCGTCTTGACCTACTCTTTCGCTCGTGGTGGTAGGTAGGCATCGTATCGTCACGACACAACTTCAACCAAACCAAGGAAGACCCTGGGCGGTGAGCGAAGTGGTTTCCCTGATTCCAAGTTATTACTGCCTCCAGTAATTATTTTGATCAATATGACTACTTATTATTATTATTATTTTGATTAATATGATTACTTATTATTATTATTTTAATTTTAAGGTTACAGTTAAGTTAGATTTCAAAGGTGTATAAGATTTTTTTTGTTTGTAAACAAGGAAGTCATTTTGTGCAGTGATTGATATATTAAGAGAAAACACATGCTATAATTGGTGTATAAGACTTTTTTGTTTGTGGAACAAGAGACTCACTTCAGTGCAGTGATTAATCTATTACGAGAAAACACATACTATTAACTATTAGAAGCATTAGTAAATGATTGATATACATTATTATGTAAATAGATTGGCATAGCCATAAATAGTAAATATGGTATGGCTACATGGAAAATGAAAATGAGGTTGATTGACCTATATCAACAATATTTATTAATGTAATTGTGTTAATTAACCACTGGTATGTTTGGCAAGGCTTGGTCAGAAATAGTAGATATGACAACACAACTTCAACCATTTAACCTCTCTTGAAGAGTCTTTCCTCAGAAGGATCTCAGAAGGATAAGATGGATGTTTATGTACTGCTTACTTATATAATAAGCAACGTTTTTTTTCTTTCTGGAAAGAAAAAAAATAAAAATAAATAAATACCTTCAACCAAACTAAGAAATAAGGAATAAGTTAGTGTGCATAAAAAGAAAAAAGGAGTTATACCTAGGCATAGATTTCATTGGGACGCCCAAAAATATTTAAATCTGTTTTTTGTTTTTTAATCTGACAGTAAGAGTGTTTGAATCTTGGTTTTTATTGTGTTTGAATCTTAGTTTTTGTTGTGGAAATGATTCAGGACCATAAAAATTTCCATTATTTTCTAAGCAATAATGAAGCATTGTTAAAGTACATAATTTAATTTATAGATAAAATGACTTATTTTTCAAAATATTTTTCTGAAAATCCAAAATATTTTTAAAATTTTGAATTTAAATTGTTTAAAATATAAAATTTGAATGTTTTAAAATTTTTTCAAATTTATACAATTTAAAATATACTTAAACAACAAAATTCACAATTTTCCTAAAAATTATATCATTTATTTCTAATAATAATATGATTTGATCTATAAATTAAACTAAACTAGACGAAAAAAAATAAACTAAACTAGACGAAAAAAATTATAATAAAGACAATATTGTCCGTACACAACTCCAACAAAACCAAAACCAAGGAAGACTGTTGCAGTGGTTATAGTGGTTTCCCCATTTCCAAGTTATTTACTTCCTTAGAACTGAAATATTATATGCCGACATTTTCGAAGCAACGGGTAAAGCGTGATCACGTCGAGAATTTCGAATGTCTATCTTACACGTGATAAATTTCCTGTGACGTATTCCATTCAGGGAAGGAACGAGAGGTTTAGCGCTTCCGGTCAGAGCTGAGGGTTACGACCTTTTCGCATAGATCTGCCCAACGCACTTGTACATGTGATCTCACTTGTTAGTTGGGTACAGATACATGCAACAACTTAATCCCCGTCTGTGTGAATTGAAACACGTTCAGTGCGATTCCCAAGTTGCGTGCGATTTTATTGGCTCCTGATTGGCTCCGTCTAATAATTGTTTGTTTGATTTTGGATCAAATTTTTCTTTTGGTAGTTGTTGGAATTTGTCCATACATGTTGTGTACAGTCCGCATTGATTTTTTCCATCTAATTTATGATTGATTATTGAGATATCAGTGGAATGAATGGACAAGTTTAAGGAATTTGTTAGGGTTAAAAGAGGTTGGAATTTTGGCAATTTTTTTTTTTTTAAATTTAGCAGTAATAATGTTTGAATAGTGTATGATTGATTATTCAGATATCACTGGAATGAATGGACAAGTTTATTCAGGTGGAAGAATTGTTCAGAGAGTCAAAAGTGGTTGAAATCCTCATAAAAAATTTCAAAAGATTTAATAATAACAATATTGCAAAATTTTATTATAGTCTTGCTAGAATATCTCTAATTTTTAAGACAAAAGGGAATGAATAAATAGTATTGTTTTGAAAGATTATTGTAACATGTTATTTATATATATATATAATGTGCGTAGTCTAAAAAATATAAACTAGGAAATGAATAAATAGTATTGTTTTGAAAGATTATTGTAACGTGTTTTATATATATTTTTAATGTGCATAGTTTAAAAAAATACACAAAATAATCTAGAAATTCTAGTAAGATTATGAAAAATCTCTGCAGAAATTTTTGAAAATGGTTATGGGTGGAAACTTCAGGGTTTTGGGTGTCCCAAGGGTTTTTGATGGTGCTGGATCCATTTTCACCATTAAAAAATCGATTCAAACACTCAAGTAACACTCCAACTATCTGATTTTTTGAAAAAAAAAATTACATGGCAAAAAACTAAACTATTTTGTTGTGTCGTAGACAACTCCTTTTTTAATAGTTTATTTTTGGAAATTTATTAGAATATGTTTTTAGAAAATTTTCATATATTAAATTAATTTATATATTTAAATTTACATTTTAATTAATAAATATATCTATCTTACTAACAATTATATTCTCAAATTTGAAATAAAAATAATAATTTTTTATCTAAGATTTTTGTGACCCATAATATAGATAAATGTTCTTGGGATTAATCACATCATTAAGATTTGGTCAAGGTTTGGAACCATCTAATATGGTTTAACATTAAAACAACTCACATTAGATGGTTAAAAACATCGACCAAATTTTAATAATGTAATTAATCTAAAAGACATTCATCTACAAAATGATAATTATTAAATAAAAATAATAATAATAAAATCCAAAATTTAAAGTCTGTGATACTTTTAAAAATATCTCTCTTAAGAATCATTATTAAAATATTGTAAAATTCAAAAAAAAAATTCATTGTGACATTTTATTAAATTTAAATCCCCTTCAATTTTAAACATGTTTTAGGATCTTCATCTCTTACGGGAAAGATTTGAATGTTGTGTTTGTTGTAGCTCCTAGAGACAGCCTAGAGTTGTGATAGACCAGTGCCTAGGACATCTTAGCATAGTAAGGAGCCTATAATATAATGTGTGAATCTTAGCATAGTAAGGAGCCTATAATATAATGTGTGAAGTTGTCAGCTTCAGCTCACATGTTATCTCCTGTAAACAGGGAAATAAAATAGAATGGGACCAAACTCTCAGAAACTGACACAGGAAAAGAGATACTGCAGAGGCAAGATGCAGAACTCTAATATGAAAGCAACAGACAATTCAGAGACAGTTTACTACAAAGCGGGCCGATTCATAAATACTTCACAGACATAAATTATCAAGAGGTGTATGTAGTGAAAGAAATATTGAGAAGATACTAGCTAACGTTGAGCTGATACCCAGATATACAATACTACCATGCATGGGCTTACCAATCTAAGAATCCATACATGATAATAGCATTTTAAAAGCACCCCCCCAAAGCAACTAATATAGCAGAAACACTGTTTAGATGAGTAATGAAACAGAATATCATGCATGAGCCATATTTAAAGCGCTTGACTGATCCGAGTATGGGCATCAACTAGGATGAATCCTTACCAGAAATCATTGAGCCACTCGCATTCCAAAACATGATACAGGAAAGATGGATGAGATGAAATGATATATTAAATAACATATAAAAGAGAGTTACAGACTGTGAAATACCAAAGACTAGAATCCTCTTTGACAGACAGAACTCCTCCTCACTGAGACCCTATGGGGTCTGAGCCTTCATACAAGAGTTTTACAAACTGTATACAAAAAGCCTTTCACTGCATAATTTTCTGATAAAAATCTGGAACCCTTACAATGCGTTTCTTCATGGCTTTTATAGGAGAAACCAAAACTTAGTAAAAGAGGTAGGTGACGAACATTCAATTTGCATAATTAATACAAAATGGTGGAGACGTGCACGCCCATACTGCTTGATGACTTTGTAGTGATGCACATACTCTGTAGCCTGTCTCCAAAAATAAATGTTTTGAGTGAAAACTTCTTCAGGAACACGATATAGGGATAATCATTTTAACATTTTGTCCTTTTCTGAAGATAAATTCTGCTGAAACAAAACCTAGAGAGTATTATTTCCTGTGTATTGTACCCTCTATGTGATCCTAGATATCTTTGTTCTGGTACCTTTGTTGTTTAAGTATTGAATCTGAGCTCGAAATCTTCAACTACAGCTATTGAATTCTTCAATCATCCACTGATACTCTTTGCCGCAACGTTAATGTCTCTAGTTGTGCAATCGGTGTCTTGAATGATTCCGGAGGGTTAGATAGGTTTTTCCCCTGGTTCTTTAATGAATGTCGTGTCGCAAAAATTACCCAGGAATTTCTTCATAAATTATGTTTCTGAACAACAGTCATTTCTTGCGCCCTCGGCTTCTGGAATGGGGGCTGTGAATAATGGCAATTTTCCGTCGGCGTAAACCTGCAAAACACACAAAGCTGTGAAGAAAACAAATGCATGGGGGACGGCAATGTAATGGAAGCGACTGTGTAACAGAGCGACGTGATGAAGTGGCGGAGACATGCAGGGCGGCGACGAAGAAGATGCGGTGGAAATAATGGCGGAAGGACTGGCCAGAGTTTATGATGTGGAACATTAAAATATAACATATGAATGTAATATATAAATGGCGGAGGGAGAAATGCGATAACACATGGGATGATGACGTGGATGGAGACCGGGTCAATGGTGGGGATGATGAAATCTCAGCCGTCTAATCTCAGGAGGAGATCGACAATGGAAAGAGCGTCGGAGGCGATGTGCAGTGGGCCAGGGGCATGATTTGCTTGCGTTAAATCCCATGCAGCTTCGGGGCGCGAAGATCGTCGGATGAAGGCCCTCAGATCGGACGGTTGTGGTGAATATCGCTGCACGACTTTGACTGAACAATAATGCACGATGGAGAGCGGTTTTGGGGCCGTACGCAGAGACACGCGGCGGGCGATGAGTGGAATCACTGGCCCAAGGGGAATTACCGCCTACCTCTGAAAGGTGGTGCGATATAAACCGCTGGTTTTTGCAATGGGAGCGGACGTGGGGACCACCAAGACAGGGGCATCGTGAACCGTTGATTTCGTCGTCTAATCGGACGGTTGTCGAGGGGTCTGCGGGCACGGCAGAGACGTATGAACGTCGTCCGATCTCATACAGATATACGACTCTAAATGCTCCCCATATCCCTTTGATAAGCGCATATAGAGTTAGCACTCAGTTCAGGATTTCGGTCCCGTGGAGGAAAAGAACAGAGGGGCTAGGGCTGAAGGAGCTATGCCTCGAATATTTTTAAATATGAATTCCCAGCCTTTGATAATGTATTTTGGAGGCGGGAAATGGTAACGATAGGTTTGAGAATGGTTTTCCAAGGCTACAAGGGGGGAATTTGAGAGCTCTGAACCAGATTTCCTGTGAAATTTTGCAGGAAGCGAATTATGATCAACATTGGCTCCACCTGGGGACGGCACGTTCATCCCTGGACGTGTCGAGAACTCGCAGACCCTCTGATCATCATGTATGCAGACTCTGCTCTCCAACACCTCCATTTTTCACTTTATAATTCATCACAACACCAACATTATTCAAACAAAACAAAAAGGAAACTATCATACAATATAATACATCAGGCTTCCTCGGCCTGAATCAGAACTGAAAGTAGGGTTTAAGAAATTGACCATTTACAGGGGCATCCAGCAAGTCGCCCTATAAATTTTCCAACCTGAAAGTATTATTTCCCCCCTGTTCCACAATTTTGAAAGAACCAAACCAGAGGGGGTCTAATTTACCATTTTTTCCCTTCTCAGCTCTCCGGATATCCCATCTGAGCACCAAATCACCAATCCACAGCTTCCTGTTTTTTGCGTGCTGATCAAAAATTTGTTTCATTTTCTCTTGATATTCTATCAATCTCTGATTCACCTGGCCCCGTATTTCTTCTAATTCCACCAATTGATTGATTCTCCTGATCATATCATCAGGCTCCTCTTGGCTTTCTTGCATGAATCGGGCCACTGGTAAAGCCAACTGTACAGGAAAAACTGCTACTCGTCCATATACCAATTCATAAGGGGATTTCCCAGTTGCTCTCTTGCTGGTGATTCTATTATCCCATAGAGAAAATTTCAATTGGGAATCCCAATTCTTTTGATTTTCATTGATAGTCCTCTTCAAGGCCCTCACCAGAGTTTTGTTTGAAGACTCTGCCAAGCCATTTCCTTGTGGATAGTAAGCTGTAGAGTGACTAAGTATGCTATTATATTGCTGGCAAAAATTCATAAATTTTGCAGACTTGAAGGCCTGTGCATTATCAGTCACTACCTTAGCGGGGCAGCCAAACCTGGATATGATGTTTTCCTCCATGAACTTTATGATCACAGTATCTATAGCATTCCTTGCAGGTTTGGCTTCCACCCATTTAGTGAAATAATCTGTGGCTGTCAGTATCCATTTATGTTGTCCACTTGACGGAGGATGTATCTCACCTATAAAATCAATACCCCACTGTTTGAATGGTTCATCCACATGGACTGGAATCAGGGGAAATGGTGCTGATTTTTGTCTCTCAGCAAATTTCTGACATTTATCACATGCTCTTACCCTGGCAAAAACATCTCCAAAAAGCTTTGGCCAATAGAAGCCAGCTTTCAGAATTTTATGAGCTGTGGCCCTCCAGCTGTAATGACCTCCACAGATCCCTTCATGAAATTCTGCAATAATGCTCTCTACTTCATTTTCTATGAGACACGGGAGTAAGATACCTGAGGGATCTCGCCAGTATAGCCGGCCATTGGCGACTATGTATTTCTGTGATTTCAATCTCAGCGCTCTGTATTTAGTTTTGTCACAACTTGGAGGGCAGCTGAGTGTGAGGAGATATTCTACTATCTCTTTGTACCACAGACTGGTGAGGTACTTTAGATGTGTTTCTGGAGTAGCTACTCCAATTCCATGTCGTTCTTCTTTCTCCTCAAATTATTCACCTGCTATAGTGGACAAATTTATGCCCAGGGCTTGATAGTTTGATTCAGATAACATTTTGGCAAGCCCTTGTCCTTTAATTAGCTTAGTAGGGTGGATGTCTAGGTCATATTCCTGTATTTTAACAATCCACCTGCCCCTTTTTCCTTCACTATCCCCTTGAATAAGGATATCTTTTACATCAGCTGCGGGTACAAATGCAGTGATGTGGGACTGTAAGATATATACACGGAATGCTTTGAGGGATTTCACTAGAGCGTAAGCTTGCTTTTCCAATATGTTATACTTTAATTCTGCATCACGAAGCACCTGACTGAAAAAGGCAATAGGTTTCTCATACCCTTCCTCATTTTTCTGCAATAAAACTCCTGCTATTGTATGAGGTGATGCAAAAGAGAAATCATGAAAGGTTTATCATAATCTGGTCCAGCCAACACAGGGGCTTCTGCAAAAGCATTCTTTATCATGGTAAATGCCTCCCATGATTCTTGTGACCACTTTACCTCATTATTCTTCTTCAGCATATCTGTTATATGCCTAACTATCTCAGCATAGTTAGGGATAAACCTTCTCAAGAAATTTATGCGCCCTAGGAATACTTGTACTTATTTTTTATTTATGGGGAAAGAGATACCATTTATAGCCTCTACCCTCTTAGGATCTATCTTCACCCCATCTTTAGTCACGATGTGTCCCAAAAGCTTTCCCTCTTCTAATGCAAATAAAGACTTTTGAGGATTCAGAGAGAGACCATACCTTTTGCATTTCTCAAAAGTTTTCCGCAGATGTTCAATGTTCTCAACATCGTTCTTGGAAAATACAGTGATATCATCGAGGTAGACTACCAAGAACTTGTCTTTCTCCCCAACAAAAGCAATATCCATTGCCCTCTGAAAAGTGGCCCCTGCATTAATCAATCCAAAAGGCATCCTGGCATACATAAATGTACCCCATGGTGTAGTGAAAGCAGTCTTCTTTTGATCTTCTGGAAGTACAGCCACCTGGTTATAACCAGAAAATCCATCCATCATTGACATTCTGGAAGCTCCAACCACCTTCTGCAGAATGTGATCCATTTTAGGCAGTGGGTAATTATCCTTTAAGGATGCTCTGTTTAAATTTCTAAAATCCACGCACAGCCTTATTTCTCCATTCTTCTTGCGTACAGGGACAAGGTTTTCCACCCATTCAGAGTACCTCAATGGTACAATTATTTTGGCCTTCAGCAGCTTCTTAATTTCTTTCTCAATAGAAGGCAGCAGCAGAGGATTTATTTGTCTGAGCTTCTGCTTATGGGGCTTTGCATCTGTCTTCAATGGAATTTTGTGCTGCATAATACTGATATCAAACGTTTTCAAATCTTGATAGGACCATGCAAACACGTCTTTGTAAGACTGAAATAATTTATGATATAGCTCTTTATATTCTCCAGGGATATTCTTGGACAATTTGACAATTTTGGGGTCAGCCTCAGTACCCAAATTCAGGTCTTCAACCTAATTTTCTTCTACCACTTTGTTTGGCTGCAATGAGACATCATTCTTGTCAAATAATCTTTCTAGAGGCACCAGCCCTCTAGGTATAATATTTCCCTTTAGCTGCAACACACTATTTCCTGCCACGTTTTCTTCCCAATTTCTTTTTGCAATACCTTCAGATTCTACCTCTTCTTCATCATCAATCTCCATATTGAAGAATTCCCCCACTGTTTCCAAGAATATCTTCACCTGTTCTTCATCCTCAAATACCTGCAGTGTTTGATGTTATCCGGGATTGAAGGCCGGTAACGCACCTCAACTTCATATCTTAAAAGAGGGTTCTGAGGTGGTCGAAATGTACTAGCAGCCACATCAAGGGAATCAACCATCCTATTCTATTCTCGGGGCATGAACTGGATATTGAATGCCAAAAAGAAGTTTTCTACCATGTCCCAAACTTCATTCCTATAAGCCCTTAGCCTAGGATGTTTGGTCTGACAGTGATTCTTGACTTGCTTGACCACTAGTTCTGAATCTCCCAGAACCTTTAAACTTTGTATACCCATGCTCCTAGCTGTCTGTAATCCCAATAGAAGTGCTTCATATTCAGCCACATTATTGGTGGCTTCATATTCTAATTTGAAAGACAGTGGGATCCATCTTCCTGCAGGAGAGATTAATAGCACTCCGGCTCCATTTCCTTCTCTTGAATTTGCTCCATCAAAATGGAGTGTCCATATTCCTGCTTCCATGTTTTCTAAGGGTTGTTCACTCTTGATCTGGCAGAAGGATGGTTCATGAGCATAATCTTGATCTTCTTCCAGCATCAAGCATGAGAAATCTCCTTCCTTATTGTAGACTGGTGAATTTACAGAGTTGTCAGCCTTTGTCACCATCTTGACAAATCTAGTCTCCATGTATAACCTCCTCTCCTGGCCACCAAAAACTGGGATAGTGGCATATGTTAAATCCAACTTGATTGATCCACCAATTTTTTTTCCCCAGGACCTTGACAGCAGCATACCAAAGCGAGCTAGGATGTCAGCCACCACGATGTCCATGACCACACTTTTGGCTGGGATTTGGGCCAAATTGACCACCAAATCCTTGATCATCCCTAAGCATTTAAATCTTTTGGAATCAAATGAGTAGAGGTATTTATATGGACGTGTGATTTGTAAACCTAGTTGTTCCATGACTGACAGAGGCATAAGATTATGGGAAGATCCAGAATCTAACATGCAGTTATGTAATAGCAGGTCATGGATTACTAGAGACACATAGAAGGGAGGAGTAGAGGGATCTATCTCCTCGACATGTGGGCCAAAAACTACCATGGGTCTCTCTTCTTGAAGGTTGAGACTATCTGGGATGATTGGTGCTTCTGGAGGGAGCATGAAAGATGTGACTTGAGACTGATATGCTGGTAGTTTCAACAGTTCAGTCAAGGGGACTGGAATTTTGACTTTTTCAAGTTCTTTTTGCAGACTAAAAGCAGGAGGGGACTTTTCTATCACAACCTCTTTTGACTCTTTATTTTCAACTGGGGGCTTGACTTCTTTAGACACAGACTTAACATTAGGGGGAATGACTACTTTTGAAGAAGAAGGAATTTGATCATTAGACTGCAAAGGTTTGTTTAGAGGTTGCTTACCTTTGTCTGCAACTATCTGCATTGTAGACTCCTTCTGAGCAGGTGCTTCCTTTTGGGTTAGCTCTTCTTCTTGCTCTTGGGTACGAGTCCTCTTTCTAGAAGATCTGAGATCATATCTTCTATTGAAATGTGCTTGCATGAAATCATCAAATTGTTTACAATAATGATCAAATTCTGCTTCATATGTGTTTCTGGTCTTTTCCTCTTCTTGCAATGAGCACCCAGCTTCATCATTTCCTTGCAAAGGGCATTCTTCTCCATCACTATTTGAAAAGGCGAGATTTGCATCCTCCAGCCTATAGGCAGTGTCCTCAGTGGAGTCATCTATTGGACCTTCCAGGTACAATGGGTGTGGCACTTGATCCTATTGCTCCTTTGCTTCCCTTGGCAATATTTGCAAGGGTGGTTTCCTATATTGAGGATTGTAACCTCTATTTGGAGCATTCTGGAAATTCCTAAAGGCTGAATTCTTGGCTTCCAATTCAAGCTTGACCATTTTTTTAATCAATTTTCTCATTTCTTCCATTTTGTCTAAGTCTCTGTCCTGACTAGAGGTAGACACCTCCTCTTTGCCCCTTCTTCTGGTATCCTGCTCAGCTCTTCCTTTTGATTTTCCAGTGGAGGCAAATTTTGCTTCCAACTCTAGTGCGTCTGCCTGAGCATCATCTAGGGTAGCATACTTTCTTTCTCTGAGAGAGAAGCCAAATTCTGAATCGAAGGCTGCTACAAAAGCAACTTTAGCAGCAGTTTGATGGGGTTTCATATTAGCAGGGAGACTTAGATATAATTTATTAAATCTCTTGATAAATTCTGACACTCCTTCATTGTGTCTTTTCTTTAGTGTATTGAACTCAATAAGAAAATTTCCATGATCTTTCTTTTCTCCCCATTTCCTGAGAAAAGTGTCTTCCATGTTATCCCAAGTGGTAATAGAACGGCCAGCCAATGTCTTAAACCATTTTCGAGCTTCACCATCTAGAGATTGCACAAATAGTCTTAAAACCACATCTAGATGTTCAACATTAAAGTTCTATGCAAAGAAGCAGAAAGTCTTAAGATGTTTCTGAGCATCGATTTCATTTTATCCATTGAATATGGGCAAGACCTTCAGATAATCCTGGGGCATATCATTCAGCACTTAGGGTAATGCCAGGGGAGCATATTTATTCATCAAAAACGCCGGAACATTAGCCATTGGAGGAGGTGGAGGTAGTGCAATAGTTTGATGAGTCAGAGGAGGAGGAGGAAGTGGAAGTGGAGTGTGAATAATAATAGGAATATACTCAACTGCAGCTTGAGGGGTTGAGAGGAACAAAGGTCTATTAACAGCAGATACTTCGGTTACTTCCTTGACCTCTTCAACCTCAGGAGTAGGATGAAGACTGTTTTTATTTCTGATAACCTCTCGGGGTGGACTATCTGAATAATAATAATCAGTATCTCCCACAGTGGAGTCTGGAATTTGCAACTGAGAATCTTGAGAGGAAGAGGATGGAAAGTCTTCTGTGGACACTTTAGGAATTTCGGAACGGGCTGATCTCCTCTCCCTCCAATTTCTTCTACGTATAATCTGGTTAGGGTCAGACACTGAGGTGTCTTTGGCTTAGATGAATCTGACCTCAGGTGTGGCTTACGAGGAGCCAGGACTGCAAATAGATTTATCAAATAACAAATGTGGAGTCGCCAAGGTGAGGGATCTACAACTCTCAGCTCTCTGTGCTCACCTATTTAGAGAGTGAATATGATTTTGTCAAGGCCCAGGGATTTTGATTTTCTTAAATTTGTCCCCGGCAACGGCGCCAGAAAGATGTTGTAGCTCCTAGAGACAGCCTAGAGTTGTGATAGAATAGTGCCTAGGACATCTTAGCATAGCAAGGAGCCTATAATATAATGTGTGAAGTTGTCAGCTTCAGCTCACATGCTATCTCTTGTAAACAGGGAAATAAAATAGAATGGGACCAAACTCTCAGAAACTGACACAGGAAAAGAAATACTGCAGAGGCAAGATGTAGAACTCTAATATGAAAGCAATAGACAATTCAGAGACAGTTTACTACAAAGCGGGCCGATTCAGAAATACTTCACAGACATAAATTATCAAGAGGTGTATGTAGTGAAAGAAATATTGAGAAGATACTAGCTAATGTTGAGCTGATACCCAGATATACAATACCACCATGCATGGGATTACCAATCTAAGAATCCATACATGATAATATCATTTTAAAAGCACCCCCCCAAAGCAACTAATATAGCAGAAACACAGTTTAGATGAGTAATGAAACAAAATATCATGCATGAGCCATATTTAAAGCGCTTGACTGATCCGAGTATGGGCATCAACTAGGATGAATCCTTACCAGAAATCAGTGAGCCACTCGCATTCCAAAACATGATACAGGAAAGATGGATGAGATGAAATGATATATTAAATAACATATAAAAAAGAGTTACAGACTGTGAAATGCCAAAGACCAGAATCCTCTTTGACAGACAGAACTCCTCCTCACTGAGACCCTATGGGCTCTGAGCCTTCATACAAGAGTTTTACAAACTGTATAAAAAAAGTCTTTCACTGCATAATTTTCTGATAAAAATCTGGAACCCTTACAATGCGTTTCTTCATGGATTTTATAGGAGAAACCAAAACTTAGTAAAAGAGGTAGGTGACGAACATTCAATTTGCATAATTAATACAAAATGGTGGAGACGTGCACGCCCATACTGCTTGATGACTTTGTAGTGATGCACGTACTCTGTAGCCTGTCTTCAGGAATAAATGTTTTGAGTGAAAACTTCTTCAGGAACACGATATAGGGATAATCATATTAACATTATGTCCTTTTCTGAAGATAAATTCTGCTGAAACAAAACCTAGAGAGTATTATTTCCTGTGTATTGTACCCTCTATGTGATCCTGGATATCTTTGTTATGGTACCTTTGTTGTTTAAGTATTGAATCTGAGCTCGAAATCTTCAACTGCAGCTATTGAATTCTTCAATCTTCCACTGATACTCTTTGCTACAACGTTAATGTCTCTAGTTGTGCAATCGATGTCTTGAATGATTCTGGAGGGTTAGATAGGTTTTGCCCCTGGTTCTTTAATGAATGTCGTGTCGCAGCAATTACCGAGGACTTTCTTCATAAATTATGTTTCTAAACAACGGTCCTTTCTTGCGCCTTCGGCTTCTGGAATGGGGGCTGTGAATAATGAAAATTTTCCATCATCGTAAACCTGCAAAACACACAAAGCTGTGAATAAAACAAATGCATGGGGGACGGTAATGCAATGGAAGCGACTGTGTAACAGAGCGACGTGATGAAGTGGCGGAGACATGCAGGGCAGCGACGAAGAAGATGCGGTGGAAATAATGACGGAAGGACTGGCCAAAGTTTATGATGCGGGACATTAAAATATAACATATGAATGTAATATATAAATGGCGGAGGGAGAAATGCGATAACACGTGGGATGATGACGTGGAGGGAGACTGGGTCAATGGCGGGGATGATGAAATCTCAGCCGTTTGATCTCAGGAGGAGATCGACGGTGGAAAGAGCGTCGGAGGCGATGTGCAGTGGGCCAGGGGCGTGATTTGCTTGTGTTAAATCCCATGTAGCTTCGGGGCGCGACGATCGTCGAATGAAGGCCTTCAGATCAGATGGCTGTGGTGAATATCGCTGCATGACTTTGACTGAACAATAATGCACGATGGAGAGCGGTTTTGGGGCCGTACGCAGAGACACGCGGGGGGCGATGAGTGGAATCGCTGGCCCAAGGGGAATTACCGCCTATCGCCGAAAGGTGGTGCGATATAAACCGCTGGTTTTTGCAATGGGAGCGGACGTGGGGACCACTAGGACAGGCGCATCGCGAACTGTTGATTTCGTGGTCTAATCGGACGGCTATCGAGGGGTCTGCGGGCGTGGCGGAGACGTATGAACGTCATCTGATCTCATACAGATCTACGACTCGAAATGCTCTCGATATCCCTTTGATAAGCGCATATAGAGTTAGCACTCGATTCAGGCTTTCGGTCTCGTGGAGGAAAAGAACAGAGGGGCTAGGGCTGAAGGAGTTATGCCTCGAATATTTTTAAATATGAATTCCTAGCCTTTGATAATGTATTTTGGAGGCGGGAAATGGTAACGATAGGTTTGAGAATGGTTTTCCAAAGCTGCAAGGGGGGAATTTGAGAGCTTTGAACCAGATTACCTATGAAATTTTGTAGGAAGCGAATTATGATCAACAATGTTAAAAAGCATACAAGAACATCCGACTAGGTGGTTGGACATATTGTTAATGGTGGTGTTTTTTTTTTCTTTCCCAAAGGGTGCACTTCATAATTAGTATGGAGATGCAATTTATGATTAATATATAGAGTTTGTGCTTTTTAAGTTTTTATATATTTGGACTATTTGTAACGTAAATATATAGAGTTTGTGCTTTTTAAGTTGTTATATATTTGGACTATTTGTAACGTAGAGCAATGTTTAAAGTTTATCCTGGAACGAGATTTAATGAGTCATGTATGGAGTATTTGTAATACCGATGCGTATTATTTAACAAAAAATTTAATTAATATAAATATAAATAATTATAATATTATATTATAATTATATATATAGAGAGAATAGAATAATTTGTGATTTTAAATTTTTTATTATTGAATTGGTAATGATATTTATTTAGACATTTTTCAAGTTTTATATGTAAATGTTTTTACTCTAGTTTTATTGTATGTTGTGTAAGTTTGTTTATTCGTTGTTTATTTTTAAATAAAAATAAAAGTTAATAATTATGTTCTAAATAAAAAGAAAAATAATGTAGGGTATAATTAAAAAAAAAGATGTTGTAAAGTAATTTGAAGTAAAAAAAATGCATGAGTGAGATGTTTAAATCTTATAATTTAATTATTGATAAAAAATTTAGTACGAATTAATATTGATATATTTAAAATATGTTAGTAATAAAAAATCATTTATTAATATATACTTAAAAATATGTTAGTAATAAAAAATCATTTATTAAAATATTTTAGTAATAAAAAATCATTTATTGATATATACTAAAAAATAGTAGCTATATAAAAGATATTCGAAAGTAAAAAGTATTAAAAATTATTATTATTTTCCATTTTTTTAAAACTTTGGTAATAATGTTTTTATATAGATATTTTCCAAATTTTATATACAAATGCTATTTGTTTTCATCCTAAATGGATTGGATTACAAAGTTGTGGTTGCACACTTTAGTATCTAAAGTAATATTCTAATTAAATAAGTTCAGTAACTATGTAAAAATTAAAGCATTTTTCTAATTAAAGAAGTTTAGTAACTATGTAAAAAATTATGTAAAGTAAATGGAGTAAGACTTAAAAAAAAATAAAAAATATGAATCAATTAAAAAAAATAGAATATGAAAAGAGAGAGAAAAGGGAATTAAAAGGTCAATGTTGGGCATGTTTATTATTGCAACGTTCTTTATATTTTATTTTGCTTTCACTATTAAAGTGTCTTTTGGATAGGAGGAGAGAATGGAAATGAGAAGAAGTTGTGCAAATTATTGAATGGTTTATAAACTTGCAACTTGCATTAATATCATGTTGAAATGGCACCAAGAAATGGCACTGTAAAGAGGGGCTTTTAATTTAATTTTCTTTTAATTAAATTGGAAGAGAAATTGTAATTTCATCTCATAATAACTTCTATAATTAGTGAAAATGTGAAGTTGGGAAACACTTTTTGCCGTTGAAAATTGTAATTTTCTATGTTTTTTCAACTTCAACATAATATTTGTAGAGAATTGTCTTACCTCCATACTCATATTTTAAAAAAAAATATTGACATATAGAGGGGTAAATTTGTTGTTTACTAATTGCATATACTTAAATTTTTAGTCACTTTTTGAACCCTAAATTTTTTTAGGAAAAGTTATTCATTTTTTGGAAATAAACCATATCATCATAATCTATATAGATTGCACTAGTGCACTCACTATTTTTCGATAATTTTCAGATTAAATCACTATTTTTTATTATTTTTTGAAATGGACGAAGACAAAAAAATGGTGATGTTTCAGTATATTTTATGAGCCCTAGATTTTATTTTCAATATGATCATCAATAAGAAAAATCAGAATACCCTTTTGAAGAAGACAGGGAGAGGAATTGCAATATGATTTTTCTGATTTTTTTGGTATTTTCATTTTAAAGTTATTGAATTTTCATTCAGTGCAATTTTCAGAACAATGAAATTCCATAGTGACACATTTTAGTAAAATTAATAACAAATTGAAATTTTTAATGAAACTCCACAAATATTACATCATTAGAAACTAGATTTAGAGATGAATCTAATGGTACCAGGTCCGAAAGATAACATTTTGTTTTTGTAGGTGTTTTGCCCCTCCAAAGTTGAAGGCTCCTGAAAACTGCAGAATTTTATGGGTTTTTCGTTGACCAAAAAATCTCGGCCGAGATAATTTCTCGGGAGAGACATTTATTAAACTCTCGACCGAGAATTTTCCAACTCTCAACTGAGAGTTTAAACCACCACAGGTTACATTTAATCGTGTGGCTAAACTCTCGGCCAAGAGTTTGCGCCCGAGAGTTTACCCAAGGCCGACTCTCGTCCGAGAGTTTATTAAATTTTAATCAAAACAATTGATTTTCGACAGACGCAGTGTTTCGGGCGAGAGTTCTATATAAATACTCTCGTTCGAAAGATTAATTCCACACACCATTCTAAACCAGCAAAAATTGCGAAGGTGCGAGGGTCTGAATTCTTTTTCTGCCAAGGTGCAAAAAAAAATTTGGCGAAATTTTTTTTTTTGAAGTTTTTATGGGCGCATGGATGCATGAAGTATTTTTGCAAACTGTCTATATGAAGGCATGAAGTATTTTTGCAAAATGTCTCTATGAAGGCATGAATTATTTTTGCAAAATGTCTTTATGAATTTAATTATTTATTTAATTTTCTGTCTTATTGAAAGCATGAAGTACTTATTCTGAAGTCTTTATGTTATTTTGGGTATTTGTTCCAAATAGAATTCGATTTTAGGTTTCCAATTTTGTGAACATGGGAAACCAAAGGAATTTCCTATCAAGGCACGATCGAAAAAGAACTGATTCAGCGGATAAGAATGAGAGATTACAAAAAAAAAGGCGAGAGGAAAGGAAAATATTAAGCCATGAAGTAAATGTGGAGGTAGAGCATCGTGAAAGGAATGTATAGGTGCATGACAATGACGAGGAAATGAGAAATGTTGAGGAACTTGTCAACGAGAATATTGAAAACACAAATGTCCAAGATAATATTAATATCGATCTCACAGGTGAGTCAATCATTTCTTCAATCTTTTATTTCTTCAATGTCATTCCAGAGCGGACTGTATTTGAAGGGAATGGGGCCAAGAGAGCTGTGATCTCCAAAGGTGAGGGTGATGGGATAGTGATCAGAGGCTGAGAAGGGGAGAACGATGGCAGAGGTGATGGAATAGAATGAGAGGAGAGTGACTGCAACAAGATTCTATCAAGTCTTTCCATTATATTTCCTCTCCCAATTCTTCTATTGCTCCAAGTGTATCTGCGATTTTTTGGGGCAATATCAACTAGCTCATGGTCTTGCATTATGACTTCAAGCTAGTATCGAGAAGGGTCCATATTGAAGCAGATTCCCCTTTTCTCGTTTGCATGAAGGATTAAATTGAAATCTCCTCCCATAATAATGTTGTTGTTGTCCTCATTGCCTATGTCTTCTTTGATGGAGCTCCAGCAAATTTCTTTGTCCCTGTAATGATTGGGACCTTAAACATTGTAGACTATGATTTCTTTTTGATCTCTGCAATTTTCTAGAGCCACTTTGATCCAATTATGGTTGGCTGTAGTGTCTTTATGTTTCCATATGCTGTGATTCCAAAGGGTGGCTAATCCACCAGAGGCTCCCCTTGATTCAAATAGCGTGCCACCACAATGCTTCATTTTATCCATTATTTCCTTAATTTCTAGATCTCCTTGCTTTGTTTCTTGTAGGAGAATAATTTCCATTTTCTCTTGATTTATTAAGTCTCTTAGGGATGCTATTTTGGAGGGATTCCCTAGACCCCTGTTGTTCCATGTGAGGAATTTCATCATTACAAAAAGGTTGTTTGGAGAGCTGCTTTCCCTCCTTGTTCCTTTTGTCATGTATCCTTGCTATTATACCCCAGTATATAAGTTTCAATGAGGTTCTGAGTTCCCAATGCTATATCCTTTTGAGCATTTTCATCATGGTGCTGCTTTGAAGATTTCCTTCCAGGGCCATGTTTTTTAGAGTTTTCTAGAGTTGCTCCAAGCTCCTTCACAGAGTTTCTTGTGATTCGGACAGAAGAGGGATCTTGGGAGGAGGAAGGAGGGTTAGGGATAGAGGGAGAAGGTCAAGGAGAGTCAGGTTAGGAGAGAGGGGTGAGAAGGGGGGATCCTCATCGAGGGGAGAGAGGGAGAAAAATGGATTGGATTGGTCCAGCGTAGATTTGGGGGGCAGGGGGGAGAGGAAGGAGTAGAGGAAGAGGCAGGATGGCTAGGATCCAAGATATTGGGAGAATATGAGGGGATAGGGTTTGGTTTGGGAGGAGGCGAAGTAGGGGTGTTATTCTTAGGGTTAGAGGAGGTCTTATTTATCTTCACAGTTTCCCATTGTGGATAGGTCTCCAGGCTTTCAACATCAATATTCTTTTAACAACGATTAGCAAAGTGACCATATTCATGACATACCTTGCATTTGAACGCGATCTTCTCATAGTAGAGTTGTTGGTTATGCGTCCATTAATCTACTTTTAGCTTGATGGCCTCGGGGAGGCCTTTGCCCAGATCCACCTCAACACATATCCTGGTGCAGGCTTGCATGTTATCCTTTCGTTCATTTCGATCAATGAATTTTCCAACCACGTTCCCAATGGCTCGAACAGAATCATCCCCATAGCAATGTAAAGGGAGGTGCGGAAGGTGCACCCAGACAGGAACAACATTCGGAACATCAAGTTCAGGATCAAAATTTGGCGTCCATTTGTTGAGTTACAAGCCCCTAGTGTCCATAAAATAGGGTCTGTTTCTGAAGATTAGGTCTTTATATTCTCTTGTTTCAAAGTGGAAGGTGAAATATCCCCTTCCATAGAATCGAATGGAAATTTTTCCGTTGATCTTGTCAGACCAGTTACGCTCGACACATCTTTGCATAGTCTTTTGCGAGGGCCAGAGACCAGCGATGTTGTGAAACTAGCTCTAGAAATAGAAGAAAAGAGATATCAGCGCCTTAGAAATAAGCCACTTCGAGGGGGAAACCTCCAATACATTACATGAATGAACAATTCTTGGATGACACAAATGACAAAACTTCCTATCTATATATAGGAGTCCATGGGGCCACAATGTAATCCTAGCCGACGTAACAATAATAATTTAAGGGCACAATAATAAAAATATGGGGGTTACAGGGGTACAACAATAAAAATAATGGGGGCTACACTAACATATTAAGGGACTACACTAGTAATATAGGGACTTAACAGGTGAATTGACCGATGAGGCCCTTCTCAGCAAGAGAAAGGGCAGCCATGCGAGGGAGAGAAGGAGGAAGAACAACCTCCTGCAGTCCATCCATCTTTCTCACAAATTTGGAGATCGTCAGTCTAGGGCGAGGAGGAGTCAAAGAGTTGACAAGAGCATAGAAGGCTTGAGCCTGGAGCAGAGAAGCGACCACCTCCAGGGAGGACTCCGAAGGGGCCATGCTTGAGCAGGAGCAACAACCAGCAAGGGCGCCGTGGAGGAGCGCAGCAGCATAGGCTCAGGCAGAGTGTGGGCAGCAAAAAAATTTTGGTATGGAAAACATTCTTATACACTATTTTGTAAGGCATTTCCCTTTACTTGGAAGTAGTTATTTTAATTTCTTTTGGAAACATTTTTATGACTCTTTTCAAGTATCATGAATTTTCTTATTCATAATTGTATTTCTAAATAGTATAATATATAAATCTAACATGAATAATGTATGTTATTACTTGTAATAATGGTTTCCTCATCAATCATCATGGAAGTATCAAATATAATTTTTTTTTCTCTATTATTATTATAATCCAACCTCATAGGCATGGGTGGATTAAACTAGAAAGTGTTATCTTCCATGTGTTGTACAACTTGTCATTGTCATCCTTAAAAATCTTTTTTTATTGAGATATAACCACACCATATAACCAAATTTTCATTAGCGGGTTGTTTTATGTTGATCATGGTTCTCCATATAACAATTTTAAGTTATGTGTACAGGTTCTTGCACTTTCAATGGATTTCTCAAATCTTGATTGTGACCTTAACAATTTTTGCCTTCATAATTACCATTTGTAAATGGGTTTTTAGCAAATATAAACAACATCCAATTAAAAAGAATTTTGTTTATGATCCTTTTCAAGTGTCATGAATTTTTCTATGCAATATTGTATTTTAAAATAGCAGAACCTATGGATTTAACACCAAGCATGCTACTACTCATAATAATGGATTTTCAAGATAATCATCAATCATCATGTAAATCTCAAAAAAATTTACCCTTCTTACTTTCCGTTAATAATGTCAAAACAATTCATAAAGGTGTGTTTAGCTATGAATTAATTCTTATGTTAGAAAGTTTCGCTAGTAATGGATTTCACACTTTTATATGAAGAGATAGATATCCCACCCCTTGTAGCAATAAATCCAAAAGTTTTTAGATGAAATTATTATTTCCAAAGGAAAACAACTCAAATCTCATCAATGTTTCAATATATATGAAGAGAAATGGTTTGGTAAATTTCAAATTTAAGGAGAAAATTTATTCAAACTAGTTTATAGAGCATATTGATAGCTTCAACAAAGTGTCCTACAAATGTCAAATGTCAAATGTTTCTATGTTCATTTGACATGTTTCTATTTTCCATGTGCTTGGAAAATATTGTTCACAACATGGAATAGATCCTACAAAGGAACATTCAAGATATTGTAAAAACAACGCTCATAACCATAGTGCTGCTTGTGAATAACATAGCCAATCTTGTCTTCAGTAACATGACTGCTACGGAAAGAACAATGCTTATGATGAAGCATGTGACCACCACAACTACAACTGAAAATATGGAAATTTTAGGGCGTCGGGCTCCCAACTCATTACCAAATCTTATGCTACAAATATAGATACAATAATCATGGAACAACTTCTCAGATTAAAACCATAAAATAAAAAATATGCTACAATTTTATCCAAGTTGTAATCATGTTTATGAGCAATTTGTAGGGCAAGAAATATATACCTTGCAGCTATGCTGAGACCAAACGTTACCATAAAGTCCTAGTTTTAATGTTCATG
The DNA here is from genome assembly GCA_034641835.2 of Pinus albicaulis. Taxonomy (NCBI): domain Eukaryota; kingdom Viridiplantae; phylum Streptophyta; class Pinopsida; order Pinales; family Pinaceae; genus Pinus; species Pinus albicaulis. Next base: position 1,321,956,453 of record CM076572.1, read on the forward strand.
CTGCAAATAATCCAAAAGTGCTTACATTAAACATCTATTAAAAATATAAATTTATAAATGACATAGCTGACTAGCAAGGTTTGTAGATCAATTATTTCTATACTAGAATGGTTTTCCCCACATACCAAATAGAAATTGAATCCAGAGCAACCTCTGAATCAAGCAGCAAATCGGATATAAGCACAAGTCCTTGAGTGTACCATATTTCCAAATTGTAATTGAAGAATAAAGCAATTAAAAACATAACTCATCAAAACAATCTAAGCTACTATGTCAAATTCTAGACATAATTCATATAATCTATTGTACAACTGACATAGTTTAGATAATATATTTGCAAAAGATATAAAATGCATACGTTAGTAGAAAAGCAGAAGCTACATTTAGCTTGAAATAGGCCCAGAGTCCTGTGAAGGCCTTTGTGCTGAAACCAATCCATTTCTCCTTGCAAGATGGGTTGTAGAATACATATAAGGCAGTATAAATCACCAAAATCCACCAAGAAAAACTCAGTACCAAGCCTGCTGCTAGCAGGCCGTATCCCAGCTTGTCTACTGCAGCTCAAGTCAACAAAATGTGGGGTAGAAATGTACCAACAGAAATATAGGCCAAGGGAGTCATTATGTTCTGGGCCTGCAAAAACCTATGCATCGGAAAATTGATGGCAAATGCAAATAGTTGAGGAATAAGGCCTCTTGAAAAAACAACTCCAGCAACAACAATTTCTTTGCTCTGCCCTATGGCAACCAGCACAGGATCTGCAAATAAGTAGAGGATTGCCAAAAGTATTGCAGTTGCTGTCATTATTATCATCGATTGTTGGTAGATGACTCCAAGCATACTGTACTATTTAACACCGAAAGCTTGCCCACACATAGTCTGCAAGGCGCTTGCCATTCCCAGTTGCATCACAAGAGACCAAGGAAAATACACTATTAAGACCAAACTATACTGAACATATATAGGTGTAAATTTTGTTGTAATTTATTAACAAAAAATATCATTATATTTTTTTGGGTGATCCTTTAAAACAAGAGAAGAGTAATTTTGTTTTGCCATTTTGGCATTACTCACATTTATTCCCATCTAAATCTTTGGTCAACCTTTAGAACCATAAGTGTATTTTGGGATTACTCACATCTAAATTTTTGGTCAACCCTTAAAATCATCAAGTGCGACTCATTTTTAGGACAGAGATTACTCAAATTTTCTAGCTAGCCATCCATGGTGGTTCATTTTAGGAATAGAGATATATATTGATGGATTTTTCTAACCATCAAATGTGACTCTTTCTCAAATTTTGGTCAATTTTTAAAACCTGGGACAGAGATTAGTCGACCTTTCTAGCTATCCAGAGTGATTCATTATGAGAATAGAGATATATATTGATTCGATCTTTCTAATCATCAAATGTGGCTCATTATCAAGACAGAGATATATATAAAAGCATATAAAAATTTTCAAAATTTCATGAAAAATAAAAATACTGACCATAATTCCATAGGCTAGCCCTTGAATTCCCATGCTAGCTATGGATGCTCCTGCGAGTTCCAACTCCCCCAAGTGGCCAGCAAACATTTGAGATACTGCACTAAGCATAAAATTGAGTTCATCAGTTTGATACCCTTCCATAATGAAAAATAATATACCTCTGTGTTATTAGTTAAAAAGTAGAGAAAAATTTCTCTAGTGTAACATTTAATTTGTGGATTGCTTCAAGCAGTCAAGTATGGCATCCAAAATTCAAGATTTAAGAATCAATCAACACAACAGATGCAAGTCCCTTTGGAATAAGCGAGTGGGTATGGCCTTTTGACACCTCAATTGTGAGCAGATCATATAGGGAGGATCTCCACTTCGTTGTCTCTGGTAATATGGGCGATCAATGCTATCCTTCACCCTGCCTACATAGGAAGGCTAAGGGAAGGTTAGGCTGATACTAATTGAAGAAGACCCTCAATAGGGATACAACCCACAAGGGAGCATGCACACCTACCATTGGCTAAAAATTTCGCATAGAAACAGGCCAACAAGTCTTTGGTCACAGCAAATCTGACCACTCCCTAATTGGACATGGATCCTAGGAAATCCAATAATTATTAAGGAATGAATTTCAAATGAAAAAAAAAATTGTCTAAACTTGTGTAATATATTGCTAAAATTTATTAGAATCAAATTTCTCTGTGCCTAACTATCATCAATGTACACAATGAAGCACATTTTTGTTCTATTGAAGTCTGCAGAAACACCTGGCCTCTCAAAAGCTCTGGATCCTCCCAAATAAGATCATATCTATTTGGTCCCGTTTTCTCATCAAGTCTATTCAAGAAAAGTTTCAAACCAAGAAATTTCATATCACATAAACATAACAAAGATTGGCCACATGATTGATTCAAGATGTATATATTTTGTAGTATTCTCAACTTTAAAATGTAATAGGGTTTATTACAAGATTTATGATGACCTAACTTCATTAGCCTATAGTTCTGCATTAAAAGAGTTCATTAGTTTAATACCCTTCCATAATGAAAAATAATATGCCTCTGTGTTTCTTTTGGAACAATAAGGATGACCAAATTTGGCTTGAACTCCAAGGCTTTGTTATTAAATTTGTTTGCAAGAGCAGCTTTAACACCAAATGGAGGATTCAACCCCATAATCTATAAATAAATTCAAGAAAAAACAACACAAATTACAAGGCATTTTATTGAACGACACAATTTGCAAATACAGGATTCCTCCCTATAACCACCCACAGATTCAATCTGCACAACTAAAAAAAGAAAGGCCAACAAAAAATATTTCTAGTTAATAGTGACTTTGCCATCTTTGTTAAAAAGAAGCATGTGTGAAATCATACTTACAAATCTGGTACTGGCTAGTAATTCATCTTTACTAACAGTCAGCCAATCTCGTTTTTCAAACTCAAAATCATTCTGTAAATGTCACAGAAAATGCATCCATGTTAGACTAAATGTGATAATGACTTCAAAAATGAATTTCGTATTTTTGTCGAGCACCAAAATCTACATGCTCTCAAAGAATACTCAAAATACAAACACTTGAACAACAAATGCAGTTTATTCCCAAAATTACCTTGGCAAGGAAAGTACCCGACATAATTATTGAGATAAGAGACACCTCCAAATTATGTTCTCTCAAAGGGTCATTGGCATTCACAGGGTGATATTATCCTATGGGTCTGCATCTCACAAGTATCTTGGGTGCCTAGGTGGGCTTGGAAAATTCCAAAAGAGTGCCCGAAACATGACTGGAAATGACCAAGGCCCAAAACTCCTTGGAAACGCCACTAGCCATACCACACAAAATTTTCAATACCAAGGTGATATTCCTCAAATAGCAATCCCCTATCTCTGTTTTGCCTTAAATTATCATTTTCATGCATACGCCAATAATTTCATATGGTTCCCATGAATAATTTCATTTGTTTCCCTAAGTTGCACAATATGGACTCCCAAGGTCCATAACCTTCCTAGGTTCCTTAATTTTACATGCTCATTCTGGGGGTAGACTTTCCCTTTGGCGAAGGCATGCAATCTGCGAGGAAAAAGTGCATGAAGAAGTAGGGGTTCGCAGGTGGTGGCAGCAAAGGTCTACATCACACACCCAGCTCTTCATCTTGAGAGCCCTCAAAGATAATTCAGTATTGCATCTACAAAATTTCCTTAATGCATGGTTGGCTTATTCCAATATTATAGTTTATTGTAAATAAATCAAATTTGCAATTGTCAAAGTAGGGAAATTAAGTTGTGAACTCAGGCTTTTGCTTACACAGTCAGATACTTAGGCCCCCCTTGCACCTTGGGAAGCCTCTATGAACCATAGTATTATTCCTAACTCCTTCGATGGTGCCCACAACCCTACACCTTCTCCTCTCCAAATTTAAATTAATTTACGCTCAACCTTACCTAGTGTTTACACCATTGAAGCTCCTTCCTGTTGGACATGGCTATATCCATTTTAAGTCTTCACCTTTGTGCATACTTATACTCAATTAATCCCCTGCTTGACAACTCCAATGCCACAAAAAAGAGCCAAAAACTGTTGAGGGTCCTCTTCTCAAGTAGAAGGGAGCGCTCAAGGTACACTTCAAGCTCATAAGTAAGCACAGAGATATCATTCCCAAACCCTTGCTCCTATACAATAGGAAATAAACTATGTTGATATTGAATTTCATGTTGAACACGATGAGCAAGTTAATGAGGAGGTCTTGGCCTCTATGGTTGAGTGGGTGATTGATTCAGGCCATACTTTAGGGCGCCAAAACTAATATCTATGTATAATAGAGCTATACTAGAACATGAAATCGCTCCCCAACAATGTCTTACTAGAGCATAATGAAGCTCGCAGGGAGATATTATTACAAATTGATGAACTATAAATGGAGCACAAGGATCCCAATTTGCAACACTGTGACATTTCTACCAAGTTGGCCCTTCAAATTTAATAGATGGGATAGAGAAAAAAGCCGAGAAATAAATATCAGTCTTCTCGGGGGTTGCATAGTAATAGAATGGGCTGCCACTATTCATGCCGTGGACAATGAAACTAAGAACTTGTTGTGAAAACTTGTGCTCAGATTAAGCATACAGTGTTTAAGTATTGGCATGAAGGATGATTATTGAATACGTAAGTAGCTGTGCAAGCCGGTTTCTTCACTGAAATGTTCTCATTGCGATTCATTATGCAAGTGTACCTAACACTACACCGGACAATTGTGATCATGCCTCTTATAGGATTGTCAGTATGTCGACAAAATGGATCTTGCTTTGATTTTTGCTAAATTAGTAAGTTTGTATTTGGGATGGCAAGTATAGGATTCTAGTTGATTCTAACATACAAAGGAGGCATAATTCTACACTACATATTACTGCTTCAGAACTGTTCAAACATGAGATTTGAGACCATTTTCAAAAAGGCATCTTCCATAGTGGACTTTCTCTATAAGTTTATTAATTAATATTGATTATCGTTTGGATATTCTATTAGAAATGCATGAGTTACACCTTTTTGGCCATGCTCCTAAAGTTGGATGCTTGCTCCAGTAATGCCCTTATGATGTTTTCTTTCTTTGTTGAATTTTTCTTTTGCAGGCGTCATGTAAACCTAATTATTTTTCTTTTAAAGGGTTGGGTGTTCCTCTTCTTCAGTGCATCTACCTTTATATCTTCCCAAAAAACCATTCATATGAATTTTGTAATCAACAATATGTCTTTATTTCCTGTTGTCATTAGCAGATATGAAAAAATGTGGTTCTCCCATGAGTTTGGCCTCATAAGATTCAGAGCAAGTGCTAGTTTATTGTACCTTTGTTCAGACATGAGATGTGAGACCATTTTCAAAGATTCTTCTTCCATAGTTAACTTTATCTATAAGTTTACTGATTATTGTTGGTATTTTTATCAGAAATGCACAAATTACACTCGTTTGACTATGGTCCTTAAGCTGGACACTCTCCCCACTAATGCTCTTATGACACTTTCTTTCTATGTTGAATTTCTCTCTTTCATGTGCCATGTAAATCTTTTTTTGGGTGGTGTGTTCCTCTCCTTCAGTGCCTCTACCTTTAGATATGTCAAAACAATCATTCACAAAAATTATTTACACACCAATATGCCTCTCTTTCTTGCTGTCATCAAGCCCATGAAACATCTGAAAAACTATGGTTTTCCCTCAAGTATGGCATCATAAGATTTGAAGCGGGTGTTGGATTATTGTGCCTTTATTGCTGGTTATAACAGTCAAGAAAGTACAATTCATCTAAGAGATGTGCACACAAATCTGCCACATGTGGACTAAAAATAGTGATGTAGCTGATGGTATTTCCTATGGGTTTACAGTCTATTATGTTTTCAAACATGTGCATGTAGTTATGCTTGATGAAAAGGGAGTTTTACACATTTCCAAATTTTGGAAAGTTGGGATCACCGCGCTGCTCTAAAAATGTGATGAAAATCACATGTGCAATCCCTTTTCATTGGTGGACAACACTTGGTTCCAACTTGAGGATGTATTCTTATTAGAAGTGCATGAGAACCTCAGAATCATTTCATGCACATATGAAACTAGCCTCCACGTTCAAAAATATCATCACTACATCAAAGGTTGGCCCTTATAAAGAAAAGCACAAGACATTAAAGCCTATGAATCTAAGAATTGAAGAATGCTGCTCCAAAGAGCTTATTCTACTCTAAACTGCTGCTCAGTAGAGCTTATTCATTTCCTATCCTGCTGTAGCATGTGCCAAAATAAGGCTGCCAGTTGAAATTAGTGAATTAATGCAACCATCTCATGGATACAATGGTCCTTTCCTCTGTGCTTAGTCATCATGCAAAACTATAAAACCTCGAAACCAAAATGTTTACAGGATGAAATATTGTCATTGCTGGGCTACAATAGAACTTGGGTACTTGCAAATGAAAAATGCCATAAATTTTGATGCAATAGTGAACATGATCTGCCACGAGATATGTGTAGCTATCCTGAAGAGGATTTTTGTGAACTCTGTCAAACCACATACTGCCCCCTTTTCTTGAAACTCCCATTTTTCCATCACATGAGAGCACATACTATTGTCCAAATGATTGTTGTTAAAGGTCTGTATTGGATAGTTGAAAACTTGTCACAAGGGAAGCATGATCTGGAATTATGTCTTTTAATGAATATTGATTCCATAGTCTTCCATAACCATTATTAGGCCACCATAAGTGCTATTAATCCAACCCATCTGGCAGTTCTGCACCTAAGGCTCTAAGTGATAGGCCTATAAATAGTTGGGGAATGTAGTCCACCGTCATAGCTACAGAGTTTCCCCTAAGAGATCACATCCAAACTTCCACAACCTTTTGTATTTTCGAACACAAGCATCAACCAATTAACATCATTAGGCTTAAGATTTATCAACAGTTCTTATCTAATGTTATCTAGTGTTCTAGGGTAATTTTTTCCCTTAGGGTTGCTATTCTGGCCAGGGTTTCTTTAATAAATCTTTAGTAGTAGTACACATTCATAAACAATATGTATGCATAAATATAAAGAATCTCAACAACTATATAATGTATGCATGAATATAAAACTCCCATAGCAATAATACTTTTTTTAAAGCACAACAACTTAGGGTTGACTTCCCAGTAGTAATGAATGCATCCAATCAATAGTCAATACAGGGTTGATAAAGCCATACAAACTACAATTCTATTGCACTGACAAATCCAAGCGTACTATATTAATTTAATGTCTATTGGATATTCTAAGTTTATTGCACAGGGCTCTGAATTATCTTAGACAAAACCACGAGCCTGGAAATGTCTTTGCTAGTCTCAAGAAATCAGGTTGTTTGTCGAACTCTAGTAGCCTATGAAACTAGCCTCCACATTCAACAAAAATATCATCACTACATCAAAGGTTGGCTTTATAAAGTAAAGCACGAGACATTAAAGCCTATGAATCTAAGAAATCAAGACTGCTGCTCAAAAGAGCTTATTCTACTCTAAACTATTGCTCAGTACAGCTTATTCATTTCCTATCTTGCTGTAGCATGTGCCAAAATACAACTACGAGTTGAAATTAGTGAATTAATGCAACCACCTCATGGATACAATGGTCCTTTCCTCTGTGCTTAGTCATCATGCAAAACTAGGAAACCTCGAAACCAAAATGTTTGCAGGATGGAATATTGTCATTACTGGGCTACAATAGAACTTGGGTACTTGCAAATGAAAAATGTCATCAATTTTGATGCAACAGTGGACATGATTTTCCATAAGATATGTGTAGTTGTCCTGAAGAGGATTGTTATGAACTCTGTCAAACCACATATTTCCCCCTTTTCTTGAAACTCCCATTTTTCCATCACATGAGAGCACATAATATTGTCCAAATGATTGTTGTTAAAGGTCTGTATTGGATAGATGAAAACTTGTCACAAGGGAAGCATGATCTGAAATTTTGCCTTTTAAGGAATATTGATTCCATAGTCTTCCATAACCATTATTAGGCCACCACAAGTGATAGTAATCCAAGCCATCCGACAGTTCTGCACCTAAGGCTCTAAGTGATAGGCCTATAAATAGTTGGGGAATGCAGTCTACTGTCATAGCTATAGAGTTTCCCCTGAGAGATCACATCCACATTATTACAGGCAAAAAATTTTGAAGTAGTAATATGCAGTGTAGAGCACTCCTTGCTGGTTATTATGGAGTAGCAAGGCCACCAGACCAAATTCTTCCAACCATAGGTAACTGACTCTACTATTTCTTATGTTTCAATAGGGGTAGTGTCTTCCTGGTGTTCTAGGATTTCTTCTGCCCTTACTTGTTTTTTTGGAGTAGCAGGGGTTTGGGTGGTGGTAGGAATGTATCATGTTCTCTTCTTTCCTGGAACACGGGGGGGCATATTTTGATGCCCTCTCATTCTCTCGGTGGTTGGTTTGCTACTAATTATCTCAACGTCAATATCACTTTCCTTCTATGGTGTAATAGAATTTGTCTCTTATTCCTTAATATGAATTAGTAGGTACTTTGTAGCCAAGGGATTCATGACAATATATTATTCCTCCTTCACAACTTCAATGGGTGGAGTCACACAACATTGGGCTCATTTAGTGAAGTTGCAACAATTGGAGTTGCAATGACTTCTTCCCAGGATTTTCTTGCTTTGTTTAGAGCTTGTACCATGAGTAACATGATAAGGCCATGGTGAGCGATGAAATATCTTGGTATGTTTTCTTTTTGTGCATGGGCTTCCCTATTATGAAGGGACTTGAGTAGGAAGTACGACATGTTGACATTGTGACAGTGTCTGAGATGGTCAAGGAAAAAAATGTGCATATTCCTCTAAGCCAAATGAAGCACCTATATTGTCAGTAACCTAGTGAATTGACTATGGCTCAAATTTTTTATTGAAAATTAAATATTAGTTTTAGCATTCACTAGATACATAAAGGAACCTCTAAATTGTCTATAAATTCAGTAGATAGCTTGTTTATAATGTGGCAATGATACCAACGAAGAAATGGTAAGAGGTTACCATGGTTTAATGTAGACTCTCTGACCCAAAGCCTACACGATCTCCTTGAGGCTTAGTTTCCATCATCTCAATATTATCTGCAGCTTGAAAAGTAGAAACCAAATTTAATAGAAATTTTTTCGAAAAGAAATATAATAAACATAATAAATATGCTTAACGAAAAGTATTGATACATGTGTCACGACTGGAACCTGAGAAGGAATAATCTCTTTAGGCAGCCCTTGATGTGTAGCGCTAACCTGAAAATTCCATAATGTTAAGACTCATACCATATAAAAATATGTGACATAAATTCATTTTCAATTTGACGTACAAAAATATATATAGATAGTAATGAATGTGGCATGTGTACATGATCATGTCCATGATCTATAGAATGAGGATCAGGGGAAAGGCAATGTTGTTCTAAGAATGTTGTAAACTGAATAAGTTAAATAAATATATTGGCGTAAGTTTTTGGAGACTAAATGTATATACACCAAAAAAACATGTTACATGCACTCTAGCTCATCTTCTAAATGTGTATTTTAAAATAGATCAAAACATGCTTGTACAAACCTCGCCCATGGTGTGCATTTTTTGTGTAATGGATCGCTCATAGTGGTCTCTACATGAGGATGCATACTCCATAAGCTCAACTTGCTCCATCTCCCTCAACACATCATCCAGAATACTCACAAATGAACGAACTCCTGCACTAGATGAAGGTTGGCTTGTCCCTAAGCCGACTTCCACCCCTCCTAAAGCAGCTGCAATATGTTCTTATATCTTCTCCGTCATTTTTGATGCAGCACTGGAGATAAGGGCTAACTCCTTTGGAAGTGTAACTACCCTAGGTGGTCGAGGTGCTAAACAAGGTGCTAGAGGCCTAAACCCAACATTTCGCATAGCATCAGGTTGTTCATATGTACGACCTTTTCCAGCTCCATAGAATTTGGACCCAGTATCTGTATAGCTAGGGTCCATGTGCTATTGGATTTGAACAAACAAAATCCTAACAAAATATTGCGGCACCTCATCATTATTTGGGAACTTCCCATATGCATACAGGAACTTCTCATAAATATAAGATGCAATATTGGGATCATTGAATCTTGCAATATTTAGATGTTTTTTGTCTTCGAGCTGCAAGTCAAATAGTGACAAGGCCATTTATTTAGTGACCCTACTTTTAACTTCATTGTAGGAATGGATACAAATCACTGATGCTCTCCTCCTACGCATCATGTCAAAAAAAACTTGGTTTGATGGTCCAACCCCACGATAAGTCTCTATCAAACTCTCCAAATTGTGCAAAACAATTTGGAGACAATTTCGACTAGGGGCAGAGAGATTGCAAGTTTGAAATTCATTGCACAATCTCGCGGAATTCTCCCTCATCCCATCAACAGTAAGTAAGGAGATGGTATCTTCCCAAGGCATCTGCTCAGGAATATCACCAAGATGAGTGTAAAGGGGATCATAGCTCGGATTTTGAGCAAACACATGAACCCTATGACCTCTCCCCCTAGGAGAGCAATGACCACCACCCGTAACATGTTAAATTATTGCACATATTAAAAATTAAATAATTTATAAGGAAAATTTGTATTTAAAAAACTTGTCTGGTCATTTGAAAATACCTCGTGGAAAAAATATCTCATCCTCTTCGCTCATACTAGGATTGTTCCCTTTCTAGGAATGAACGTCTCTACTAGCCACTGTACAAAACATTAAATTGTTTTATAACACAAGTACATGAGACACACAATAAGTTTCACATTAAACATACATCAAATAATATTTTTTCGTTTAGATTTTACCTGAACGAGAAGTATCCAAGTGTGGGATGGATGCCACAGGTTGAGACATTGTTCTCTTTTGCCCCTCACCAGAAATAGGGCGAACCCCAAATCCTACATTTTCACCTATGGAGCATAATGTTTTCACATTAAACACATGTCATTTGAAAAAAAATTTCATCTGTTCAACATTGAATATAATGTAAACTTTAACATTTTAACTAGTAATTGATCTAATGTGTACCTATACCGTGTATAATATACCCCTCAGAATGGGCTCTATGAAATTGGGAACGAATGGGAACAGGTTTATGGGGCTCCTCTTGTTCGATTTCATGTCTAGGTGCACGAGTCATATGAGTGCATCCACCTGTGTAGGAAAAAAAAATTTCACATTAATCAATTTTTCACAACGAACAATAAATATAACCTACTTGAAAACATGACATAACTAAACAACCAATGTACCTCATAATCCTCCTCTCATGGAGGGGTCTCTGGAGGGCTCGCATGATGCCATTGTTGCTATAGTATCAAATCAAATTTCTACCCCTCATAAACAAATTAGAAAACAAATTATCAATCGACAGTCATGTCATCAACCAATGGATAACAGGTACTATAGCTCCAACATTTTGAAGCCAACAACAATATTAGTTATATGGTATAAAAATTATGGTAAGCATTTTTCAATGTCTAGAATTTTGTTAGCAATATCATATAAAAAGTTAATGTTAATACTTTTTTATATCTATTTCCTGTATCCTAAAATTTTAGTTATTAACCTCAAAATTTCCAAATTTGATTTACAATCCCAATTAAAACCTCTCCTATTTTCCTTTGCAATAAGTTAAAGTTATTTTTTTATTACTTATTTTATTATCAAAACCTAAATTACTACTATTGTAAATAAACCTATTTTATCCTACCTATTGTATTTATCAATACCCACTAGTTTACTATCCTATCATTACATATACCTTGACTACTTCACTAAACACCACTTCCATACAGCCTATCATTACTCTATTCAACACTTTGGATATTTCATAGCACTTCCTCAATTGCACTCATGAAATGGATTTATTGAAAGCCCATATGAACTCTATAAAGTCACATCTTACTCTCAAAGTTATAATATGTTTTCAAAGTTAAAAAAAGCCTTGTTTTGACTTATACTCTACCACCCTCATATTTCGACTTATGTTGACATTGATGTGTATACGTAATTTCCATCCAAACACATTGAATTCCTCTGTGTTTTTCTTGAAACTAGAGCTAGAGCTTGTTACCAAGTTGGTTGTTTCCTATGTGGAAAGGGAAAACATGGATAGCGTTTACTAGTAAAAAAAATAGAGCATTGTGAATGAAACAACGCACAGTTCAGGTATGCCACCACTCATAATTTCCAGGAAGAAAACATGATTTTTTGTCCTATGTTCAATTGAGAAACAAAATGGGGAATTCGATGAAAAGTTGGTTGAATGCCATTATAGATCATTATTAGCTCATTGAAAGGGAAATACAAAGGCATGGAAACGCATTATACCCAACACAATATAATGCCTTTCACAGTTCAAATACTCCAAGGACCAGTTCAAACACTAGAAATTGTGATTCCATAATTACGCTTTAACTATTTACTCTTGAACTCAATGTAATTGAAGTTAGATCATTCAATTATGAAATCAAAATTATGCACTCTTGGAATATTAACAAGTGAAGAATTACTATAATGCCATGCATTTCATTAAACACTGAAATTACTTATTCCTAGTCTTGTACCTACACTTTCAATACTGAGTTTAAAATTTTCAATCAGTAAATAAGCTCAAAATTCAATGTCAAATTTAAGATGGTCAGAAGAGAATGACATAAGATAAAAAACATCCAAAATACTAAAATTATTTATATCAGCGAGTAGCAAATTTAGCAAAGATATAAGTGAATGTGAAACACAATCATAGATTCATAAAAATGCCTAAACCCCCAATAATCATAATATTGATAACTAAATATCAAGTCAATAGACAGACTCCATAGATAATGCACTCCATGTTAAGAAGGCAAGTGATAGACAAGGAAGAGCGATTGAATAGGCCAACTGAAAGATACAAAGAACTTGTTCTGGAAAGGATGCTAGTAGAGGTCCTCCAGCTAAGAAAACCTTCTATGAGTGGCATTTTTTAGACACTTTTGTGCCATAAAAATCACCTAGGATTGTCCCTTGGAATCATCCACACCACTTGAGGGGAGGGGGGACACTTGACCAAGGTCACAACATTAATACAAGTGTGATTACCATCCAACTTGCTGCTGAACCACACTCCCATGGGCTAAAAGGAACTTATTTAAGAAAGGTATTTCCATTTAATCTAGATTATGAATGGATTCTAGGTTCATTTTTCTTCAGATTTATCTCAGTTGATGGTTTTCCCTAACCAAAGAGGTAGGTATTTTTTCTAGTTCAAAATTTATGCTCAAAAGCTACATTACAGATAACATGATGTCAAAAAGTGGCTACTAGGTGAAACATATCATAAATGAAAACCCCATCAAAAGCATCATATTTGGAAAGTGTTTCCTTATTTTGTATAGGTAATGTATTGTGGGAGAAATTCATCCCATTTTGGGAAAAACCTCCATGTTTCTCAAATAAATTCCATCATTACTACCCCTGTTTCTCAAAAAATATTTAAAAAAAATCAGGCTATCCTAAAATATTCTTTAAATCCACAATAAAAGAAAAACACAAACAAATAATGAAACCCTAAACATAAATCCATTATTTTTTAAACTCATTATATTCAATACAACATTTTTATGTTTGCAGATGTGAAGCTTTGATAGCTACTTCAAAAGGTTTCAGATTCAGTTGTAGAGCTGGAGTTCTATGAGTGCGGATCCACTGCCATGAGATGAAATTTTTACATGGCATCAGAGTTGTTCTGTTGAAATTTTCCATCAAAATGAATGGATAATTTAGGTACCTATAAGAAGGCACTAAGAATAGAATATCTCAGAAGTTATGGTGCCCAAAAAGATCTAGTGGCGTAAGTCTCCGTTTTGACCATTTGGATGTATTGGATGAAATTTTGTATAAACTGCAAACAAAAGTTTAAAATGGCAGGATAATTAGAGGAATGGATAACACCTAGTGAAAACATCCTTGATATGAACGTAGGTTTTAACCCTGTACAGAAATTATATACGAACGAATCTTTAAAAACAGAAAACAAACAATAGCGAGAGCATAAAACATAATACAGATAAACACAGAGATTTTCCCCTGGATCCCAAATCGGGATGACCAGCTTGATTTTTCATTATATTCCTTTTAGTGTTACAACACACATATATACATGCCGAAGCATACATAAACCCTAATCCATTAACCCTGGATTAGAACATAACCGTAGTTCCCTTTGTTGGAAATACTAAGAGGGGGGGTGAATCAGTATTTCTTTCAATTAGAGCATTAGTTAATTTTCAATTATTATTAGTGTTTGTACAATGATAGCAGCAAACAAGAGGAACACAAATGCACACAATTTTTAAGGTGGAAACTTACTCCGGGACAAAAACCACCTAATGTTTTTCTAATAATTCTTTTCAACTCCAATTGAAAATAAAGCTCCAACTTCCTAGAATCTAGAAAAGCATTCTTCTCCAGCTCCCACTGGATGGACGCTCCAACGCCTGAGATTCTTCAGTAGTCACTGAACGGATGCACCAACACCCAATGAGCTACAACTCACCCTAGCACCACCCTACCACCCTATAGAAGAATAAAAGAAGAATGGACTCTCGTACCAAAGAAAATGGTCCACTTAACAATGATATAGAATGATGTAGAAGAAGAAGATATACTAGACCTGTTACACAGTAATTTGTCACTGTCCCTGCAATCCCCGTCCCGCACATTGGAGGGCTCATTTTGTGACCTATGAGCAGTGACATGGATTGAAACCACTTTCATGACATCCCTTTGAACAAGAGCTTTCATTGCCCTGAAGACATCTCCTTGTGAAAAACCCTAAAAATGGCCCTTTTAGCATTGGCACGAGCAGGTAGTTCAACACCCGCGCCAATGGGGAAAATACTTCAAAGAGGCTGCGCCAGTTGGTGCTCTGTCCCAGAGTCGCACTCGCGCCAGCAAATTTAAGAGGTGTTTTTTACAAATAAATGGTGGAAGTTTCGTCCTAACTGATCCAGGAACTGATATCTATCTTGAGTTGGGAGGTTTGGCTACGAATTTCCATAGAGAGGAAGTGGTTTGCCACCTCTCATGGAAGCTTCCTTGATGATAGGGCCAATCCCATGATTATAGGGATCCCAACTCCTCTTCCTCCATTTATAAAAGCTTGCCCATCTCCATTGCAAGCTAGTCTTCAAGTTCCCAAATTTCCAAGAGCCTTATGCTGCAAGAGCCTCCATAATTCCCTTAAGGCCAATTTCAAGAAAGGAGACTATCATCAAGAGCTGAAGAGAGAGGTCTGTTCCATCCTTGATAGGCTTTTCGAGACGTGTTCTGATGGCGACCCTCCGAAGGAGAATTCAGCATCAGAACTATGGTTGTAATTTTCCTTTGATTGATTATTAATGAACGACTATTGGTTATGGTTCCACTCTTGTTGTTGTTTATAATGATGAGTTATGTCCTTTCTGACTGACATATAGTTGCATCTACTGGATTTTACGCTTGCGTTTGTTTTGTTTCTTGCATGTGCAGGTGTCCATCACGGAGATCGTGGGGATCGTGATCTGCCAGAGCTAAGGAACGGGAGCGCTACCTCTTCTACAAGCAACAACGTTGGATTCCAGGTAGGCCTTCATCGCTAGTTGGTTTATTTGCAATTAGGAACCTGCACTATAGCGTGAACGATTGTTGCTAGACCCAGTCTGGGCTAGTAGGGATCGCCTTTGTCCGTAGAGGGGATTTACCTCCACAACAAATTGGCGACTCCACTAGGGATTGTTAGCTTGTTTTTGTTTACTTTATGAGCTATAGACGGAGCCTGAAGTTAGCCAGATAGCCTTCGAAACGCTTTTGCTTTGCAATTACGAAGTAGATCAAAACTGCTTCAGTCAATCTCCGGTTTAGTTTGTAAACTGAACACTTGGAGCATTGTCTTGTCTTTTCGGTTGATTCTTGATCCTCCTTGCTTGATCAGCGCTTTTGGGCTGGTTCTTTCTGTGAATTTGGGTTTTTGATAGCTCGGTCATCACTGGTTTGCTTGTTGGATTGCTCTTTTTTATTTTTGTCTGAAAAACTCGACTAGCGCGCTTTTTAGCTCGACAGTCGAGCCCATTGGCACATGTTGCTTGTGTATTACCCGTGCCAATTCGTCTCTGGCGCTAGTTTCAGCCTCATAGTTGCGCCAATCCTGTGAGGTACTAGGGTTTGCTCAGTCTTGAGCTTCCTGAGCCTGATCTATGTGTTTGGTCTTGATTTTTCCACTGCTTGAGTGTTTTGGAGCCTTGATTGACTGACTGTTACCTGCATCCTTTGGTTGTTTGCCCATTTCCATCGATTTTGCATTCTAGCCCTAGGTCATCTAGGTGCTATTGTGTGTCAAGCCTCCCTTGGGAGTTTTTGGTCTCTATCGGTTCAGTCAATCTTGTGATTGCCTCTTTGCATTCGTTTGGTGGTTTTCTATTGTCTCATTGCGTTGTTTGAGTGGTTGTTTCCTTCTTCATTCGAATTCCGCCTTGTCTCGTTTTGGGCCTAGATTACACGGCTCATTTGGAGTCTTTGGGATTCTTTTCGTTTTGAGGGACTTTTTGTTGATTTGAGGTCTGATTGTACGTTTGCATTGCGTGGAATTTGCTTGTTTTTGCCCTCTTATCATCATTTCTCAAATTGCTCTTGCATTAGTTTTCATTTTTTAGTGCACTTTGCTCTGAAATATTAAAAAAAAAACAAACAAACAAACAAACAAACAAACAAACAAACAAACTCTTTGGCTCTTCATTAGTTAATGTGAATTAGACCTTTTCGGTGTTATTAGTGATTGGTAAATTTGAACGAAAAGCTTTTTAGTTTTCATTAGCTGCATTAGAGACATCATTGGTTGTTTTCTGTTCATTTCATTATTGTGTGGAAAGCTCTCAACTCTCTCATAAATAGCTTTCATCGAATGAAATGATATACTGTGGCATATAGAGTGCATTTAGGAGATTTTGAGACATTACATTCGCTAGGGCCTGAAAACTGAAACGTAATTAAAGATAAACTTTAAAATTTACTCAATTTACACTAAGGCAGCATTGAAATCTAATGAAACACATTTAGAGGTCTAGGCTAGAGACGTGTTCCGGCGTCTTTAAACCTAGTAGCTGTCGTTCGCCTCTTGGCTTTAGACAATGCTAGTACGGAATTGTGCTCCCCGTACTGTCACGTATATAAAGGGAGACCCCACTAGGTTTCTATCCTTTATCCATAGGAAGCCGAGTCTGCCGCCCTATACCCGTGATTAACCGGACACAGTATTCAGGGAGATTGCCTGCACGTACGTTAAGTCCTTGGTTGATTTCTCTTTCATTTTGAAACCAAGGTGTATATTGCAGTTCACGGTTATTTGGTACACCCTTTGCCTAGCATTCCTGAGCAGTCATTTTGATCTTATCTGACTCCTTAAATTTGAAAATATCATCAAGCGCTTGTCCTTTCACGCTTGTTTCCAATATGAAAGAGATAGAGTCACCTTTTGCCTGTTTCTTGACTCTTAAAAGATGAAACAATAGAGTTTTGTTTCAATGTTTTAAAAATTAACTGCCCACGAAATATTCCTGGTTAAAGTTAGTTTCCTTAGGGTGTTGTTTTGGGTCGTTTCCGATGGAAACTTTTCCGGAGTACACCAACCAAGGAATCCCCTCCGATAGGAATCCTGGTCATTTTCCCCCTTTTGGGAATGTTGGTGCTCCTTACATGGCAACGTTGTCCCTTCCTGGGTTAACTGTTGGGTTGCCTATTTGGTTGTTTTCAACCTCTGTGATCCCTAATGTCTCAGCTACTTGTAAATCAGTTCCTCCACCTGACCAACATCATGTTGATTCCAAGGTGGACCTCTCCCCTTCTTCGCCTATTTCTGCGTCCTCCTCTTCTACTTCGCCTGGTGAAAGTCTGGATTCTAGTAACCAGGTGGCTAAGAAGAAGAAGAAGAAGACAAAGAAGAAGAAGTCTGATAAGAGAGAGGCTAAAAGTGCAGCTACTGCTTCTGAAACATATCCTCTTGATAAACCTCCCGACCCTCCACGGAAATTCAAGTTCCCTTGCATGTTGTGCACGGGAGACCATCTTCTTTGAGACTGCCTTGGCATTCCCAAGGTGCTTGAAGCATGGTCCAACGGTCGCCCACCATTGCCTTTGGCTTCCGGGAGTCAAGTTGAGGGCACGTCTTCAACTGGTGCTGGTAAGGCTCCTAAGAAGCAGGGTAAGCTCACCAATCCCTGTAAGTTGTGTGAAGGGCACCATGCCATTCACCTTTGTCCATATATGGATGAAACCAAGCGAGTCTTGGACAACGCAAATGCTTCTGCACCGCGCCTCCCGCCTGGTTACCAGAAGCTGTCTTTGAGTCCTCCACCAGCTGATGCCACGATTGGTCAAGATTCATCTTTGATCGATCCCACTCCCCCAAAAATTCAAATTCAGGAATCCATCCCCGACCAACCATTGGTCGTGGGATCGGCTGAGCTGGCCCCATCTGTGGTGCACCAGGTCTTGTCCGTTGAGAGTGGACCTCACATCCCTCAGGTTCTTCTTGTTTCTTCAGATTCCTCAGACTTGGAGAAATATTCTCCTGTCCCTATACCTCAAGAAGCTGCTCCTCCACCTCCCGTAATAGAGGTCCCGGAGGATACCCCTCCCACCTTCGAGATGGAGGTTGTGGAGGATGCTCCTTATTCTTCCGTAACACTAGGGGAAGACCATCTCAATTCGATGGTAGCCCCTCCAAGTAGTTTGGTCGCTTCCTTCGATTGGAATTGATTTGCAGGATACCACCTTCCGTCTTATGTGCCTTTCGAGATCACAGTACAGGCTTTTTGTCTGGTCGTACCCAGCACCATTATAGACGAAGGCACATCTGTTAGTGTTCTATCCTCAACTACTTGGCAAGCTTTTGGCTCGCCACCGCTTGCGCCTGTTACGCAGAATCTGTTGACATTCAACAGAAGAACGAGTCAACCACTAGGGATCCTTCCAAGGTTACCTATTACTTTGGGAGGTAAAACAGTCCACATGGACGTGATGGTTGTTCTAGGCCCCTTGGATTTCAATATGCTCTTGGGGCGCGATTACACCTATGCCATGGGAGCACTTGTCTCCTCCCTTTTCTGTGTGGTCTGTTTTCCACATGAAGGATGGATCGTGACCATTGATCAGCTTTTGTTCTTTGGTCGTGATGTGGCAGTTGGCTCACCATCATCCCTTCCTAGCTTTTATCCACCCGTTGTATCTGCCCCACCGTAGGTCAACTATGTGACTACCTACCCCGTGCCTGTACTTAGTGATAGTGCCGTCATGCATCGTGTGCTGGGGGCATTGGGTCCTGACTTCCAGGATGTTTTCCTTCCATCGGGATTGGAGCTCTTGGAAGCAATGAATTCTTGTTCATTATGATGAGGTTGTCGAAGCACAGTTCATTTTCTTGTGTCAAGCTCGTTAAAAAATGAAACAAGGTCGTCGGAGCATAGTTCGTTTTCTTGTGTCAAGCTCTTTAAAAAATGAAACAAGCTGGAACAAGCTGGTCGGAGCATAGTTCCTTGTCTTGTGCCAAGCTCCTTAAACCATGAAACAAGGTGTCCTGAGGATAGTTCTTTTAATGTGTCAACCTCGTTAAAATAATGAAACACGTTCCTGTTCAATTCGAGTCTTTGATAAGTTCTCATAAAATCCCAGTCGATTCTGTCTCTTGATCTCGTAACTTGAACCTTCACTCCATCTTCCTTTCATATGGATTGAAGATTGGGGGGCATGTACCTTGAATTGAGTCACCATGCTGGGGGCATGCTTACTTTTTCAAGCATAGTTTGTTTCTGTTTCAAGCTTGTGTAAAAATGAAACTGGTTTCAAGCATAGTTTATCTTTGTTTCAAGCTTGTGTAAAAATGAAACCAACTTCAAGCAAATTTTCTTGATTTCAAGCTTGTGTAAAAATGAAACCTTTCCCATCTTACCTCTTGTGATTTCCATTTTATCAGCCTATTTTTCCAGATGAGCCTTGGTTTTCTCACTCCGTCGTCACTATCTGCTTGGGTGATCATATGCCTTCACTTGGTTTTTTTACCCGTTCCTGAGGAACTGTTGCGATGAGTGGTTTCGTTAGCCAACCTCTTGACCTTTACTTGTTCTGAGCAGTTCCACCATTACCAGAACCAGTTACTTCCCTTTATACCACTCGTTCCTCCAGGAGGAGTCATCTTTCAGCTCTTTTCTGACTCTCTAAACATGAAAAGATTGCCGAGGCCCTTGTCGTTTCGATCTCGTTAAAGTGGACACGAAACGACATCTATCCAGTATACGTTTACCCCTTTTTCGGGCTGGGATATATTATTTACGAAAAAGGAATACCCTAGCCTATCACGACTAGGAGGTTTTCTCAGACATAGTTTTCTACCTTTTTGGATCTGAGGAACTATTTACGAAAAGGGACCATTGGAGTTTACTTTTCAGCTATCTTTTCAAACTCTCTAAACATGAAAAGACGCCGATTTCTTCCTTTTTCAGACTCGTTAAACCTTGATGACATTGGGTTCAGTCGTAATGACGTTGCTCAAGTCTCTCCTTCCTAGGGCTCATTAAATGTACTAGGTTGGATTCGTCCGAAGGACGGATTTATATGACAAACATATGGTATCCTCTTCAAGCTTGTGTAAAAATAAAGAGGTACTCACCGAAATGGTGGGGAAAATGGAACCAAAATCGTTGTCGTGTCGGCAGTATGTCGCTCTTGAACATGGCACTTGTTTGCATTCGTGTCGGGTTGGGGACATCTCATCTCGTTTTTCACTTGCCTCCGTGGGTTTGGGTGATCCTTTTTGACCTCTCATCTGTTCTTTTCCTCATCACCATGACCTCTGATCTTTTGATGCCAAATACTGCCAAATCCACTGTCGTGCCACCAATATGTTCAAGAGAATTTGACCTCTGCAAGCACCAACCTTCCTCTGATTCTCATCTGATCATGATTCACAAAAAAACTATGTTCCTCTGTCTCGCGTTAATGATGTGGGAAACATTATGGCCCACCTTTGATCAAGGTCACTTCCTGTCGACTTCAGCTCATTATCTAGGAAGCTGATCTAGGGACTCCCTTCTGGTACCTTGGAGCCTGCATGCCTCAATGGCAGGTTCTTCACATTCGACGTGAGGTTTTCATCATTGGCCTCTGATCGTGTGATTCTGCAGGTGTTCGACGTCAACTCATTGTTCACATGCCGTAGATTGTACCTGTAGTACCTTGAGGACCATTGGCATTATTGGTGGTACCTCTCACATCTGTTAACAGCTTTCATTATTGGCTGGTAATCAGACGATGTTCTTGCATGTTCGAATTCAGCTCATTTATTCACATGCTTGGACTTGTACTGTGTTCGGGTCGAGATGGAGCGCAAGACGCTGGATTGTGTTTGTTATAATCCAGGCTGCAATTTTGTGGATTATTATGATTATTTACATGACTCACTGATTGGATGGCTGCAACCATACCTGAGTCTATTTATCGATCCTCACTGGATGGTTGCGCCCATGCCTTGGATCTAGATTATTGTATACTCTATTATGGATGGCTCCGCCCATACCACATATATCATGTATATTGAGATATTAGTTGTACTTCTCTACGCAGGTTTTCCAACGGCGGAGTTTTCAGTTGGACACGTTCTGGTAAAGCATTTCACCCCCCTCTCTCTCTTGGGCCTCATGCTTTAGGGGGCATCTGTTACACAGTAATTTTTCATCGTCCCTGCAATCCCCGTCCCACACATTGGAGGGCTCATTTTGTGACCTGTGAGTAGTGACATGGCTTGAAACCACTTTCATGACATCCCTCTGAATAAGAGATTTCATTGCCCTAAAGACATCTCCTTGTGAAAAACCATAAAAATGGCCCTTTTAGCATTGGCGCGATCAGGCAGTTCAGCACCCGCACCAATGGGGAAAATACTTCAAAGAGGCCGTGCCAGTTGGTGCTCTGTCCCAGAGTCACACTCGCGCCAGCCAATTTAAGAGGTGTTTTTTACAAATAAATGGTAGAAGTTTCGTCCTAACTGATCCAGGAACTGATATCTATCTTGAGTTGGGAGGTTTGGCTACGGATTTCCATATAGAGGAAGTGGTTTCCCACCTCTCATGGAAGCTTCCTTGATGATAGGGCCAATCCCATGACTATAGGGATCCCAACTCCTCTTCCTCCATCTATAAAAGCTTGACCATCTCAATTGCAAGCTAGTCTTCAAGTTCCCAAATTTTCAAGAGCCTTATGCTGCAAGAGCCTCCATAATTCCCTTAAGGCCAATTTCAAGCAAGGAGACTATCATCAAGAGCTGAAGAGAGAAGTTTGTCCCATCCTCGATAGGCTTTTCGAGACGTGTTCTGCTGGCGACCCCTCCGAAGGAGAATTCAACATTAGAACTATGGTTGTAATTTTCCTTTGATTGATTATTAATGAACGACTATTGGTTATGGTTACACTCTTGTTGTTGTTAATAATGATGAGTTATGTCCTTTCTGACTGACATATAGTTGCATCTACTGGATTTTACGCTTGCGTTTGTTTTGTTTCTCGCATGTGCAAGTGTCCCATCATGGAGATCATGGGGATTGTGATCTGTCAGAGCTGAGTAATGGGAGAACCACCTCTTCTACAATGACTCCGTTGGATTCCAGGTAAGCCTTCGTCGCTAGTTGGTTTATTTGCAATTAGGAACCTGCGCTATAGTGTGATTGATTGTTGCTAGACCCGGTCTGGGCTAGTAGGGATCGCCTCTGTCCACAGAGGGGATTTACCTCCACAACAAGACCATAACCCCAACTTTGACACAACCACTGCCTCTTCAACCCTTGGCAGATAGACACTAGTACAATTTATACAATAATGTATTTACAATGACTAAGCACAATGATACCTTTACAATGATTATATGCAGTGTTGCCCACTTGAAGACTTCATATGATGAAATTCTTGCTGATGTTATGAACCTTGAATGCTACTCTTTTCATGCTACCCTCTGCTACACCTTGCTCTGCTTTTCTGTCATAGAAAGTCTGGTCCTTTGCAACCCTTGACAACACATGATCTAGCTTTTTATTGCCTTCTAGGAGCTCGATATTGAATCTGGTGTATCTCTGTCATTTCAGATCCTCAATGTCTGATTTTTGGTCCTATAGTAGTCCTCTGAGTCTTATTTCCAATGCCATAGGTCTGACCCAATTTGGATTCTCCAAGAGATAGTTATACCCAATTTCGCACACTGCCCTAATTAAGGACTGTTTCAGTAGAGCGCACTTGTATGGCGTGCCACGTGTCACTGTTTCTTCATTTGTCTCTAAAATTGACAGAGAAAAAAGTGAAGAATATGCACTATCTGTCGACTTTTACGGAATTCCAATCTGATACTCAGAGAGGGAGTTATGACGAATTTATGAAGGTCACTTCTTTGAGATGAATTTCAGGAGCCTGCAAAAACCCTTACTTCCATAGATCATATCTCCCAAAATATTGCGTAACTTGATATGAAATTGTTACTGCAGCTTCCTTAGGATTTTGGCTTCGCCTAATAAAAATTTCAGCTTCTGAGCCTTCGTAGAAAAAAATTTAGAGCAAAAATTCCACGATGACTTGTTTCAGATGGTCGAATCCCTTACATAAGGAGGAAATGAAGATCACAATTTATATGAATGCTTAAGTTGAGAGGGGCTTCAACAAGTGAACGTGTGAGCGATTTTAGGAGCATAAAAAATATTAATTATGACTTTTCAATAACCCATGCCCCAACCCATGGGGTTTTAGCCCACTAACTGGGGTACAAACTTCAAACATGAATATCTCTCAAACCGTTAAGAATTACATGGCGTGCCATATCAACGGAAACATCTCGACAAGTAGAAACCATCAAAAGAATTATTGACCCAGAATATATTAATTTGGTAGGTCAAAATTCTCATTCAATATTGGGTTAGCCCCTAGTGCTGCTTGGGTTGACATCAATGACAACCGCTGATCAAAAATCTCCCCCTTTGGCATTGATGGCAACACAAGTACTCCCCCTGCAATCATGACACCTCTCCCTACAACATTCTCTCCCCCTTTGACATCAATGACAAAGGGTAAATCCCCCTGAAACACAACCATCTTGTAGACCTGTACACACTTCCACTTGCGCTGACACACAACCATCCTGCAGACTTGCACAGACTTCCACTCCCCCTTTATATTCTGAAAAAGGAAAATCTAATGAGAACTTGGGAGAATCCCAAGCTTCTGGTGAAGATATTCAAATGCTAGCGAATATTTAATATGTGATTCTTTTGGTGCTGCTTGGAATCTTGCTACTTGTCCAACTGCTTGCATAACATCTGGTCGGAGGGTATTACATATAGAAGACTACTAATCATAGATCTGTACAACCTTTGATCCACATCCTTAGATGAGTCATCTATGCTCAATTTGCAACCAAGTAAAGACATCTCGAAATCACTTTGCACCTTTGTAGCAAAATTCTTGCTTAGTCGATCATCATTGCTACCAATTATTGTATCATCCTCTTTAGCTATTAGACATGCTTTAGTTGCTTCATCCAAAACATATATGTCGTTTGGAGCTCGACTTGCTGTAGCCACAATTTCACCATACACGCCTTTCTTGATTTCACATTTCGTGGAGTTGAATAGTATTGTGTGTCCTTGATCACACATTTGTCCAACACTGAGCAGATTGTGATTCATGTTTTCAACCAATAGAACATTATTGGCTAGAGAATATTTTCTTCCAAGAGTGACAGTACCTGATCCTATAACATTTGAAGATCCATCATTTCCAAAGGACACGGTTCCATCCTTCTTCTCTTTCAGAGATACAAATTTATTTCTATCTCCAGTCATATGCGTTGAGCAACCGCTATCAACATACCACACATCTTTGTTCTTTTGAGCCTTGAGAGCGAGAGAACAATTATCATTATTATTCTTCTTCCATATTCATTCATTCTGTGGCTTCGAAGATTCTTCTGGAGGATTTTCAAGTCTGCAGTCTTTGGCTATGTGTCCAAAGTTTCAACATTTGTAACATTCAATATTATTTCTTAAATTTTCAAATCTATTGATATTTCGCTGAGCCCTGGGAGGTTCATATTTGATAGATCTCCTGGAATTATATTCGTTCCTAGGGTATGTGCGACATTCTACAGCTTTAAGACCAAATTTTCCACATGAATAACAGTAGCCATAAAAAATATGTTGGTATCTGGATGGAAATTTTCTTCGAGGAAATGTCTTCCAAGGTTGTTCTTGCGAATCTTGTCCAATGAAGTCTTCATGCATGTCAGATCTCATAGGTTCATTGAATTTTGTTGTAGAAGGTCATGCTTCTTCTTCTTTGTAACCGATGCCAGTTTTGTCATTGTAAGATCGTTGATTGTTGATGAGTTCTTCCAATGCCCTTGAGCTGTTGGCATAGTTTTGGATAGTTTTTCCTTTCTTCACTTCCTCACGCAGCGAGACTACTTGGGCTTCTAATTCTTCCCTTTCTTGGTTGCTTTCTTCCAACTTCTTTTGAAGTGACTCTTCAAAGCATTTGTGTTCTTCAACTTCAATTTTGAGACCTTGAACTTGTTCTTCAAGAGTTTTGGAATGGATCTTCTCCGCCTTGAGATCTTTTATAAGCTTGATTGCTTCCTCATAAAATTCGTCTATGGTCCATCCTTCTTCTTCGTTGTTTGATATCTCTTGCTTATTGTGCTTGGCCATAAACAATACTCTCTCATTGGCTTCTTCTTCACTATCATTGTCTTCATTAGATGATGAGCTATCTTCTTTAGAGAGAAAGTTCTTTTTGGATCCTTGCTTGTTGAATTTCTTAAAGCCTTTCTTTCTCTTTGAGTCGCCATTAATTTTGTTTGGACATTTTGCTGCAAAATGCCCAACCTCATTACAGCTAAAACATATCAATGGAAGTTTACCTTTGAATTGTCCCTTACCAATTTGTAGTTTTCTCGTGAAGTAAGCATATTCTTCATCATCTCCCTTTTCTTCACACTTGCAGGTGCATGTCTTTTCAATTGAAGGTTGTTTATCCTTATTGGTTTTCTTAGATGCAATGAACGCAGTTTCTAGATGCGAAGTACCCTCTTCTTCATCAAGTCTCATTTCATATGCTATGAGAACTTCCATGTAATTCCTCTTTGCTGAGTTTGTCCAGATTTGCACTGTATTCTAAGACCAATACCTTTGGGTTGAATCTCCCTGGTAACATTCTAAGAATCTTCCGTATAATAGTCTTCTCGTCAACTGGCTCTCCCAATCCTTCCAGAGTATTGGTTATTCAATCAACGTATTGAAAGTATGCAGCAATGTTGCAATCTTCTTTCATTCTGAGTTGCTCAAATTTTTCTCTATAGATTTGAAGCTTTTCTTCTTTGACATTTGAGTCACCTGCATATATATTCTCAAGCTTGTCTCATACATTTTTGGCTGTTTTGCAACCCAACACCTTATGATAAGAAGATTCAATAAGTCCACTGATAATAATACTCTTTGCTTTTGCATCATTTACCAAATTATTCTTACCTTGTTCATCCATGGTTGATGTAAATCCATTTTGAATAGTGTCCCATACTTCGTTACCTTGCACCAAGAGATAGAACTCCATTCTTCCTTTCCAAAGTGCATAATTATTTTCACTGAATAGAGGTACACCATTCTTGGTATGCTCCATGACCTCCTTTTAGCTATTAAACTGCTATTGAAGGAACCAAGCTCCGATTCCAATTGTTGGAAATACTGAGAGGGGGGGTGAATCAATATTTCTTTCAATTAGAGAATTAGTTAATCTTCAATTATTATCAGTGTTTGTAGAATTATAGCAGCAAACAAGAGGAACACAAATGCACACAATTTTTAAGGTGGAAACCCACTCCGGGACAAAAACCACCTAATGTTTTTCTAATAATTCTTTTCAACTCCAATTGAAAATAAAGCTCCAACTTCCTAGAATCTAGAAAAGCATTCTTCTCCAGCTCACACTGGATGGACGCTCCAATGCCCGAGATTATTTAGTAGTCACTGAACGGATGCACCAACACCCAATGAGCTACAACTCACCCTAGCACCACCCTACCACCCTATAGAAGAATAAAAGAAGAATGGACTCTCGTACCGGAGAAAATTGTCCACTTTACAATGATATAGAATGATGTTGAAGAAGATATACTAGACCATAACCCCAAATTTGATACAACCACTGCCTCTTTAACCCTTGGCAGATAGACACTAGTACAATTTGTACAATAATGTATTTACAATGACTAAGCACAATGATACCTTTACAATGATTATATCCAGTGCTTCCCACTTGAAGACTTCATATGATGAACTTCTTGCTGATGTTATGAACCTTGAATGCTACTCTTTTCATGCTACCCTCTGCTGCACCTTGCTCTGCTTTTCTGTCGTAGAAAGTCTGGTCCTTTGCAACCCTTGACAACACATGATCTAGCTTTTTATTGCCTTCTAGGAGCTCGATATTGAATCTGGTGTATTTCTGTCATTTCAGATCTTCAATGTATGATTTTTGGTCCTGTAGTAGTCCTCTGAGTCTTCTTTCCAATGCCACAAGTCTGACCCAATTTGGATTCTCCAAGAGAGAGTTATACCCAACTTCTCACACTGCCCTAATTAAGGACTGTTTCAGTAGAGCGCACTTGTAAGGCGTGCCACATGTCACCTTTTCTTCATTTGTCTCTGAAATTGATAGAGAGAAAAGTAAAAAATGTGCACTATCTATCAATTTTTACGACATTCCAATCCAATATTCAGAGAGGGATTTATAACGAATTTACCAAGGTCACTTATTTGAGATGAATTTCAGGAGCCTGCAAAAACCCTTACTTACACAGATCATATCTCCAAAAATATTGCGCAACTTGATCTGAAATTTTTACTGCAACTTCCTCAGGATTTCAACTTCACCTCATAAAAATTTCAGCTTATGAGCCTTCATAGAAAAAAAATTAGAGCGAAAATTCCACGATGACCTGTTTCAGATGGCCGAATCCCTTACATAAGGAGGAAATGAAGATCACAATTTATATGAATGCTTAAGTTGAGAGGGGCTTCAACAAGTGAACGTGGGAGGGATTTTAGGAGCATAAAAAATATTAATTATGACTTTTCAATGACCCATGCCCCAACCCCATGGAGTTTTAGCCCACTAACTGGGGTACAAACGTCAAACATGAATATCTCTCAAACCGTGAAGAATTACATGACGTGCCATATATCAACGGAAACATCTCGACAAGTAGAAACCATCAAAAGCATTATTGACCTAGAATATATTAATTTGGTAGGTAAAAATTCTCATTCATTATTGGGTTAGCCCCTAGTGCTGCTTGGGCTGACATCAATGACAACCGCTAATCAACACCCTTGACTGGATCTATAAAATACCAGGGGCCAAAAACCATCATGCCCAAAAACCATGTGTAAACACATCCACAAAACCATGGGCAGGTCCGCCCACCGAAAAATAAGGTCCAAAAAAAAAATTCCCGGGGCTCCGCCCCAGACCCCGAACAAGGGGGTCTGCTGCCCCCCCTGTGACCCCCCCGCGTGTGACTAGTCATGGAAAGAATATATCACAAACCCAACATTCTCCCACTTGTTGTTTTCTTTCCACAGGGGGGCACAAGAGAGTTGTGTCATTAGCCCAGCTTTGCAACACCCATTGTTTCTCTACCCCAAGAGAACTTCTGAGTGCTCACAAACTTCATCAATGCATCTACAACATTCTTCAAAGTGTCCACCTTTACCAGCAACACCCTTTTAGCCTCAACCATATATCTCACGAAGTGATATCGAACATCAATGTGCTTTGTCTTTGAATGATAAGCAGGCTTTTGAGCCAAGAAAATTGCACTTTTCCTATCACAGTCTATCCTTATAGCTTGCTGCATCAACCCCATACTTGAACACAATCACTGTAACCAAAATACTTCCTTTCTTGCATGAGTGGCTGCCATGTATTCTGCCTCTGTAGTTGAAAGAGCCACTATAGACTGTCTTTTACTCATCCAACTGGCTGCACCTCCAAATAGGTTAAACACATACCCACTTGTAGATCTTCTTTGGTCCAGATTTCCAACCCAGTCTGCATCAACAAAACCACGAATGTCCAACACTCTTTCCAATCCTGGTCTTCCCTGGTAGCACAGGCCATAATCACTAGTGCCACGCAAATATCTGAAAACTCGCTTCACTGCTGTCCAATGCTCCTTCCCTGGGTTTGACATAAACCTGCTCAATACTCCCACTCCATGTGCAATGTCTGGTCTAGTATAGACCATTGCATACATCAGGCTACCCACTGCACTTGCATATGGAACACGAGACATATACTCCTCTTCTTCTTGTGTGTTGGGACACTGTTCAGCAGACAACTTTACACCTACAAGAATCGAAACATTCACCGGTTTACTATCCTGCATATTGAACCTATGCAATACAGTCTCGACATACTTCCTCTAGTTTAACCAAAGCTTCCTCTTTGCCCAATCTCTCTTAATTTCCATGCCCAAAATATAGTTTGCAGCACCAAGATCCTTCATCTCGAATTTGGAGAACAGTTGGGTCTTCAAATCTTGGATAATTTCTTTGTCATTTCCAATCAACAACATATCATCCACATACAATACCAAATAAATAACACGGTCACCAATTAATTTAAAATAAACACAGTGATCCTCCTTGCTTCTGGTGAAGCCAAGTCCCCGTATATAGGTATCAAATTTCTGATACCACATCCTTGGTGACTGTTTTAACCCATACAGAGACTTATTTAACCTACATATCAGTTCTGTCTTCCCCTTCACCATAAATACTTCAGGTTGTTTCATGTAGATATCCTCTTCCTGATCCCCGTGAAGAAATTTTGTCTTCACATCCATATGTTCTACCTCAAAATCAAATGCAGCAACAATAGATAAATGTAGTCTAATAGAAGTAACTTTGGCAACAGGAGAAAAAATATCACCGAAATCAACTCCCGGCACCTGGGAATAACCTTTTGCTACTAGCCGAGCTTTATATTTCTCCACCTTGCCTTCTACATTCATCTTCTTCTTAAACACCCATTTTCTCCCGATGGGCTTCCTTCCAGTCGACAACTCCACCAGATCCCATGCCTCATTTTTATGCAAGGATGCCTTTTCATCAACCACGACCTCCTTCCAGAGTTTTCCATCCTTTGAATCTACTTCCTCCTTGACGGTTTTGGGACCATCATCAATTATAGTTAAAGAAAAATTTGAACAGAAAGCAAATGGACTATACCTTTCTGGTTGTCTTCTTTCCCGAACTGATCTTCTCACAGCTGGAGTTTGTGGCTCTTCCTCTTCTGAGTCTTCTTCTGTTGTAGAATCCGATTCATCCTCCTTTAGCTCAAAATCTATCTTCTCAGGTTCCTTTGGCAGTACTTCATGTTTAACAACATCTTTCACCTCTGTAAACACCATATCTCACCTGTACACAACCTTCCTTGTTTTTGGTTTCCAAAGCTTGTAACCCTTTAAACCATCCTTATACCCAATAAAGATGCGCCTTTCATATTTATTATCCAACTTGGTCCTTTACTCCTTTGGAAGATGTACATATGCATCACATCCAAATACCCTCAGATGTGAAAGAGAGGGTTTATTAACAGTCCATACCTCATGTGGAGTCTTATCCTCCAATGCCGATGAAGGTGATTTGTTAACCAAGTAACATGCAATCTCCACTACCTCTGCCCAAAATTCTTGTCCTAACCCAGTACCACTGAGCATGCTTCTTGCATTTTCCATCAGCGTTTTTTTTCATTCTTTCTGCAACTTCATTTTGTTGAGGTGTGTATGGAGTAGTCTTCTACCATGCTATACCACACTTCTTACAAAACACTTCAAATTCCTTCTTGCAGAACTCCCCACCATTATCTATCCTCAACATCTTTGTCTTCTTCTCTGTCTGGTTTTCCACTAGAGCCTTAAATTCTTTAAATCTGTCAAAGAATTCAGATTTCTTCCTCAAGAAATATATCCATTTATTCCTTGAGAAGTCATCTATGAATGAAACATAGTACACAGACTTACCCAGTGATGGAACTGATACAGGTCCAAACACATCACTGTGCACAAGCTCCATTGCACAAGCTCTTAATATCTTGTTTTCCTCTATAACGTATGGAAACCACCCTATCTCCGTCTCCCATATACACAATGTTCGAGGTAAATCGAAATCTAGAGAGCTATTAGACATACCTTCTACCATACCATTTCCATGCAGTATCCGAAGGCCCTTCTCTCCAATATGTCCAAGCCTTTGATGCCATAGCATGGTCTTTTCTCCAAAGACCGCTAGGCTTTCCTCTCCACTTTCGGGAACCACAAAACTGTTGCACCCATCAATAAAAATTTTGCCCTGAAGCTTGTACAAAGTTCCAATCCGAATTCCATGCATTAATACGAGTGCTCCCCGAACCATCTTACAGGTATCTTTCTCGAACATTGTTTTTACACCTACATCATCCATCTTTCTTACAGAAATCAGATTTATGGCCAATGCAGGAATGTGAAAAACACTAGGAAGTGTTCTAATCCTTCCACCTCGCAGCTTCAACTTGACTTTTCCACGTCTAACGATTCTAGCCTTCCTATCATCCCCTAAGAAGACATCACCACCATCATACTTCTCATACTCGCAGAACCACTCCCTATGGGGAGTGAAGTGAAAATATGCACCTGATTCAATCAACCATGCCTCATGATCTACATGTGTATTTGAGGAAGAAGCCAAATACACATCCCCACCTTCATCCGAGGTGGTTTTTGCCTCTGCAAAAGGAGCATCATCAGATCCCTTTCCTTTCTCAGAAGCTTTAGATCTGCAGTCCTTTTTGTAGTGCCCTTCCTTTCCGCATTTCCAGCACACATTTACAAACTTTCCAGGAGATTTAGATCTCCCTCTAGATTTAGATCTCCCACTCGAAACCTTATTCTTGTTTTTGTTCTGGGACCTTCCTCGTATAGATAAGGCATCTCCATTATGACCCTCCATATTTCTCCATATCATTTCCTCCGACAGCAAGGCTGAGACATTGTCATCAAAATTCAAGGTAGTTGTATTGCTACCTATTGCAATAACCAGATTGTCCCACAAGTCTGGTAGAGAACACAATAAACTGATGCACTTATCTTCATTTGAGATTTTAATATCAATAGAGGACAACTGACTTACCACAGTGTTGAAGGCGTTCAGATGCTCTGTCACCGAGTCTCCATCCTTCATCCTCAGATTATACAACTTCTTCCGCACAAACAATTTATTCACCAGAGACTTAGATTGCTACAAAGTCCCAAGTTTGTCCCACAAATTCTTCACCATAGCTTCCCCAGATACATTCAACAATACTGAATTTGAGACACACAACCGTATTGTGCTCTTCGCCTTCCAATCCAAATTTTTTCAGTCTTCATTTAACATTGTCGTTGGTTTAGTACCTGTATCTACCGTGATCCACTAGTCTTTATCCACTAGCAGATCCTCCATCTTGAGCTTCCACAACTTAAAAATCTGACCATTAAATTACTCAATCTCTATCTTTCCACTGCTCACCATCTTCTTTCACTGCAAGAATCGATCCCGCAGATCTCCCACTGAGCAGGGTCTACCATGCCCGAAAGTAAAACCTCAAGAATAAAGGCATCCTCTAGTTTAAACAATTGCTGGAGTACTAAATGTAGGTTTTAACTTTTGTATGTAAATTATCTACTTAAATTCAATCTTTAAAACAAAAATAAACAATAGTGAGAGTATAAAACATAAAACATATAAACACAGAGATTTTCCCCTGGATCCCAAATCGGGACGACTAGCTTGATTTTTCATTATATTCCTTCTAGTGTTACAACACATATATATACATGTCAAAGCATACATAAACCCCAGTCCATTAACCTTGGATTAGAACATAACCGTAGTTCGCTTGACCAGATCTACAAAATACCAGGGGTCGAAAATCATCATGCCCCAAAACCATGTGCAAACCCATGCACAAAACCATGGGCGGGTCTGCCCACCGAAAAATAAGGTCCAATTTTTTTTTTTCCCGGGGTGCTGACCCGGACCCCGAACAGGGGGGTCTGCCGCCCCCCTTGTGACCCCCCTGTTGCACCCGACGCAATGTACATGGGGATCTATCGCCCCCCCTGTGACCCCCTCGCATGTGACTAGTCATGGAAAGAATATAACACAAACCCAACAATGAATTAACCTTCTTGGTTCATATATGACTTTTTAGGGAATATTAAACCTCATTTACTTATACCATATCAGAATCTTGCAACATTTTAAGGGAGAAAAAATGTTAAATGTGCCATACTATCTGATTCACCAAAATCACAAAGTTGATTCAGAGGCACCCCATAAATGAGCAGAGAATGTTATATCACCATGGCCTCAACAAGTTAATCTGAGAATGGGAAAGAGAGAAGTATGAGAAGACTTGGGATCAGTTTCTCAAAGATAATCAGTTTGCTGAAAATATCTGTGAGTAAAAAATAATAATGGAGAAGGAAGCCCCAAGGGAGGAAGGGGAAATATTTGAGATACCTCCACCTCAATCTCAACCAACAAAAGCCCCAAGTAAAGAACCAATCATGTATAGTAGAAGGGTCACAAGGGCCATGTAAAGACAAAACCAAGATGAACAAAAGAAGGATCAAGCATTTTCCAATGTGGAAAAAAGAAAAAGAACTAAATTCTCTTCAAAAAATACCTTGGAGATACATGAAGACCATCAGATATTTATGACTATATACAGGACAACATAATCAAGATTCCTTGGTTGCTAAGTTGGTAGTCCAAGTGGAAGCTCAGTCGGGAAGTAAGAGATCTCACAAACAATGTGTTAAGAACTATTATGTCTTAAATGAGCTCAACTTTTGAACATTAGCTAGTCTGTCTTGGGGTTGCACAAGAGCATCGAACTCCTCAACTAGATAAAGCCTAGTGGTATTCTACAAGAAATCTGATCACTAGAGCTAGGATGTTAATGGTGTCTTAGAAACGTTTCTCTTTAGGACACTTTAGTTACAACAATTTCACACTTAGAGCCTTCTACCTTTGGCACCCACAAGTTATATCCACCTCCAATACAAACTTTTGGTTAACATCAATCACGTGTGCAATCAATATGAAACGGTTTCAATTCACATAATGAAAATTCCATGGCAAGGCTTGGCAATAATGGGACTGGACTTGCAGGTAGAAACTAAAAAGAGGGCATAAAATAAGGATCCTAAAACAATTCTTCTAATTAATGATAGATGTTCAAAACCCTTAACAAATGTGAATCTTCCTGAGTCATTATTATTTGGTAGAAAATAATCAAAGCCGCCTTAGATTGATAGAGTTTAGAGCCCAAATTTGCAGTTGCTTGTAATCAATATTACTATCAAAGAGTAAAAATCATAAACCTTCCTGGGGC
The DNA here is from genome assembly GCA_034641835.2 of Pinus albicaulis. Taxonomy (NCBI): domain Eukaryota; kingdom Viridiplantae; phylum Streptophyta; class Pinopsida; order Pinales; family Pinaceae; genus Pinus; species Pinus albicaulis. The sequence continues at coordinate 1,321,991,022 of CM076572.1, forward strand.
CCTCCGTTCATCAAGAGTTAATTTTATTGCAATATTATTCAGATCCCTGGTCTCGGAGTGAAATCACCAGCTTCCGCCACCACTGCCAGGGTTTGTTACTGTTTTAATTTGTTATAGCGGACAATGGCTTCAACAGACGTAGATATGATTCCCGTGCCCTATGGCGAGGGTTCCAGCTCTCAAGTCAGACCAAGCACTTCCACCAAGAAGGCCAAACATTTCAAAATCAAGAAGTGTAATGTTGTGGCCCTTTGGGCATGGGATATTGTGGTTGACGATTGTGCAATTTGTAGAAATCATATTATGGACCTCTATATTGAGTGTCAGGAAAATCAAGCAAGTGCAACTAGTGAAGAATGTACCGTTGCATGGGGTGTTTTTAATCATGCCTTTCATTTCTGAAAAAAATAAAATCATAAACCTTCCTTCGATATCTTCAAGGTAGAAGGTGGACTCTTGCTGAAAAGAGACTTACCTGGCTAGAAGAATCTACGTGCTCATGATGGCTTGAATGCTCCAGCAAAAATGACAGCTCCTGTAGAATGAAAAATACAATGCTCCAGTGCAGAATGTCAGGGGAGATAGGAGTTTTGGGGTTTTTTTTTATAAGAATAAAACTCTCAGACAAGAGTTAAAAAAACCTATGCCGAGAGTTTTACAACTTTCATCCGAGAGTTTACCCTAGAGTTTATGTCAATACAAATCTCGGATGAGAAAATACTTAACTCTCATCGAAGATTATTTTAACTCCATTCAAGCCCAATCAAACTCTCAGGTGAAACATTAAAAATCTCTCAGACGAGAGTTTTAAAAACTCTCGGTCGAGAAATTGAGTTGACTATTTTCTCGGATGAGAAATTAAAAATTTCACCCAAATTCTAGCCATTCGCCAAAAAGTGTTTCCCAACTTCGGGATTTCACCCTTAACTAAGTGAGAATGACTGAGTTAGCTTAGGAAATTCGAGTTGAGGGTCTAAGAGGATGCATGTAGAGTGATTTCATGATTTAAGGGGGTCCAATTGCAGTTGTGCATGAGTTGTAATTATAACTCAAGAAATTGAGTTAAAATCAGTTTAACTAGTTCTAATTGAGTGATGAGCTAGTGAAAGGTCCAGTGAATTAGATCTGATTTAATTCACAATGAGTGATCAATTAGTTAATTGATAATTCACTATAAATAGTTGTTGCATGTTAGTTATGAGGAAGACCCAGTTGAGACAAAGGTTAAAGGGAAGATGACTATCAGTTGTATAATTAGAAAATTGTATAGGTTAATTATAGAGTCAGTTGCAGGCCTAGGAAGGATTACATAATCAAGGCAAGTGATTTTACTATTTAATAGGGATTTAATTCCTTAAGGAATGCGTGAGCAAGGCAGGCTCGGTGGAGGAAGAGAATTGGCTAAGTATTTTTCTGATTTTGCCTAGATCAGTGTGAGACAGTTGGCAGAGTGCTAGAGTTCTCTTGTGAGAGAAAGCATTGTATTGTTTCATGATCCTTGACTTGATAAAATATATAGATAGTGAGGTTTTATGCAGCATGATTTCCCCAGATACATCTTGTGTTATGTGATTGATTGTATCTTTCTCTTACTTGTTATGTGCTTGTGCGTTCGTGTTTTGTTTCTGCAAATTGTAGAAGGATTCAGTATCTTGTTTTTAGTACATTATAAGATCATGTTGAATCTCATTGGTATATTTTCTACATGGTATCAGAGTGCCAACAATCACAATAAGAAGATAATAACATATTTTGTTTTGATCATGTTCGAATTTGCAGATTTATTCTTCGGCATCCAGCAATAGATCAAGATGTCTTTCAATGGATTGAGACTCGAATATGCACTCAAGGGAAATTCGAATTATATTCATGGAAGGACATGATGGAGGCAGTGCTTGAGGAAAATGACCTCAAGGTTTTCATATATGCTAATGTCCTGTAGCCCGCAATAGCAGATCCTCAACTTCTTGATGCATGGAAGAAGAATGTCGAGAAAATGAGAAGGATTTTGTTAGAGGGAGTTCAAGACCATATTGTCTCAAGCCTCCACAGGAAGGCGACTCCATATTCAATGTGGAAGGCTTTGACATATTTGTATCAGAATAGCAGCAACCACAGGAACTTGGCGTTGAAAGACAAGCTCAGGAAGATCAAAATTGAGAAGGGCGACATGATCCATAAATACATGACCAAGTTCACTTGATGTCGAGATATGCTTGGAATTGTTGGGGTCACTATTGTCACAGATGATTTAGTGATCCTATCTCTTCTAGGCCTTCATAAGAGCTAGCATAGTTACTAGGACTCTATTAATGGGAGGGAGAAGCTTCCAGATTGGGAGAGACTTTGGTTCGATTTGGCACAAGAATAAATTCGGCGGAGCACCAGAGATGGATCCTTGTCAAAGATTTATGACGAGGAAAATTGGGCCTTGTATGGCAAGGTGAAGAAAGGAAAATGGAAGGCGTCCCATTCCAAATCTAAGACCAGAAAGGTAGGAAAGAATCGAGACTTGTTAAAGGTGAATTGTTTCAACTTTCATGAGCATGGACGTTATGCCACAAATTGTCCATAAAATAAGAACAACAAGAAGGCCTCAAGAGGAGAAGTAAGTGAAGCATTGGCTTCATAATTCAAATTGGACCTCACCCTCATTGCATGCATGGTGTCATTGGTGTTGGGATATGTGTGGTACTTGGATATTGGAGCCTCATTCCACATTACCGACAACAAATAATTCTTCAATAGTTTTGAGGAGAAGGATCTCAAGATGCACAATGAGATTGGTGATGACGGAAAGTATAGCACTACCGGTATTGGTACATTTACTTTCCAGAGAGAGTCAGATAAACCCCTCATACTAAAAGATGGCATGCATGTACCTGGTTTAAAGAATAATTTGGTTTATGTTTCTGTGTTGGAAGATCATGGATATGATGTGATTTCCAGTGAAGGAAAGGCGTTCCTTTGTCACAAAGCCAAGGGACAAGTGAAAAATATTGGGGTTTGAGTGAAGAACCTCTACAAACTTGATGTGTGTTAGGTCTTTATATTACTAGTATAGTCCCTTATTGTTGTTAGTGTAACCCCCTTATTTTTATTATTGTACCCTTGCAACCCCCATTTTGTTATTATTGTGTCCTTAAATTATTATTGTTAGGTCGGCTAGGATTACATTGTGGCCCACTAGGATTACATTATGGCCCCATGGACTCCTATATATAGAAAGGAGGTTTTGTAAATTGTATCATCAAAGAATTGTTCATTTATGTAATGTATTGGAGGTTTCCCCCTCGATGTGGCTTATTTCTAAGGTGTTGATATCTCTTTTCTTCTATTTTTGGAGCTGGTTACACAACATTTGGTATCAGAGGTTTGGATTCTAGGGTTTCGCTGCTCTAAACAGGTCATCATGGAATTTTCACTATAAAAATTTTTCTACGAAGGTTCAGAATTTGAAATTTTTAGGATGCGAAGCCGAAATTCTAAGGAAACTCGTCAAAACATTTTAGAGCTTGGTTCACAATATTTTCGGAGATATGATTTGTGGAAGGTAGTGCTTTTTCAGGCTCCCGAATTTCATCTCAAAGAGGTGATCGTGGGAAAATATTCATAACTCTCTCTCTGAGCATCGGATTGGAGTGCTGTAAAAATTGGTCACAAGAAAATGGACTGTAGTTTCTTGGCTATCAATTTTAGAGCCGAAGGACAAAAAAGTGACACGTGACAAGTCGTACAAGTTCTCTCTACTGAACTAGTCCATAATTAGGTCATTGTGGGAGATTGGACACAACTTTGTCTTGGAGAATCCAAATCAGGTCATACATGTGGCATCTGAAATAGAATTCAAAGGGCTACATTGGTGCCGAAATTCAAATATTGAAGTGCTACAATCACAGAGATAATCCAATTTCAATATCGATCTCCTCAAAAGCAAGAAAAAGGTGTGTATTTTTTTTTCTTAATTGCATAAGTCTTGTTTGAAGAATCAATTTGAATTGATTCCAAGGGCATATTGTAGAATAGATATCAGTATTGGGTTCTACAATATGCCCCGTAAAAATAATTCAACACCCATTAAGCTTTCACAAGGCTCTACGATGACTCATGAAGATGAAGAATTGCAACATGATCTATCAAAATTATAAGAGCAAGTGCACCAAATTTCGCTCTCGCAAAGAGCAAAAAAAAATGAAATGGAAGTTTTGAAGAAAAGTGGGAAGCAAAGATGGACGGTTTGAAGAAAGGCGTGGAAGCTAAGATGGATGGCATGGAAGTTGGCATGGAATCTAAGATGGATGACATGAAAGACAACATGGAAAACATGAAGAATGATCTAAAAGCAGACATGGAAGGTTTGACAAAGTTGATACAAGAAATGTTTCCTAGTGGTGAAAATATAGTAGAAGAACCTCATGATGAGAAAAAAATAAATGTTAATCGTGATTTCATAAACTCTAATGTTGGCGGGAAGAACCACCATATTCCAAAAATGGATATGAGGAAGTTTGATGGAAAGGATCCTGTAACATGGATACTACAGATGGAGCAATATTCTGATCTCCATAACATGCAAAACACACAAAAGGTACACATTGCAACTTTACATTTAGAACAAAATACATTTGTATGGTATCGATGGCTTTGCTCCCGTAAAAAAATTGTCACTTGGTCAATTTTACGGAGGAAATGATAGCACAATATGAGGATACAAAGAGCAACACCTTATTTAGCTAAGTGATAAATCTCAAACAAAAGGGTTTAGTGGGGCAACACATTGAGGACTTCCAAAAATTGAATATAAGGGTAATTGATATTCCAGAGGAACACAGGATCGATCTCTTCATTGGCACTTTAAAGGATAACATCCAACATGAAGTTCACATTTTGGAACCTGACTCAATGGAGAAGGCATTCAGGTTGGCAAGAAAATTTGAATGTAAAATTATGGCAACAAAGAAGCCTACCACTCAATTCTATAAATAAGGAAGTGTTGCTACGCCTAGTTTCCACAACCTACAAGGTTGACACCACAACAATTGGAAGAAAAAAGGGCAAAAGGGCTTTGCTACAGTTGTGATAGAAAATACACTAAAGGTCATAAGTGTGCTGAGAAGAAATTATTTTACATAAATTGTGAAGAGGAAGAAGAAAATGAACAAGAAGAGGATATACACCAGGAACCGGCCATAGAAGGGGAAGAAATGAATCCGACCATATCGTGTAATGCACTGGCAGGAATTACCACTCCTCAAACTCTCAAGATAGAAGGACATATCAAGAAGAAAAAGGTAATAGTGTTGATTGATTCAGGTAGCACCCATAATTTTATTCATTGTAAAGTAGCCAAGGAATTAAATTGTTTCCTATACCCAACACCAGAATGTCAAGTGATGGTTGCAAATGGAGGAACTATAAATTACTCTGGAAAATGCCATAATATCAAGCTAACCATGGGGGAATATGTATTGACTAGTCCAATGCTTTCCATTCCTATAGGAGGTGCTAATGTTGTACTAGGAGTACAATGGTTACAATCTTTGGGGACGGTAGCTTTTAATTTTCAAGAATTTTCTTGAAATTTTTGAGGAAGGAAAGAATTAATTCTGACGGGGGGTACGAAGCCGGAGATAATAGCTCTAATGTCATGACAAATCTTCTGAATAAATAACAACGAGGCATAATTTCACAATTATGCTCACTAGAAGTTCCAACATTAAAATCATGTATTTCTGTAGATCTCCAAAAAGTCTTGGACAATCATTCCAAGGTGTTCGAAACTCCCAAAGGACTCCCACATATTCGTGATCATGATCATCTTATTCATTTGATTCGAGGAAGTGTTCCTCCAAACATCAGGCCTTATTGATATCCTTACGTCCAAAAGAGCGAAATTGAACGTATGATTGAAGAAATGTTAGAGGCGGGTATAATGCAACCTAGTCAAAGTTCTTTCTCTGCTCCTGTAGTATTGGTACACAAGAAGGATGGATCATAGAAAATGTGTCCAGATTATAGAGAGCTCAATAAGCTCACCATTAAAGATAAATTTCCCATTCCTCTGATTGATGAATTATTGGATGAATTACATGGAGCAATTTATTTTACCGAGTTGGATCTTCATTCAGGATATCATCAAATTAGAATGAAGACTGAAGATATTTCAAAAAAAACATTTCGAACTCATGAGGGTCATTATGAATTTTTGGTCATGCCTTTTGGCCTTACCAACGCACCTTCTACATTTCAAGGGTTAATGAATTCCATTTTCAAACCCTTCCTTAGAAAATTTGTTCTAGTATTTTTTGATGATATACTAATCTATAGCAGGTCTTGGAAGGATCATGTTGAACATGTTGATAGGGTGCTCAAATTATTGCAAGAGAAACAATTATATGCAAAAACATCCAAATGTTTCTTTGGAGTACAAGAGGTGGAATATCTGGGTCATATTGTATCTCACAAGGGTGTTAAGGTAGACCCTAACAAAATTAACGCCATTAAGGAATGGAAAGTCCCCACAACCATAAAGCAGTTGCGAGGATTTCTCAGGTTAACAGGGTATTATCGCAAGTTTGTTAAGAATTATGGGAGAATAACAGCACCTCTAACAACATTATTGAAGAAAGATGCATTTTCATGGACTTCTGAAGCAACTAAGGCCTTTGAACATCTTAAAGAGGCAATGTGCCTAGCACCGGTCTTAGCTACGCCAGACTTCACAAAAACCTTTATTGTGGAATGTGATGCCTCAGGAAATGGAATTGGTGCCGTTTTAATGCAGGAAGGAAGACCCATTGCTTTTGAAAGTCGTCCAATCAAAGGAAAGTATTTACAGAAACCTATTTATGAGAAGGAAATGTTAGCAATACTGCATGCACTAAAGAAATGGAGAACTTACCTAATGGGAAGACACTTCAAGGTAAAAACTGATCATGATAGTCTTAAACACTTTTTGGAACAAAGACTATCTTTCGAAGAGCAGCAAAAATGGGTCACAAAGATGTTGGGTTATGACTTTGAAATAATCTACAAAAAAGGAAAGCTTAATGTTGTTGCAGATGCACTCTCAAGAAAGAATGAAGAGGTGGAAGCATTGCTTTATGCCATTTCTATTATCCAACCAGATTGGATAACTAAAGCAAGAGATGAATGGAAGAAGGACAAAGATGTATGGACACTCATTCAAAAGTTGCAGCAAGATCCTAGTACATCTGATACATTTAGTTGGAAAAATGATTTCTTATGGTACAAAGATCGCTTATATATTTGTAAGAATTCCCAACTAAAACAAAAGATTCTTCTGGAATTGCACACTTCTCCTTTAGGAGGACACTCAGGATTTTTAAAAACTTACCACAGGGTGAAGAAAGATTTTTTTGGGATGGCCTTAAATCTGATATTCAAAAGTTTGTGGCGGAATGTTTGGTTTGCCAGCAGAATAAAGTGGAGACAATTAAGACCCCGGGACTTCTACAACCTTTATCTATTCCAAGTCAACGTTGGGAGGAGATTTCAATGGATTTTATCACAGGTTTACCTAAGTCCGAAGGAAAGAGTGTCATCATGGTGGTAGTTGATAGACTTACCAAGTATGCACACTTTTGTGCATTATCTCATCCATTTAAAGCAAGTGTAGTTGCTGCTACATTTATGGACACAATTCAAAAGCTACATGGAAGCCCAAGGGTTATTGTGAGCGACAGAGATCCCATTTTTACTGGAAATTTTTGGACGGAGTTATTTTCTTGTTTGGGTACTCAATTAGCTCATAGCTCATCTTATCATCCTCAATCTGATGGTCAAACTGAGATAGTAAATAAATGTTTGGAAGGATATCTTCGTTGTTTTGTATCTGATAAACAAACACAATGGGTCAAGTGGATACCTCTTGCTGAATGGTGGTATAACACTTCCTTCCATACTGCAGCAAAAATGACCCCATTTATGGCACTTTATGGATATCATCCACCATCCATCACATCATCTTTAAGGGAAAATTCGAAGGTTCAAGCAGTGGAAGATCACATCGAGCATCAGCAAGAAGTTCTCCAACTCTTAAAGGATAACCCGAATTTGGCACAAAATCGAATGAAACAACAGGCAGATCAACATCGCAGCGAGAGAAGTTTTGATGTAGGAGATTGGGTATTTTTACGGCTACAACCATACAAAAAATGTCCCTCAAGCAAGCTAAGAAGGATAATAAATTATCGCCAAAGTACTATGGTCCTTACAAGGTGTTGCAAAATATTGGTACTATGGCATACAAATTGGAGCTTCCTGCTTCTTCGCGAGTGCATCCAGTTTTCCATGTTTCATGCTTAAAGAAGGTTATAGGTGAAAATATTCCAGCTCAAACAATATTGCCAGAACTTGATGAGGAAGGAAAAATCATATTGGAACCTGAAGCGGTCACGGAAACAAGAACTCGACAGCTACGGAATCGATCAATTTCAGAGTATCTCATCAAGTGGAAGAGCTTACCCACTGAAGATTCTACATGGGAGGATGAGAAGTTTATACAGAAGCACCCAGAGCTACTCAAGCGTTGAGGACAACACTTTTTTGAAGGAGAGGGGTATGTTAGGTCCCTATATTACTAGTATAGTCCCTTATTGTTATTAGTGTAACCCCCTTATTGTTATTATTGTACCCTTGTAACCCCCATTTTGTTATTATTGTGTCCTTAAATTATTATTGTTAGGTCGGCTAGGATTACATTGTGGCCCACTAGGATTACATTATGGCCCCATGGACTCCTATATAAAGAAATGAGGTTTTGTAAATTATATCATCCAAGAATTTTTCATTTATGTAATGTATTGGAGGTTGCCCCCTCGAAGTGGCTTATTTCTAAGGCGTTGATATCTCTTTTCTTCTATTTTTGGAGCTGGTTACACAACAATGTGGATGACTGTGCAACATTGAGCAGTAAAGCAGAGAAGGTGGAAAGTCGAGACATCGATGAGTTATTGCACAGGAGGTTGGGCCATCTACACCACAACGCTTTGAGGATCATGCAACAGGTTTCTTCAGGGCGTCCAAAGGGTAAACTTGCACAAAGAGACACATGCAAAGGGTGTATTATGGGGAAATATACAAAGGCCACCTTTCACGATAAGGAAAGCCGAGCAACAAGCAATCCTTGAGAGAGTTCACTTAGACATGTGTGGACTATTCTCAATAGCTTCCACAACAAAGCATAGGTATTATGTGATTTTTGTTGATGATTTTTCAAGAAAGTGTTGGATTTTCTTCATGCAAAACATTGTTATCGATCAAATAGGTAACTAAACTAGTACCTAATTTTTTGAGGTAGCAAAAAAAGCACCCAATTTTGAAAAGTGGTGATGCATAATCACCCTTTTTTAGAGCATTTTTTTTGCACTTTAATTTTTTTTTTTTTTTTAATGTGACGACTTTCATGTCGATTTTGAATAGTGGTGGTGCATCATCACCCACTTTTTTTAGAGGGTTGATTTTGACACTATACATTTTCTAGTTTCTTCTTCTTCCCTGAGATGTTTATTTTTAAGTGCATTTATGTACTTGTGTTTTAAAAAGAAAAAATTATTATTTTTTTAAATAAAAATATGTAATGAAATCTTCATTTTTTCACATAGATAATTTTTTTTTTAAATGGTCAATATTTTAAAGTTTATATTTCCTATAGTTTTATGCATTGTTAATTAATATTTCAATGCACATCAAATACTTGTCACTAAAAAACCAATATTTTGAACCATATGACAAAAAAATACACATTTTCAATATAAATAGAATGGAAAAAATACACTTTTAGAGACATTTTGTTAAAAAAAACATGTTAAATAAAATAATTTTTTGGGAAAATATTAACAAAAAAAAACTTAAGAAAATAGAATTTTTACGAATTTTATGTCAAAAAATAATAGTAATCACAGGTGTTTTGCAAAAAGTAAGGATTCTTCTCATAAAATGTAAAAGTATAAATATTACAACTAAAACTAATTAATAGCTCTCAAAACTGAGCTTTATTTGCAAGCATAACTTAAAAATCATCAACAATATCAACTAATCCATGTTCAATATCTTCTAGAACATCATTAATGTCTTCTTCCGCAACATTTTCTACTTCATTTTGGTCATTGTCATCTTTTAATGGATCTTTCAAGTTTGCAAATCTTCCAAAGTATCATTTTCCAATCATTCCATATAATGGTGGTTGAGGTTCCTTTGCTTTTTTTTCTACACGTGATTCATTAAAATCCCCTTTCCTCAAACCAACTTCTTTCTTCACATTTGGAAGAAATTGAAGAGCATTAATTCTTTGTTGAATAAATTTGCATTGCACTGGGTATTTCTCAATGGAAATGCAATTTCTTCATTTTTGTAAGCAACATGCTAGTGTTGTGCCTAATCATCAAGCACAAAAGAAATAAATAAGAAAATTAGTATAAACACATAACAATAAAAAAATAAAATATTTAAATTCAAATTTGTCTAATAAAACTTACCTGAACCTAAGAATAAATCCAAAACCCAATCTCCTTCATTTGAACATATATCTATAAGATAGTTAATCAATTCTTGCGATTTCTGATAAATGTTAACTATATCTCCTTTTGTATCTTTATCCTCGTATGTTAGTTTTCTTACAACTACATAATGAACCAATACTTGACTATGACTCTTTCCATCTACTCGATTCATAATTAAATATGCTTATAGTTATCCTCTTTTGTCCAACATTCAACCTGGATGAAATCACAATCATTTATAATAGGTTGATCTTTGGAAGAAACAAGATTTGACTTCTGCCTATAACATAACATAGTAAACATTCAATTAAATTGTACATAAATAAAGAAATTTAACAATAATCGAACATACAATTTCAAAGTATTACCATGTAAGTTGCATCCTTGATTTTTCTTTTCCCTTGAAGCTTATTAATAACATTGCAAATTGTGTGTCTGAATGAAATGTCACAAATATCCAAAGTGGTGATTTTGAGACTTCTTGAAAACCCATAACCACTTTACTAAAAGCTTGATAGCTATATGGTTCACTATCATATTCAATGTCTAGGAAATTGAAACCATGAGGAATATCTGCAATAACTAGGGCATATTCCCTTTTAGGAATTAGTTTTGCAATGTCTTCACATTTACCTTGTATTATTTAATATTGGATATTTTCGAGCCCATTCCAAATGAAATGATTAAGAGTAGGATCAAGTTAAACATTCATAAGATGCTTCTTTCTCATATTTTCCAACTTAATTTTTTCAATAAATATTTCGAAAGTATCAGGTACTCCATTTCCATCATTCTTCGACATCTTTAATGACATAAAGATATGTATCTATAAGTAATAAATTAAAAATAGTTTACATGTGAATAAAATGAATGTATAAATCAACATACCTTATTGAATGCAATATCAAAATCATTAAGTGTTGTTGTAGAACTTGATTCTGGGTAGTGGCACACAACATCATCCCAATTGTCTTCATTCAACATTTTAACCATATGTTCTTGTATTTGCATATAAATATTCTGACTGAATAAATAAAGTTAAAATTGTTAATATAGTGACATGTATAACAAATTCTACCAACAACATTATGTTTTATTTAAAATAAATTTATAATGAAAGGAAAATAAGAAATAATTCAATAAACTTACTTTTGAAATTTTGCGCACATTTCATCCATTGATATTTCACCCAACTTCACATGGGATAGTACTGATTTTACTAGTTTCTCATCCTTCACTCATCGCATTGTTCTTCAAGGTGTGATAGTCATATCCTCTGGAAGTTTCTTCATTTCAGGACCTGTCTTACTATTGGTGCATATTATGGGTTTACTCTTTTTAACCTTCTGATTTTTTATGGAAATATTCTCCCATTGCTCAAAAATCTCATCAATCAAATATCATATCTCCCCAGTTAGAAATGCAAATTGAAAAATGTTATCCATGCTTCTGAATATATTTGAATGCATTTTTTCATCTTTTGCTTTGATTTTTTCATCAATTTGATAACATGTTTCCATTAAACATTCCTTCTGAAATGTTAGACTAACTTGTGCCTTATCCCCACCACATTTTTCTATGAATTCACTATGAATAAATCTAACGCTTTGGATGAAAGTCATTTTCATTCTGTAATCATTACCTGCATTATGATCCCATGCCAATAAATTTGATTTTGTTTCTGTTAAATGAACGTAAATGATGCATTTCACTGTTTGAAAAAGATATTTATTGGGATATTCCTCAATTAATTTTCTTTTAGCATCTACCAAATGGTTCCCTGCAATTACATAATATTTATAATCAAAATATTTTGTCTTTTCAAATTCCTATTTGTTGGGAACCTGACGTGGATCAGCAAGAACCACATAATCCACCACATGCACATATGGATTGAACCTGAACAATTTTTTTCAGATTATGTACATGTAGGTGATGGGCCTTTATAATTTGATATTGAGATTTTCCTTTATCTAGCCTATAAAATTGGCTGACATTAAGCTCAAATATTTGACCACCATAAATTAATTTATTCTTCCTCAACTCATATCAAATGGCATTTTGTTTTGTTTTAATAATGCCATCCTCTAACTCAGCACCTGGTGTTATGATTTCTCTTCTTCCTCTAGAGCTTTCAGTTTGTTCTTCACTGTTTCTCATGACTTTTACAAGTTGACCACTATTTGATTTCTTCTTCTTATTGGTTAACATGTTAGTTTTTTTATAAACAAACTCTTCATCATCATGTAAAAGAGAGACATCCTTGGCCATTTTTCTTTTTGGTGTCTGATTTGTTTTGTCCTTTTTCACAACAGTTCTAATCTCCTCCTCACTAATTCTATAATAATTTGTAGTTCCCATTCCCCATCTTCAAAATCAACATGTTTAGGTTTACTAGATTGACCCACCTTAGTGACTCTTGGTTGATCCCCTCTTTGTACTATTGCAATGTCACGAGCTATTAATCTTTGCTTCTTTCTCCTTTCCTCTTCTTTGTCTGTGTGGAAAGCGTTCATCGTAGTCATTACATTTGGCTCCATATAATAAATACCCTCAAGCATGTTTGAAAGAGATGCAGCAAAATCCTATGAGACAAAATAAAAACATGTCAATGATCAATAATTTACAAAAAATTAATGATCCTTACAATAATGCATAGCAGAAATATAAATAAGCCTACTTACAATGTTATTTGTAATGTTGCTTACAATTTCTGCAGACAACTTTGTAGATGTTTCATTTGTGTTATACTTGACCTTTGATAGACAATATCTAACCATGTCACGTTTATTAGTCATTCTTGCAAGAACATAAATAGTGTTTGTATTCAGCACCAAACATATGTCTCGTACTATGCCCATCACCTGATATGATTCACCTAAGTGAATCATACCACACATCAGATAGATATGTATATCGTCCTTCATTTAATTGTCTTCAAGATACCATGAAAAATCAGTTTTATTTGTTTCCTCTGTGTTCTTCCATTCAGAAAAAATCTTTAATGAAATTGGTGGGCCACTTGCTTGACTTTTATTACGTCTTTCAATTTTTGTGTCTTCAACAGTATGCATAGTGTGTCCAACAATATCCTTATTGCATCTAGCAGTATCTATAGTGTGTTTAGCTGCAACTTTAGCTTTGGCAGTTGTTGCCCTTGGTCCATAAACATTCACAGATTTTTTTTTTTATGCCATTTTCGTGATATATATATATATATATATATATATATATATATATATATATATATATATATATATGAGTTAATTAAAAAACACATATCTTAATTAATCATTTTTTAAAGTTTGCTAATATAAATTTAAAATTAATCGAAAATTAATGTCTATAAAATAAATTTAATTTTTTTTTTAAAACTATATAAATTTAAAAAAAAAATAACTATATAATTTTTCGAAATTAAACTATATATTTTAAAAATTATAAAAACATATAATTTTTTCTCATTTAGAAACAAAACATTTTAATATATATATATATATATATATATTTTTTTTAAGACTATTTATTAAAATAAATTGTTTTAATTTTTTTTAATGTAAAGTTGTTTTTAAAATAAAAATAAAAAAAATAAAAAAAGTGTAAGTTAAAGAAAATAAAATAAAAAAAATTTGAAAAGTTTAATGTTAAAATTTTTTAATATTAACTGTTTTTTTTTCTTTTAAATATAAAACGAATAAATTTAATTATAAAATTTAAAATATAATTTTAAAAATTTAAAATTTTATTTTAAAATTATAAAATTTAATTTTCAAAATTTAAAATATATATATTTTTAATTTTAATTTAATTTTAAAAAATTAAAATTTAATTATAAAAAATTAAATATAAAATTTTAAATTTTTAAGGGAGTTATGTTTAAAATAATAATAATAATAATAATATTTTCACCCGTCGGGGGTTAGAGGTTGATCGGGTAGCGTCGTGGAGTGCTACCCGGCATGCCTCCGACCCTTGGCAGTGCAGAGGTCGATTGTGGAGTGCTGCCTGATCGGCCTCTGACCCCCGGCTAGGCGGAGGTTGATTCTCAAAATCAACCTCCGCCTAGCCGGGGGTTAGAGGCTGAGCGGGCAGCACTACACGGCGTCGCCTGGCAGGCCTCCGACCCTCGACGGGCGGTAAAAAATATTTTTTATATTATTATTATTTTTTAAATAAAATAAAAACAATAAAAGCAATAAAAAAATTATTTAAAATAATGGCGGGCGGTAAAAAAACTGTTTTTTTTTAAATAAAATAAAAATAATAAAAAACAATAAAAAATTAAAAATTAAAATTAAAATAATAAAATAACAAGTAAAATATTAAATTTTTTAAAATAAATTGAAAAATTTTAAAATAAAAAATATAAAACAATTTAAATCATAAAATTATAAAAATAAATTAAAAAAATTTAAATTAAATTTTAAATTTTTTTAAATTTAATTTAATTTATTTTATCAGAATTCTTTCGGTAATAATCACATGAAATAGAACTTGGTCGACGCATTTTGAACCAACTAGTGTGGTTCATCATCAGGACTATGTGAGAGATCAGATCCAGTCATTAAGTATAAATAGATGTAGAAATGGCTCAACTAGTCGTTAGGATAACAACTAGTTTGACTTTGAAAAAATATAATTATTTCATTGTCTATTAATTTAATTAATTTTTAATTAATTAATTAATTATTATTATTATTATTATTATTTTATTTTATTAATATATTTATAAAATTAATTAATCAATTAAATTAATGTAACCATAAGTTATTTAACCAATAGTGGTTATATGTATATCTTTCTTATTAAATTAATTGATTTAATTATTTAATAATAAATATAAATAACTTTTATACGTATATTTAACTAATAATAAGAGTCAAGGTTCAAGTAAAAATAACATTATAATCAATGACAAATAAAAAAAAAAATTTAAAAAAAAATTAAAAATAAAAATAAAATCATATATATATATATATATATATATATATATATATATATATATATATATATATATATATATATATAATTATAAAAATAAAATAAAAAATAAAAAATAAGCATAATAATAATAATAATAATAATAATAAAAAATAAATAAATAGAAATAAAAATAAAATAAAAATAACACTAATTAAATAAATAGAAAAAAAAAAATGAAAATGAAACGAAAAAAAAAAAAAAACTGAATAAAAATAAAACTTAAGAATATAAGGCAGGAATCCAGCACTTGCTGATATTCCAACCATCATTTCTATTGAGATTAATGGGTCTTTTTTCTATTTCAATGGCCTCTCTCAACTTACGATGATGGAAATGGTCGATCCTAGCAATGACCTTAACATCTTCTATGCAAACATGATGGTTAGTCTTTTCTACATGTTCAGCTAAGGCCGACGAGCGAGATCTTCTATGTTTGATATCGGCAGCATGCTCATAGTCCTTTGATTAATGGATCGACCAGTCTCACCAATGTAAGGAGTCCCATAGGAACAAGGAATGATGTAAACACCTTTTCCATCTTTAGGGTCAATCGGATCTTTAACCGATTTTAGAGAACTGCGAATAGTATTAAGGGGCTTTAAATAAGAAGACACCTTATGCTTTTTAAGGATCCTGGCAATCTTATCAGTGGTACCTTGAATGAATGGAAGGCTGACACTACCAGACCATTCGCTAGGATCTTTTTTATTTTTATTTTTAACAAAAGGACCTTTTTCCGCTTTAAGGAAAGCTTTAAGGCCTTGGGACCTACTATAACCATTATCACAAAAGACCTTCAACAGATGGGTCTTTTCCCCCTCAAGATGAGACTCATCAGAGATTCTCAAAGCCCTAGTGGCTAAAGTGCTTAGGACGCCTATTTTTTTAGCAAGGAAATGGTGGGAGCTAGCATGAAGATATTGTTCAATATGAGTTTTCTTTCGAAAAACTTGATGGGAGAAAGAACCATCAACATTTCTAGAGATAAGAACATCAAGGAAAGGAAGGTTACCATCCACTTCCTATTCCATGGTGAATTTTATGGAGCGAGATTGACTATTAAGATGAAGGAAAAAAAGATCTAACTTTTATTTGCCATGAGGCCATATAACACAAGTATCATCTACAAACCTTTTCCATAACTTTGGCTGGAAAAGAGCCAAGGAAAGAGCCCTAGATTCAAAGTCCTCCATAAACAGATTCGCAACTATCGGGGAAAGGGGAGAACCCATGGCAACACCACAAGTTTTCTCATAAAATTCGCCTTCAAAACTGAAGAAAGTGGAGGTTAAGCAAAGTCCTACTAAATGGGCTGTATCTGGGTCAGTAATGTGATTAATGACATCAATAGCCTCATTGATGGGGATATTGGTGTAAAGCGAAACAACATCAAAACTAACCAGTTTATCATCAAGATCCAACTTAATGTCCTTCAAATCCTTAACGAAAGAGGAGGAATCCTTAACAAAGGATTCTGTATGACCAACGAGGGGCTTAAGTTTAAGGGCCAAATACTTGGCGAGAAGATAAGTTGGACCGCCAATGGTATTAACAATGGGTCGGAGGGGGGCACCATCCTTATTGATTTTCGGAAGACCATAGATTCTTGGAGTAAGGGGGTTGTTTTCAATCAACTTCTTACTTAGGGAGCTCACCATGTTGCTTGATTTAATAGCATCAGCGACTGCCCTTGAGACCTTTTTTAAGGGATTTTTAGCAAGTTTCTTGTAGCTCCCACTATTCTCCAAATGATCTAACATTTTATTCTTATAATCCTCCTTATTAAGGATGACATCTGCACCACCTTTGTCAGCTTTAAGAACAACAATATCCTTATTATTATTTAAGGATTTTAAAGCCTCAAACTCGGACTTACTTAGGTTGCTCTTGGGAGGTTTGGCTTTCCTTAAGATGACCGCACAATCCTGCCTAATGATGTCCTTGGAAGAATTAAGCAAATCTCTAATGCCAAATTCTATGTCGCAAATAATATCATTGATGGGGATTTTTCTAGGGGCTAAGGAAAAATTGAAGCCTTTCTCTAAAAGGTTATAAACAGAGGGGTCAAAAGAAAAACTGGAGAGATTGACAACTTTATTACTAGAGCTACTATTAATATTCATAACGATATTCCTATTTCTATCATTAAGTTTATTTTTATATTTAAAATTATTACTAACAATGTTATTAATAGAAATAGAAAAGTTATTTTTAAAATTATGTTCAATATTATTATTATTTTCACTATTATTATTCCTAATAATGCTATTGAAATCATCGCTATCTATTTTATTATTAAGATCTTTATCTCTTACCTTGTCACAATCTTTTTCAATAATTACACAATTTTTATTAATATTATGAATGTTATAATTATTACTATTAATTTTATTAATTAAAACCTCACTATCTAAGTTAATATTATTTAAAATACAATTCGTTTTATTACAAGAACTTAAGTTCGAGCTTCGAATATTCTTAGACGAAATAAAAAATTGATCAGAATCGAACTCAATAGGAAGCACGAAACCTGCACTTGGAAGATTGGGTTGGAGGGCATCGGATTCAACGGACATACCAGAAATTACTTGTCCACCCGAGTTACTGGAATTCAACCGACTTTCCTTCGGAGAAGAAGACCCGATGACAACAGGCGCTGAATCATAATTTTTAACCTGGATCTCGTCTAACTTGCAAGCACCAGGAGACCGCTGCAGTCATGAATGGGGAGATCCCATCTTATCCATACGCTCCTCCAAATCGCTGCAACAAATTACGGATTCAGATGTCGGAGATGAACGCTGTCCCTTCCAAGTTTTATCCCTGGAGATATCTACATCTATGGCCGCATTGGAATGACGCCTGCATCTAAATGAGCTTCAGGGATCGCGTTCAATGCTTCCGGATGAAGACAACAAATCAACACTCTGCGCATTAGCAAAAGAAGGTTCGGATCGGGCAGGAGACAGAGAAACACTTAATAAAGAATTCGAAGAAGAAGATGAATCCAAAATCCACGACCAGAGCGCTGAAACTTGGTTGGCATTAATCATGCTGGATGACGTAACCAAATGCTCATTCGAACGAGAAGACTTCATCAGAAGTTTTTGGAATTTTGATATATGTTTCTCCTTCCAAAGAGCTTCCCATCGAATAGATTTGAGAGCCGACCTGGGATCAATCAAAGTCCATAAGCCTGACGGAATTAAATTGGATAATTTTAAATGCCAAGATAACAACTTTCTTGACAGAAGATCAAGACTTCTTCTAACCCTGGAGATCTCATAACGAATGAGAGCAAGGCTAGCCTTTAAAAATACATTACGGTTCACAGAAAGATTGAGCGGATGATTAATTTTAGCAAAAGAAGGAATGACAGAAGCATCTCTACATCTTTTTAGAAAGGTAAGATCTGATCTCAATTTAGATACCCGCAAACGGCCCGTTCGAATTGATGAATATTTGTTGCCAAGGCCCTACCGAGCAGGGTTTCAGTATTTCTGGAATCTAAGTTTCTGTGAGCCATCATATAAATTAGCAGAATTCTTTTGGTAATACGCATTTTTTTTTTTTAACCATGGTGAATCGGTAACTCTTTAGACTAATCTAAGGGAGGTCCCAGGATCAATCCTCGTGGCTGCCTTATAACACCAAGAGTATATCCAACAGCCTGCAAGTCAGACATACCGGAAACTTATGATTTAGCAAGAGCCGAGACTCCGCATCAAGGGGGAGCCTACTCCTTGAGCCGGATCATAACAGGCCATATACTCAATGAGATTTGAACCTCCGTCTCGTGGTAATACGCATTTTGAACCAACTAGTGTGGTTCATCATAAGGACTATGTGAGAGATCAGATCCAGTCATTAAGTATAAATAGATGTAGAAATGGCTCAACTAGCTGTTAGGATAACAACTAGTTTGACTTTGAAAAAATATAATTATTTCATTGTCTATTAATTTAATTAATTAATTAATTATTATTATTATTATTTTATTTTATTAATATATTTATAAAATTAATTAATCAATTAAATTAATGTAACGGTAAGTTATTTAACCAATAATGGTTATATGTATATCTTTCTTATTAAATTAATTGATTTAATTATTTAGTAATAAATTATTAATTAATAAATATAAATAACTTTTATACGTATATTTAACTAATAATAAGATTCAAGGTTCAAGTAAAAATAACATTATAATCAACGACAAATTAAAAAAATAAATAAAATAATATATATATATATATATATATATATATATATATATATATATATATATATATATATAATTTAATTTAATTTAATTTATTAAAATTTAAAAAACAAAAAATATAATATTAAAATTATTTTGAAATTAAATTGTTTTTTTTTTTTAAAAATATATTTATAATAAAAAAATGTTAAATAAAAAGTACCAAAAAAAACATATATATGTTTGAAAAAGACAAAAAAGAAATCTATAATTTCCTTTAAATAAAAGAAAAAACATTATAATATCTAATGTGTTTTTAAAAAAGAAAATTTCATGTTTTAAAATTAAAAAAAAATAATAATTATTATTATATTTTTTCGGTTGCACTTTTAGAAAAAATAGAAATAAAATAAATATAATTGTTTTTTTTATGTGCATGGTTGTTTTTTGGTTTTTTGTTTCGTGGAGGAACCCAACAACCCTAAAAAAAAAAATTCTAATTTTTTGTCCTAAAAACCCTAAAAAATTGAGTTTTTTTTTCCATTTTCTTCACTATAAAATATTAAAAAATAGGGTTTGCGAACATAAAAATCGTAAAAAATAGTTTTGGAACATAAAAAGCATAAAAAAAAAAAAACAAATTCTCCCCAAATTCATCTTTGAATGGACAAAATAGCATGAAAACTAACCTTGGAAATGCGAAAACTCTCGTTCAATATGTTATCAATGCTAATGCAACGCCTCCACAAAATTTCTCCGACAAAACTTAGAAGTCTTGATGTGATGTGAGGAATAGAAACAATGATTTTGATTATATAGCAAAGATTGTGTGATTGGTTTAGCGTTTCGTGAATGTGGGATTAAAATTTAAAATTAAGAATATTTAAATGTAGTTAATATTATAGGCTTATATTAACTTTTATTCAATGTCGGCAACAAAAATAAAACATAAATTTTAAAAATTTATTATAATACGTAGTCAAATCATTCAAATAAGAAATTTAGTTTGGAAGGAATGCATGAAAGGAATATTTTGTGGATATTTTGAATAGAAAGTAGGGTGAAATATTTGAAGACGAGAGTTTATTAAAATGTTTTGAAATGCATTTTAGGTGAATATTTTGTACGGAAATATTTCAAACAAAAACTTTGGAGTGAAATTTTTTAGCAAAAATTTTGGGGGGAAAATTTGGAGGGAAAACTTTAGCGATAATTTTTGGGGGGAGGATTTTAGAGGGAAATTTTTAGTCTTTAAGCTATATATTGTAACTGGGAGAGAGTGCATTTGTATCATTCAACATCTTGTTGAAAGCCATGGGTTCTTCTGATAGTGACGTTTTTCTTTCTGCAACATCAACATCTTCGTCACGCAAAAAATCTATTCAGATTGATGAATATAACAAGAGTTCATTCACCATGAATAGAAAGTCAAAATTTTGACTTGGTCGTAATCCTAAGGATGATGAGAACATATTGATGAAAAGCAGAAAAAAAAAGAAATTTTTGTAAATCGAGAATCAATTATTACACTTAGTCTTAATCCTAAGGATTATGAGAGCACGAGTGATGAAGGACATGATGAAGAATTTCCAAAGTCAAAATTTTCACTTCCTCCTGATCCTAAGGATTATGAGGGCACCACTGATGAAGGGGAGATGAATAATTTCCAGAGTCAAAATATCCACTTTATCCTAATCCTAAGGATTATGTGAGCACCACAGATGAAGAGGGGAATGAAGAATTTATACACTACTACATTTGGCAGAAATTCCGACACCTGTTTCCGACGCTTTTGACCAAATGTCGGAAATTTTCCCAAATTTTTTCCATCCCGCCCGAAACCGTCGCTATACCGACGTTCATAGGGTGTCGAGCCACGACACTTAAACTAGTGTCGCAATTACGACGTTTAAAGGAAGACGTCGCAATTGCGACACCATGGCCCAAAGCGTCGCTATTGAGACGACTCTAAACGTCGCAACGGCGACACAATGTCTAGGTGTCGCCATTGCGACGTTTGGAGGCACCATCCTAATAGCGACGCCTTTTCTGCCGTCGGTATAGCGACAGTTATTTTCGCGCTACATAAAAATACCAAACTTATATGGGCCCTACATAAAAATTCGAAACTTATATGCGCGCTACATAAAAATGTTTCGTATTTGTCGTAATAGCTACGTTTGATATCACGCGCACATTCGCTCTCTGTTCTTGCAGAACAGCATTTGCCCTTAGCATTCGCGCTCAGCTCTTGCAGAACAGCATTTGCCCTCAGCATTCGCCCTCAGCGGTCGCCCTCAGCTCTTGCAGAACAGCATTCGCCCTCAGCTCTTGCAAAATGGTAAGTTCTTACTGCAGGCCCTTCCTCCTATAGTAGGGTTGACTCTATTTGGGTTTTTTTGGTCAATTCCATTGGATTGTGTTAGGCTGTAGGTTTCTCTGTAGATGTCAAGAGTCAAGATTCAATACCCTCTATTATCTTCATCACCCAATACAAGATTTAAATTTTTCCCAAAGAAACGCTTATTAATTTGGCAGCCATTATTTCTCCCTGCTTTAAAAACCCTACATTTAAAGGAAAACAAGCATTGCATTTCAACTACAAAAATCTATTAGTGTTCAAATGTACATGTGTGCTACATTAACGTCTGATATCACGCGCAGATCGCTTCTCCGCTTTAACACCATTTGCCCTCGCATTCGTCCTCGCCTGCAGAACAAAGATTCACCACCAAAGATTCGCCTCTCTCCGGAAGTGCAACAAAGCATTCACCTCGCATTCGCCCGAGCTCTGCAGAATAAAGATTCGCCCGATTCGCTCGCCTCTTTCGTAACAAAGATTCGCCCGAGATTCGCTCTCACTCTTGCGTGCATCAGCCTTGCTCCTCGCAGGAGATTCGCTCCTCAACGTCGCCCTCGCCTCCGCAGAACAACATTCGCCTCGCGCGCTTTCGCTCTAACAACATTCACCCTCAACTCTTGCAAAATGGTAAGTTCTTACTGCAGGCCCTTCCTCCTATAGTAGGGTTGACTCTATTTGGGTTTTTTTGGTCAATTCCATTGGATTGTGTTAGGCTGTAGGGTTCTCTGTAGATGTCAAGAATCAAGATTCAATACCCTCTATTATCTTCATCACCCAACACAAGATTTAAATTTTTCCCAAATAAACGCTTATTAATTTGGCAGCCATTATTTCTCCCTGCTTTAAAAACCCTACATTTAAATGAAAACAAGCATTGCATTTCAACTACAAAAATCTATTAATGTTCAAATGTACATGTGTGCATCACTTGTGTAGGGTATTCCTTTTCCACTTTCACATTATCCAAGAATGTGTGCAGTATAGTTCATATTTTTTGTGATTTAGATTGCCTTGAAAAAGGAAAGGTAAATTATTTCCCATGGAAAAAGAAGGTTTTTCATTTTTATAGGTTGTTTGGACTTACGTGGAAAAATTTATGGTATGCCTTTCATATTATGTAGTTTAAATTTGAATTAACAGATTATTCTACATGAAAATATAATTACCTATGTGATTTCCTTCATCACTAATTAAAATTATAGGGTTTCAATTTCCTAGACTCTAACTCATCTAATGCTAAATTCTAGGTTCTCATTGGTGGATCACTCTTCCATTGATTTCCTCTCCCTCTGGATCTTGTCATACTTTAAAAGTCATCAATGATACATATATTATTTCAGGTATCCCAAAAGGCTTTATAGTAGAACATATTGTGAAGTTTTTTTGACACTTGAGGATTCTTTTTAGAACCGCAACGTGGTCTATGCTATCGAGTTATATACCAAGCAACTTGTCCTTAATAACCACACTATGAGGTAGGTTCAACCAGTTTGAACTTGTTGGGACATAGCATATGAAGTTGTCTATTATGGTGAAAAAGTGAAGACATGTAATGATAGTTATTATGTTAACATTACTAGAAACATTTTCGAAATTATCCATGCTATCAAGATGTCAAAATTCCAGGCATTAGGTGTCAATACTCGTAGCTAATAGATAATAATAATAATATAAAAAAATCACAACTTTATTCTTGAAATATGATTGTTACACATTGGTAACCTAGTTCATGAGTTACTATCACCTAAAGATTGCAAAACAAACTTAAAATATAAATTAAACCAACATGAGAATCCAACTAAGGGTTTCTCGACAAAATCATGCCATAACCTGGCATTTTGAAACCCAAATTTAAATCCATCATAAGTAATACAATGCAAACTCAGATGGATTTTCAATGCATGTTTTCATGCTACACTTATTCTCTGTCTAGATATCATTTTTTAAATGGAACCATTAGTCAAGCCCACAGTCCTTTTTATGTGAAAAATTTCAGCTCTATTTGAGCTCTTTTTTGCTCCACCACCTCCATAAACCAGTGTTACACGGGGTCTCGCCCCCCACCTAGGGGTCTAGATTCCTCACCCCCTCACGCTCCGGGGTCTTGGGGACTTCTAGGGGATGTTTCCCTCACGCCCCCTCACGTCCCCTCACCGCCCCTTTTAGTTTATGGTTTCGTGTTAAAATTTGATGTGCCACTTAGCATATTTGAGAATCCAAGTGATTATGATTCAGATGGTGACATGGTTGATCTTGATATATTCGTGCAGAAGTTGGATGCAGAGACTAGTGGGGCATTAACTTGAGCATTTATGCTCATTTATCAGTATGATGATATCATTTGATATTCATATGTTATGTTTTATGTTTTATGTTTCGGACATAACTTATTTGCGTTTAAGTTTTATGTTTCAGACTTGAGTTGTAAACTTCAGTTTAAACTCTATTTTGAATCTTGATATAATATGTCATATGATATCTTAAACTTTATTTTCATTGTACATTGTTAGTAGTTACATTAATGATTATATATTTACAAACTTAAAAACTTACATGCATGATTGTATGATGTACGTTTTAACTTTTAACTTTTAAATTTGTTTCAATTATATGATTCATCATTCATCGATTTGTAATTTTATCATTTATGATTTATCTTTCATGATGCAAGTGTATGATGACTGTATATACATTCCTTGCAAAAATATAGTTACATTTTAAAGATTAAATTTTATAATTTTTATGACCCCGACGTCCCCCCACGTTTCCTGAAAATTGGTAGGGAGCTTTTGCATAGGCCGCTCCCGCGCTCCCTCGTCCCCTCGCTCCCACCTCCAGGGGACTTGGTGGAACATTGCTATAAACATATGCAAACATATATCATGATCTTGGAATTCCATTACATATGTATGTGCCAATGTTCCATAATCTTGCCCCATCATCAATTTAAGAAATTTCCATTGACTATCAAATTATGGAGGGGGGGAACTTTTTGTTGCAACATTTGGCTCAAAATCAGGGACCATCTTCGTATGAGGTGAATGAGAACTATAGATATTTGAAGAAGTATATTAGTGCCTTTTCCTCTAGCCATGGAGTCATATACAGTCATCCATCACAAAAATTTGTCTTTGTTCATTCTCACCTTGAAAGTTGCAAAAAATCATGCCCTAATTGAAACGACACTAAATTTGAAAGATATAATAAAAATGCAAGCTAGAAATGCCCTATTAATACAAAGGGAAAACCTTCCTACCTACCCTAACTGAGATAAATTTTGATTGAATAGGAAACATGATATTTCCTATGGAGTTGATCCAACAACTAGTTAAATGTATGGGACTAAATCATGCATTTGATTTCCAGGGAAACATGCGCATGAAGAGAAAAAAGTGCAGAATTAATGGAAAATCCATACATGCCACTTATAAAAACTACACCGAAAGGTCAAAAAATACTTAAGGCCTTAACTTAATTTGAATCCAAAAAATGACAAAACAGGATTAGTGAAAACACGAGAGTGGTGTGGGTGAACAACATAAATAAAAAGTGAAGATACCTTTCCCCAAGATGCCTTTGTCACCGTTGTATGAAAACATGTTTTCCTTTTCCTTTATACATGCAAGTGAATGCATTATAGGTATGGTGTTTTCCCAGAATAGGAGAAGCCTACTTAAATATATCATTCGTGGATTGAATGTTTGGGTGCCTTAATGTGCAATGACATGTTTCCAGGACTGAATTCAATGCAAGGCATATTTGAAACTCTAACTCTGTCTTCCGGTGTCTTATTAGAAATTATTTCACTTTTCATTTTGTGTTTTCAAGTTAGATATTGTTTTCAAGTTTTTACATTTATAATTTTATTGCAATGTGGCAGACTGATCAGAGCAGTGCAGGAACAACCCCGAGACAGGATGATCGCGGAAAGAGGCCAGCGGAAGAACATGTAAAGTGCCAGCATTTCTCTATCTTTAGGTATTTAGTTATTTACATAATTGAAATAATATTAATTTTGTTCAAATATGCAGACACCTAGCCATGGTACGCCTGATGATTCCCTCTTTGAGGAAGAGCTTTTTTCATCCCTATCTCCAGTGTTGTTGTTGCAAAAAAGGCACGAGATGCAACGTCGGAATTTAATGCTTTGATAGATGCGCCTCAAACACCTAAAACAGAAGAGAGGATACAACATCTTATGAGGCAGCTAAATAGATATCAGGTAATAATAAAAAGTCAAAAGGATATTTTTTTTGTTCTGCATGAGATGAATTGTGATAGTTTGATTTTTAATTTTTACATTGACTAAACTAACAAAAAGTTCTTTTGTATGTAGTGTTTTCTGGCATTTGCTGAACCCGGTGTTGGTGGTAGTGGGACACAAGGGCAAGATATTGCCCAAAAACCCTCTCTTACACCTTCTACTCCTTTAGGTGCTAGCCAAGAAACACACCCTGCCCAAGCTGACACCCAGCCAACTGCTGAACGTGTTGGCAATGATGAGGCTGATATGGCCAGCTACATTATTGCGTTTCCTGGAGCTACACGTGTCAGCTCCACAAGGACCATTAATGGCACGTTGTTGGTGAACGATGAGGGTGTCCCTATAAAGCATGTACAACTCCCAGGTAAATTTTAATATTTTAACTATTTCATGTACTTTATCTAAAACATATTTATCATGATTTTTATTTTAAAATTAATGATAATATCTTCTTTTTCTTTTGGTTTTATTCTGTGTAGGAAACAATGAGTTCTACAGGATTCTGGAGAGCCATGCGTTGGTAATTTTTGGCCCAACCATACGTACAGGGTGGAATTCCCAGAATTCCAACCTGAAAACAGAACTTCTAGATTATCTAGAAGCCCTTTTTGGGGTCGGCACATTTGACAGAAAAGCGGTGGCTCAGGTAGTCGGCAAATATTTGAAATATACCAGGGACACCTATAGGACGCAATTGCAATTTAACCCTAGATATGAGCGTCCTCTCGCAGTTTCAGAGAGTGAGTGGAGAGCACTCATCCATGACGGAAAAGAGAAAAAGGCAAAGAAAGAAGGAAAAATGCCAACTGGACCCGCAAGGTAAATTACAACTTTAATTCAATAGCTTTAATTTTCTTTATGTCTAAAATAAAAGTGTGCTACGTCATATCTGACTTCAATCTTTTGATGCTAGGTTGCCCGACACCTCAAAGGCAACCAAAGCTAGGATAGAGAAAAAGGGCCATCACAAGCTCGGCCAGGGTGGCTACTTGAAATTAGCTGCAAGAATTGTAATTAAGTAGCTAAACATCTTATAATTAATTGTATCGCCTTCCAACGTTTTTGTAATCCTATCAGATATGAATAAAAATACACAATCATATATAATGTAGGGTGATGACTTTGGAACAATAACTACAGAGGAAGATAAAAATATTGCTTTCCGTTTTGGCTATCAAGCTGTAGTTGAACGTCGCAGAAGCTTGGGGCAGGTCCCAAGATCTACAATGCCCGATAAGGTAAAACATTAACCTTTCAATATTTTTGTTTTCGTCCATAAATTTAATGTCTAACAACTTTGTTTAAATCAGGGGAGCAACACTACCAACGAGGCAAATAACCCAGTTTTAGAGCCAGATGTAGATGATCCTCTCGTGCAACCCGATCATTGTAGTGGGGACCAAGCCGACAATGCTGCTATCAGTGAGGGCCGTGACGGTAATTAATTTCCACTTATAATTTTTTCTAATTATACCTTGATGGTTGTCCCTATAACGTTTTTTGTTTAAATGACAGAGAATGTTTCCCTTGAGGATCTTACCACCAGAGAGGAAGACAGGGCAACAGTCCCAACGGCGACAACTGGTGCACCAGGTAAATAATCTCATTGCAATTTTTTTTATTAATATTACCGAACTAGTTCAATGATATTTAAAAACCGATAATTAAAATTTAATTATTATCTGTTTTTGGAGGCGATGCCCCGTCACTGGATGAGACCAGACATCGTGACAATGCAACTAGGTCAGCGGCGACAACCGGTGCACCAGGTAAATAATCTCATTGCAATTTTTTTTTATTAATATTACCGAACTAGTTCAATGATATTTAAAAACTGACAATTAAAATTTAATATTATCTGTTTTTGTAGGCGATGCCCCGTCACTGGATGAGCCCAGACATCGTGAATACGCAACTAGGTCAACAGTGCGGGTTGAAAGGCACGAAACAGGAGCAGAGCACGATGATATTGATGATGTAATTAGGAGCTTTAAAAATAGGAAGAAGAAAAAGAAAATTTGACAATGTAAAATATTGTATTATTATAAGACAAACGTTACCATACATGGAACATTTTTTTGCGTTATATAAAAAACTCATTTATCATACTATTTTTATGTCAAGCATTAATTGCAATGTTTCCTTGCGTACTTTTTGTTGAATTGTTTTTTTACTAGTTATTGAATATTTTTTTTTATGCTCATGAAAGTAAAAATTGAAATATAGATTGGGTATTGGGGAATTGAGAGTGATGTGAGGGGGAGGGAGGGGCCATAAGAGCTTCCACCTTCACGTGGTTGGCCCTGTTTAGTAGAGAATAATTTATTGGAGCGATTTAATCTTGGAGCAAACCTCCCTTGATCCAGCGTAGCAACAAAAAAGTCACTGTTGACTTAGTTGCTACTCTTTCAGATCGTGGGAGGCTTGTTTCAAGTTCATGCGACTCCAATAAATTGTTCTTGAAATGAAGAGGAGCTTATTCAGGTATGTTTTGACATTTTCAACATATGTTCTAACATTATCATAAGAATGCATCTTAGAGTAAAAAATAATACATCAATTACTTGTATTTATTGTATAGATAATGATGGATTTTGATTGACTTGGTAGTGCAGGTACAAATCCTCTTGCATCATGAGCAATACAACTTGTCAACCAGGGTCATGTCCAGGATATTTTTGCTTGTGCGCTTGACATTTTGTAAGTTCCTTTACGGTTCATAATTCAATATTAAGCTTGTGCACGATTATTATCTAGGTTTTTTGTATGTGTTTTTTCATCTATTTGATTGTAAGCAACTATGCATGTTTCCTGTTGTTCACTATGATTTCTCCCATTACCACTCCCAGGATGAATCCGACTTCATTGTTACATAGGTTACTTTATTGTTACTATGATTTCTCCATTTACGATTTCATAGGTTACATCATGTAAAGTTGTCAATCTCAGGTTGGTGATGAGCTTTAGTTCTCCAGATTTGGGGCTTTTCTGATATTTTCTCCCTCATGTCATTCCTGCATCACCTCGTTGTTTGAGCATGCCAATTGTCTACCACTTATACCAATTGGCACATGTCAATCTCTGAGTGGTGCCACATTTCACCTATTTTCAGTGAGAGTTTAGGGTTTCTCTAACATAGCTTCAGAAATCCGATTGAGTGCCTGCTTGAATATTGTCACATAATACTTATGGTTTGGATTGATGAGCATGTTCTGAATGGTTGGTTGATTCATAAGAACCACCCATAAATCTCCTTTCCTCTAACACACAGAAAATAAAAATTTCTTTGACAGGAGACAGAGTTTCAATACTTTGAAAACAAACTTCTATTCCCTTCAATAACTCAAAAAAAAAACTATTACACTACTTCCTCACTGAGAGGGATTACAAAATTATGACTGCTACAAAACGCAGTGCATAAAACCAACTCACTGTCTGTTCAAAACAAACATACTCTGTCTCTAAGACACTCTGCTGTGTTTTTCCCTTTCGCACTGCTATGCATACACACTTAAAAAGTTACACTCAATTTTTCACTTTTTACACACTGCTATGTAATAAAAAATTTACGTATTGTCTATAAAAAAAACTACCAAGCTTTTTCGACCTTTTTATTTTTATATGCCGGAACATATAAAACATATTATAATAAACCCTCTTTTAAAAAAAATAAAATTAAAACTAAATTTTATGGCCCACCTTTCATTTCGCATATGATATATATATAACATATGTATATATTAAACTATCAAAACATTAAAGAACCCTTTCCGTCGGACTTCAAAAGTCTAAATAGATTGAATTTCAAACCAAATTCGCGTTCCAAAATGGGATGCCGACGTCTGCCTAATTTTAACTCGAATTCTCAATCCAATGTGCCCTATAAAAAATTCGGGTCCGGTTTTCAGGTTTTCAGATTCCCTTCAATTTCATGCGATCCAATATTAATGCTCCACGTCTCCTCCTTTTGAATTTACAAAACTGTCGGGTAAATTTCTGTTTGTTTAATTTCTGGTTGGTGAATTGCGTTAATGCTGGCTGTTGTGTTTAAATACAATCCTGTACAGAAATATGGCTGTGGCCGTCTACAAAAAAAACTTGCAGGAATTTTAAATGCCGAATTAAATTTCTGGATGGCATGCAAGCAACCTCCAAAAAAAAATGTTGTTGCTGCATCCGTCCTTCTGCTGCAGCAGTTGAAGTTAAAATTCAACAGCACAAGGTTTAATAAGTGAGGGTGTAAAGGTAACTTTTTGTCAATAGTACTGGATTAAGATCATCTATTCATTTTTGTAGGGTCTTATGGTGTTTGGTTTTTTAGTTTTGGGTTGGGCTTATTGAGTCTAAGATAGTTTTTAAGTGAAAAAATTGCTATCAGGTATTAAAAAAATTTGGTTCTTTTGTCAAAATTTATGAGCTTGTTAGGAAATACAAAACTGACAATGGTTGTATCTTAAATTTGTGGAAAATAATTTGAAATGAAACCTTTTTGTTTAGGTTGTTGCAACAGGTGAAAACCCCGTTCAAATTACTAGGGGCATTGACAAGACAATAAAGGCCCTTGTTTCGGAACTCAAAATTTTGTCAAAGGAGGTAAACGCTTGCCTTTTGAGTAGGCTGGTTTTCCTTTTTGCCGATGGTTTGGTGTATCTAATTGAATTAGTTGCCTAAGGTATTTTTGGTTGCAAACTCCTTTTCATTTTTCATACAGTATTGGCCTTGTGGAATACATTTTATTGTGTGGTCTTGTTAGATCTACAACATTTGTAGTTGCTTAGTCTTATGGCCGAGGTGCACTTTTATTATGGAAATAGTTGATGCAATATTGTCATTTAATCCTTACTGCAGGGTAGCATGTTGAGAAGTTTCTTGTGAAACATTTGGTATTCAAAATGACACTTGATCCTATACAAGATCATGCACTTGACTTCAAAATTCATATTCAAAGTGTGCCAGACAATTCTTGCAAAATTTCAAATATTTATGTTGTTTTAAACCATTATCTTTTTCATGTATTGGATGCTGAAAATGAGAAAAAGACTTTGGTATGAAACTAACTGGTGAATAATTTCCAGCAAAACAACCACTTCCAAGACATGATTTAGAAGTAGAACATATGTACTTATGAAGCATAGAAAGATATCCTTGATGCATTGTCAATGTTTGGCTAGGGTTATTTTTGGAGAAAATAACTCCTTATTCCTAGAACAGTGATCTTCAATACAAGTAAATGCCAGAGAAGAGAGATCATCGTGTGACGCAACAAAACTGAAATTGGACCCCCAAGGAGAGCTGGTGTGTCTACAATCGTTGTGTCAGCATTTTCCCTTGGTGTACCCCATTCTTTTCCTCCAGCCTGAGTCTTAATTGACTTCTTCTTTCTTCGGGTTTATTTATCAAATTCGTAGAATTTGATAAATAAATACTATCCATAATGGTTGGACTTTAATTTATATTCCCGACTTTATATTATCTCCAATCCTTATAACCAATGTTTAACTTTCAACACTTTGTATTTATACTCCACGTTTCTTTTTAAATAAATAACTTGTAGTGAACTTTCAGCTCTATATTTCACCACCCAGCCTTACAACAATCACCCTCCAGACTTATGCTAATTATCCGCCAATCGTTTAATTAAACAATTTCATTATACTCCGGCCCCACCTATATATATCAATAACCAATCAAACACTCGTATCGTACCTCGCTATCCTCCGCACACCTTAGTTAACCTCCGGGCAAGTTCAACGTGCGACCACCGTCCGATGGCCCTTCTCCAAATCAACGACTCTTGGAAATTTTGCTCGGTTTCCAACGTCGGGGTTTAACGTGTGATGGCGCGGGTTAAACGGTGGTTTTCCGGGGGTCACTTCGCCACGTGTCGCATTCCCTATGGAATCGCTCGCGAATAGGAAATACCGCCTACTCCGCAAAAGCCGTGCGATATGGGCAACCCGCTTTTGTGATTCCGCTCGTGGTTTTGGTAGAGGGCTTGACCACAGGTGCATGTCTGGTTCCGCTATCCTTTTGTTTGTTAACTCATGTCCAATCCTCGGGTCAGGTTCCGAAAGCACAACAATTTTGTCTCTTTATTAAGCGTGATTTTAATATGTGTATTATCAAAGAAAACCAACACAAATTTTATAAGAAAATTGTTCAAAAGTCGAGCCCGCCGGACTTCAAACGGCGATAAACCATAATTCAAACCAAATTCGCGTTCCAAAATAGCCTGCTGACGTCGGCCAATTTTGTGACGCGAATTTCTTATCAAATTCGCCCTAATATTTTACGGTTCCGGATTTCCACTGCGCGAGCGACCCAAACAAAGATCCGCTCCAATCAATTTCTGCCACGTGTCCTCAATAAAAACTTGCCCTACTCCCGGCTGCGGGTGCATTCGATGGCGTTTAAGGTGATGGGACATGGATATGGCGATTTCATATCATTCGCATTAACATTTAACGCTGTTCAATTAAGTTTTCACATCAAATCTAGATTAATTAATTTTTAACACTGTTGAAGATCGGACCTCCACTCCTCTGAGCGATTCCGCACGCTCCAATTTGATCCGGCCTTCGGCTCTCATTATTAATGATCAGAGATTCATTATGACGGCCGGCCTTTGATTGCATTGCAGACGGGTCGACATAAAAAATGGCGTTTAGCCATGGTTTTTCAGACAAGCCGGTTGCTGGATTACACTGTCTGGTAACTGCGATGATAAGGAGAAGTGGCCAACGGAACTTCTGCCTAGACTTTGCTGCATATTTCCATTTCTCTCGGTTCTGTACTCTTTGTCTGTCTTCCTCTGTTAATTGGAATTCTGCTTCTTCGTCTCTTGTGCCCACTGCGATTGCACCCATGCCTCGCGTGCGTCATAGGATGCGTTGCCGCAGTGGGAGCACTAGAGGTCAATCCCGGCGCGCTCCATCCAGCACCTCAACAGAGGCTAGTTCACCTTCTCCCACGACGCGCACTGCGCAATTTTCCTTTGATTGCACTCTCAACGGCCCGCGAATCACAGCTGTAGTCACTGTGGTCTTCCGCGAGGAGGCCCAAACGCAGGAAGAATGCACCCGTCCGGCGGGTCTGAGCGGGTTTTAATTTGTTTTTCTTGCTTAGCAGGCCCAGTTAATTGGGCTGCTTTTAGTTTATTTTACTGTACTGGACCTTTAAGTAATATTTTTGAATTCTGTAAATTAAACGTTCAAGACTGGTTTCCCCGTATGAGGGCAGTCTTCTTAATTTTTTGATTTTTTGATGACAAATTTGCCATGAGTATGGCCAGGCAATGTTTTTGACTTCGGTATAATTTTATTCGCAATGTTAATAGATTAACTTTACTTTGAATTCTCACATGATTAGCGTTTTTCTTGATCTGCTCAAGGATTTTGGGTACTTTAATTTGTATTTGGAACAATGGACGTCGGTACTCTATCTGTTGCTTTACTGTTCTACATACTACTATTTCACTTTCTTATAGATGCCTCGGGAATATTTGAATGCTTTCTCAGATTGTCGATAATCTCCATGTGGACCGTTACTGGATTTTATATCATGTCCCTGTATGTGACATGGGGTATTTTTCTATCATTGTCTGGGTTGGGACTTCCACTTTTCTGGATGGATATTTGGGTTCCAATCTTCAGATGTGAAAATGTAATGACTTCATGGACTGTTTTACTTCATATAATATATTCAAAACAACATTTTTTCTCTTATGAAAAAAAAATGATTAATGTTTATCACTCTGCCTTCAAAACTAGCTATGTTGGTCTATGTTGCTGGTTTATTGATGTGGTCTGATGGTCTTTTATATTTTGGACATATCACACTCCTCACATGATTAGCGTTTTTCTCTGTTCAAGGATTTTGGGTACTTTAATTTGTATTTGGAACAATGGACGTCGGTACGTACTCTATCCGTTGCTTTACTATTCTACATACTGCTATTTCACTTTCTTATAGATGCCTTGGGCATATTTGGATGCTTTCTCAGATTGTCGATAATCTCCATGTGGACCGTTACTGGGTTTTATATCAAGTCGCCGTATGTGACATGGGGTATTTTTCTATCATTGTCTGGGGTGGGACTTCCACTTTTCTGGATGGATATTTGGGTTCCAATCTTAAGATGTGAAAATGTAATGACTTCATGGACTGTTTTACTTCATACAATATATTTAAAACATCGTTTTTTCTCTTGTGAAAAAAAAATGATTAATGTTTATCACTCTGCCTTCAAAACTAGCGATGCTGGTCTATGTTGCTGGTTTATTGATATGGTCTGATGGTCTTTTTATATTTTGGACATATCACACTCCTCACATGATTAGCGTTTTCTCTGTTCAAGGATTTTGGGTACTTTAATTTGTATTTGGAACAATGGACGTCGGTACGTACTCTATCTGTTGCTTTACTATTCTACATACTGCTATTTCACTTTCTTATAGATGCCTCAGGCATATTTGGATGCTTTCTCAGATTGTCGATAATCTCCATGTGGACCGTTACTCGGTTTTATATCATGTCCCTGTATGTGACATGGGGTATTTTTCTATCATTGTCTGGGGTGGGACTTCCACTTTTCTGGATGGATATTTGGGTTCCAATCTTCAGATGTGAAAATGTAATGACTTCATGGACTGTTTTACTTCATATAATATATTCAAAACAACATTTTTTCTCTCGTGAAAAAAAAATGATTAATGTTTATCACTCTGCCTTCAAAACTAGCGATGCTGGTCTATGTTGTTGGTTTATTGATATGGTCTGATGGTCTTTTTATATTTTGGAAATATCACACTCCTCACATGATTAGCGTTTTTCTCTGTTCAAGGATTTTGGGTACTTTAATTTGTATTTGGAACAATGGACGTCGGTACTCTATCTGTTGCTTTACTATTCTACATACTGCTATTTCACTTTCATGGACTGTTTTACTTCATATACTGCTATTTCACTTTCATGGATTGTTTTACTTCACTGTTGTAGGGTCTTGGGTACTTTAATTTGTATTTGGAACAATGGACGTCGGTACTCTATCTGTTGCTTTACTATTCTACATACTGCTATTTCACTTTCATGGACTGTTTTACTTCACTGTTGTAGGGTTTTGGTACTTTAATTTGTATTTGGAACAATGGACGTCGGTACTCTATCTGTTGCTTTACTATTATACATACTGCTATTTCACTTTCATGGACTGTTTTACTTCATATAATATCTTCACTTTCATGGACTGTTTTATTTCATATAATATCTTCACTTTCATGGACTGTTTTACTTCATATACTATCTTCACTTTCATGGACTGTTTTACTTCACTATTGCAGGGTTTTGGGTACTTTAATTTGTATTTGGAACAATGGACGTCGGTACTCTATCTGTTGCTTTACTATTCTACATACTGCTATTTCACTTTCATGGACTGTTTTACTTCATATAATATATTCAAAACAGCGTTTCTCGTCTTTTCTTTTCTTTTTCTTTTTTTCTTTTTTTTTAATTGAACCTCCCGCCTGCTCACTGGACGCCAGACGCTTGAACTGGTTGGAGAATCCTAAAACGTCTCTGACGCAGAGATTGCGTATGAAAACGTCGGAAGCGCGACGTGCTAAACGTCGGAACTGCGACAACCCAGAAACGTCGGAAGAGAGACAGTATGAAAACGTCGGAAGCGCGACGTTCCAAACGTCGGACCACATATCGTCGGAATTACGACATCTTCCAGACGTCGGAAGAGTGACGTTCAAAACGTCGGACCACGTTTAGTCGGAATTGTGACAGTTTACAAGCGTCGGAAGAGCGACGCCAAAACGTCGGACCACGTTTAGTCGGAACTGCGACGGTTAATGAGCGTCGGAAGAACCACGTTTAAAATGTCGGAGCCGCGACGGTTTGTGAGACGTCGGAAGAGTGACGCCTGTTCGGAACGTCGGAATAAGTGTCGATAGTGCGACACTTTTTACTTGCGTCGGAACGGCGACGGCAGGAGAAACCACGGTTTGTCCGCCCTTGAACTGTCGC